>PVJH01000355.1:0-44108 GCA_004026705.1 Nesogale talazaci
GGAGACTGGTCCCATTTTGTGGGTAAAGTTACCAATAAATTGACACAATAGATCTTTGACATAACTGCAATCCTTCCTTTCTGTGCCATTGTAAATGAGCTAGTGTGGAGGCAATACTGTCATGAGAAAGGGATAAAAAACAACTTTAGTCATTGACTTCTGAGGAAGGTTAAGGGGACATCAGTACATCCATACATAGTTTGCCAAAATGGCCCTGCATTCATCTGGGAATCTTTGGAAACAAAACCTCAGATTTCTTGCTTTTACTCTAAGGCAGCTGTTCTCACCTGTGGATTCCAACATCTTTGAGGCTTGAACAACCCTTTCACTGGGGTCACCCAATTCACGACAGTAGCAAAATTAGAGTTATAAAGTCGAAACAAAAATAATATTATGGTTGGGGGTCACCACAACAGAAGGAACTGTATTAGCAAGGTTGAGAACCACTGCCCTAAAGGATTCCAAACTCAGTGGTGAGGTCTATGAGTTCTTAAATCTTGTTTGTTGACTAAGATAATGAAAAAATCCCTGGGAATTTTTTGTGTAATGAAGGTACAAGTGTTTAAACTGCCACCTATTGCCAGATTCATTCAATTAGAACCTCTTCAGCCTTCCAGGCTGGGTTCAACTTTTTCTCTTTGAGCATGTAATAAAGGTTGATATGATTATATGTGTGAAAATCAATCATATATAAATATGACTATGTGTTTTCTTTTAAACCACTTGATCTGTAGCTTTAATGATTGGACTTACAATCTTTACAACACAAACTGAAGGTTGAGATATTTCCTAAAAACCTCCCACCACAACAAGAAATCAAGCTAACGTGATGTATCACCTATCTTTAGAAAAAAGAGAATGAAAGACAGAAAGAGAAATGAAACAATGAAAAACCCAAGTAATATCAATGTAATCTGCAGCTTTTTATATAAATGTAGTTTGAGAATGAGATTGGGCTCTTGCAAAATAAAAATATAGGAGGTAAAATGAAAAATGCTAAAGTGTTTGGCTAGTAATATACTCCATCATAAACACAAACAGAAAGATGGATACAAAGATAAAAATAATATGAAAGTTAGAGTATAATTATGACAGAAATTATAACATGGGAGAAGAAAAATATAAAGAAATAAAGAAACAGCACAAGAAAAACAAAGGACAAACATCTTCAAGCAGAAAATGTCCACTGAGAATCCATGTGAAAACATATCTGGAATAAATATGAGTTTCTAAGGATTCTAAAAAGGGAAAATAAGAACAGATTGACACACACACAAATGCATCACATATAATAATGCTATAAGAATGATAGCTGATCCCCAGCAGCATCAATGGAAACTAAATACAAAGATGTTTTCAAAATTTTGAAGTGATTTTTAATGTACAATTATGTTCAGCAAAGCTACAAACCAAATGTCATGGTAGAGTAAAAAACATATTAAGACCCCAATGTACTCTTCCCCCAATATACAAGGGAGCACCCCCAAAATCCCAGATTTTTGAATGTATGTAAATTTTTTTAATAAAACAACTTTAGCACCTCAAAGAATTCTTCATTAAACTTAATATACTTTAAATCTTTCAAATCTGTGATTCAATTCTGGGAAACAGTTTTTAAATTCATCTGTTTGGATGGCTGACAGCACCTCCTTCATGTTTTTTCCTTCACCTCGTCTATACCATCAAAACACTGTCTTAGCATGCCCCCCTTCAGCAGAGGAAACAAAAAGAAGTCAGGGGGATAAGGTACGTGGGGCAAGGGAGGCAGATGGCGTTTTGCCAAAAACTGGCTCACTGAGATGGCTGTATGAGCAGGGGCATTGTCGTGATGGCAAAACCAGTCCCCTGACTGCCAGAAATCAGGCCCTTCCTCCCCCTCCACACTGTTACACAAGCTCTTCAGAACCTCTAGCTAGAACGCTTTATTAATGGTCTGACCTGGTGAGACATACTCTAAAAGGACCACCCCCCTCACATTAAAAAACAACGACAAAAACAAATGAGTGTCATCTTGCTCTTTGATTTCACTTGATGAGCCTTTTGGGATGTGGGGTAACCATGGTTTCTTCCACTAGCTTCATTGATCGCTGTTTTCTGGTTCATAAGAATAACACCATGTCTCATCATTTAATACATTATACTTAATGCATTTGTTAAATTTGTCAAACCTGTGATTTCATTCTTGGAGACAGTGATGACCTTGGGAAAAACGACTGTGTCACTTTGGAGTTATTCTTTCAAAGCTCAGCAAGTGTCCGCTCCATGATCTTTTTCCTGCTCAGTCTGAACTCGGGCCTAAATTTCACAGAAACCCTTCTCATTTCCAAATTTCCAATTAACATTTGCTGAACTGAGCTACAAGATAGTCCAGATAACTTCCCCATCTCTTCGGTGGTTTGTCAGTCTTCAAGCACAAGTGTACACACATTGTCAACATTTTCTGTTATTTGGGAAGCTGACAGATGTCCAGAACAAGGCTTGTCATCAATCTACATTTCCCCATATTTGGAATCTGAAAACCACTCATATACTTGAGTTTTTTTCCATAGCACTGCCTTTGTAAGCAATGTTCAACATCATAGCAGTTTCTGTGGCATTTTTTTTCCTGAGCAGAAACAAAATTTTATAGCTGCATTCTGTTCTTCCAAATCAGTCATCACAAAAAACGAGGTTTGAGCAAAATAGATTTCACAAAAAATTTCAGTGTGGCCAGAGAGAACCTTTCCAGATGACTCCACTGGGTGCACTAAGTCAGAGTGAGTTGCTCAATGCTCACCAAGCAGGAAAAATGCATACTATGAAAGCTACGCCCAGTGGAGGAACCTTGTTCCACTTCTTGGAGATACCTCCTTATACCCCCCAATAATAAGCTCAGACAGCCCCCTTCACTTACAGATATTTACAGCCTCCAAGTTATGTGAGAATTGGTGCTATGTGAACATCATATCATGGTAGATGATGATATTATTACACAATTGTCAAATCATATTATTACATACTTGCTAAGCCACTGAAAAGCATGACCTAACCAAGTTACTACATAACCCTAACCATCTCAGCCAGCGTTATCCTTGCTTTGTACCATTTATGGTTCATGTGGAAAATTTTTGGAGAGTAGACTTTTTCCCACTGATGTAAATGTAAAATAGCAGATAACAAGATAGTCAAAAAGTGGAGAGCAGCTGTAACTACAAAAGAGTAAATCAAAAACTAAGCACATGTCTGAACCAGCTTCAATACAGACAGAAATCGCAGGGTGAGAGCAAAGGGCATTTCCAACATATAAAGAGCAAAATCTCAACAGCAGCATAATAGGTTGGAATAGGTAGATGAAGGAAATGAGTGAGCCTATCTGAAAAATGGAAAGATAAGAGTTGAACTACCTATTAGTTATGAACACGTGCAAAGCTAATGTCTATGACCATCTTCCAAAGTTTGGGGTAAGAAAGCACAGAACTTACCAAAAATTTGAATGAGTAGAATCATTTTATAAAGCAATTGTTAACCACACAGAAAATAAAAAAGTTATACAAGAAAAAAGATGTAACCATAGGATAGTACTGATAGCATTAAATCATACAACATTCTCTTTGGATCCATATAGCTTTTTCTTGCTACCAAAGACAAACCAAAAAAGAGACATGTAAAACCAGATCCAACGTAGACAGCTGGGCTAGAATCCATAGAGTTATGGGAAAGGGAACCTGGTGGCATAGTGGTTGAGTGTGGGACTGCGGCCCAGGGGCTTGGTGGTTCAAATCCAGCAGCAGTTCTGCAGGAGCAAGATTGTGCCTCCCACTCCCACCAGAGGGCAGTGATGGCTCCCCCCCCCCAAAAAAAAGAAGCAATAACCTTGAAAACAGCACATATAGGTTGGAACCCCGATAGTGTAGTGGTTATTGCTGGGCTGTGATCCTCAAGGTCGGAAGTTTGAAACCACTAGCACTGGGTTGCTTATAGCAAGGTCAACAATGGAAACCAATAGAAAGATGAAGCTTTCTACTCTCAAAGATCGTTATAACTGGAAACTCACAGAGCAGTTCTATCCTGTACTAAAGGGCTACATTGAGTCGGTATTGACTCGATGGCAGTGAGTTTGGTTTTGAGTTTTATACAAGAAAAAGATGTGTAACCATAGGACATTCCTGATGACACCCTATCACACAATATTCTGTGTTTGAACTCTGGGGTTATTGTGGGCTAAGTTTTGGAAGTAGATGACCAATAATCCGGCTTAGTCAGGAAACTCTGCTAACACCTCTCCATGTTGGAGGACATTTTGTTACTACAAATGTCTTGGGTAGAACAGCTCTCCATAGCACAGTGACATGCAAGAGCCATTTCAGTGCAACAAAATGGAATGGCAGGTACTGGAAGGGGTGAGTGCCACTCTGGAATTCAGAGTTTTGAATTCAGGAGAAAAACAGAATTTCATGTTCTGGCGTCAGGTTCAAACTAGGAGGTGAGGAAATAATTCCTCGTGTGTGTGTGTATGTGTGTGTGTGTTTGTGTATTGCGAAGCTGCGTGTGCCTTTTCTCTTCCAGAGGCAGTCCTGTATTTTGGACATCCAGTGCTCGACTCTGATGCTTTCCAAATTATTATTAGTCTAAGTGCAGTTAAGGTTGTGACTGAAAGACAGAATTCCTGTCCAAAGACGATTACAACCCAATCCTTTCATATGAAGTGGGGAGTTTGAGCAAGGGTAATATTTTTGACTGCATTCCAGCATTAGATTAAAGATGTTGAAATAGGAAATGACAAGGAATTTGTAATGAGTAGCCAGAACAGAAAAGTTAGAAGTACGTAATTGTACCTGAGAGGGGAAGTGGGTGGAATAGGTTGGCTTCATCCCTTCTTCCCTGGCCCTAACCTTCTTAAGGAGGGATCTGTGGCCACAAGTATGTCCAACATATAGAGACAGAGGAAAACACAATGTGGGGAGCCAACCTTGGCTGCAGTGGTCCCAAGCTAAGAGTTGAGAGAATGTGGGGCCAAATCCCATTCTAGGGCAAGAAGGATCGTCCGACAGCCTTCCCACATGGGGATGTACTCGGAACCCAGACTCAGCTTTTGGCTGAGACTGCCTGCTGCTTGGGAGGTATGTTTGGCTCTGGAAATCCCTTGGGTGGGGGTGGGGGCTGGCGAGCAGGCAGGATGGGCCTCAAATGAGAGAACCAGGGATCTGGCTGCTTCAGATGGACTCCAGCCTCAACAGGGAGGCCAGCAAAGGAAACCTTCCAGTTTTCCCCTAGGTCAATTGAGTCCAATGATGTGTATAAATTATAACAGGAGTTTGTTCACCCCATCGTGGTAAGGAAGGGGAGGAAGCTGCTAAACCCACAGTTGAGAAAGCAGGACACATCCAGATTGGGTTCAGAAGAAGTGCTCTGTCAAAGAACTTCTGGCACTGGTGCTTTTTTTTGTGCACTGGAAAGGTTACCTCGTGAACTTGCTCCTCCACGAGTGGCCTTCACTGAAAACTGGTGGCCAATAAGGCCTCCCTGATTTGGTCTGATGAATAGACTTCACAATGCAAAATCAAGCTCCAATGACTGGCAGGGAAATGAGTGACTGGATGAGAAATTGCATTCAAGTTAACAGTATAATAGTAGTAAGTGTCCCTAGGGTCTGTTTCTATGAAATTACATTTTCCTAGCATTACTAACAATACTGAATGATCAGAAATTTTACTGCCATGATGTTAAGTGGGAAGTAAGACGGGTGAGTGAGGAGGGAGGCAGGATGATATAGGAAGAAGACAAGAAGACTTAAGCCACTAGAAATAGACTTCAGACTCCTTGTGACTTAACTCTAAGTTCCTTGGTGATCAAGACTTTATTTTACTCATTTTTGTCTCTCACTTCCT
The DNA here is from genome assembly GCA_004026705.1 of Nesogale talazaci. Classification (NCBI taxonomy): domain Eukaryota; kingdom Metazoa; phylum Chordata; class Mammalia; order Afrosoricida; family Tenrecidae; genus Nesogale; species Nesogale talazaci. The sequence goes on from PVJH01000355.1 coordinate 5,868, forward strand.
GACAAAGCCCACTTTTAACAGAGTAGATAAATCTTAAAGGAATGACAGAATGTAAATCTCCCTTGATCTGTAGTAACCAATTTACTTGGAAGTAATAAGACAATTAAAAATTGTTGTTGTCTTTAGCTACTTTGTAATCAATTATTTACTCTTATTGACCTATGCACATTGGAATGCACAGTAGAGTTTTCATTGACTGGTGTGGATTTTGGGGCTTGGAGGAGCAGGCTGATAGACATTCTTCCTCATCTGTTTAGTCTAACCACTCTATTGAAATCAGCAGCATCATAGTCTATAAGCCCCCACTGAGAGCTGGGGGGTGGCAGTGGGTGAGTTTGAGCTTGAGGTACAATGGCCAGTCATTGAACCTGGTCTTCTACATAGAAGTTTCAAATACTACCACTAACTCACTGAGCAGAATTAATAGCAGTGTAAATTTAGAGAGAATCTAGAAAGAGAAGTTTTCAGTTATAATTTATTAAGAGTAAAACCTCTGAGACCTGACTGTCAGACTCAGTTCCATACACTACAAATTAGGGTAGTCAAAAATCTCAACTTCAGAGGCTTTAGGAAGAATGAATGAAATGATCTTTTTGAAATTCAGAGGAAAATGACCTTTAGGAAGTGCTCAAGAGATGTGGTCTATTGTTTCTTTTTGGTGAGAATTTACATATTTATTTATAGGGCACACCGTGTATGTTATCCACCCTTAGGACAACATTTACGCATTTCTTTTTCAGATATTTTTCCTAAGGTCATAAGGCAATGAGTCAAAATAATGGATTCCCAAGTGTGGTAGTGAGATGATTTCCTGTCAACTAGATGATGTTTGAAAATGTACAGGTGGTGACCAACCTGTCAACTAGCTGATGGCACCTCCTTGGGGGATGTGGTCTCATAAGGAGGGTTCTAGAAACTTCCTTCTTACTCTCCCCTTTTGCTTTCCTGCTGTTGGCCACCCTGAGAGTTATAGAAGCTCTGCCATGTTTCCACCAACATTGGACCCACATGACTCTGCAACTACCTGCATGCGTCTGAAGAGAGACTTATGCATTAGTGTTGGATTCATGGACCTGTGTTGGACTGCTTTCTTGATATATAATTACTTTTCAATATACAGTTATTTCTTCCACATATATAAGTGCCACTGAATTTGTTTTTCTAGTCAACCCGGCCTAACACACCAAGTATGCATGCACACAAACACACATCTATTAGTGAACACACCATGCTGCTGCATTTCTAAGGTAGAACATACATAGAGAAACCAGCTTGAAAATGAGCCCAGGCCCTGGTTATCAAAGCAAATCCAATTCTAAAATTAAATCATCTCATTACTCCCGCCACAGAATGTACGAGTAGAAGGAAAATCTTTTTTTTTTTCATTTTTCACTGTTTTGATTCAATTTAACATCAGCTGAAGAAAGTTTAAATATAGGATTAGGAAAAAATCAGACAAACAGTCAAAATTGAAGATATAGCTCATGAAGGGCTATAAGAGAGCTATACTCTGACAAGTCTAAGGGAGATGGAGATAAACTTTCGGTCCTGGACAGTCCTCAGTGGGCTTATAAGCAAGGGACACTGAAGGTTTCCTGGAAGAATGAGATGTTGTTCTTATTGAGTATGCAACCTCACAGGCCTCCTCCCTCCCCCACCTCTATTAGGGCGGTAGAAAAATGGCATATGGTCATCTCTGACTTCCTTTGACCTCACAAAAGGGAAAGATAACTCAAGTCCACATCAGACCAAAGCCAATTTCTAGGAGGCAGGCATCAGACACGTCTTAACCCTTCAACTCCTTTTACCCTATTCTGACATCAGTCATCTCTCTTTTGACACATCTTTGCTGAATTTAATACTCCATTGCAATGGTCATGCAGGACTCCCAATTTGATAGCTATAATTTTGAGGTAGCTGGTTGTCTCAGTCAGATGGAAGGTTGGGGAACTCAAATGAGCTTTCTTTCCATCTTATGAAGAACAAGCATGTCTTCACCCGAACTGAAAGACCCAAAAGTGTGAAGGATGGATGAGACCTGAAGAGAAATCTGGTCTAGCTTCAGCAATTGGGAAGAAAATTTAAATGACCTTGAAATGACTCCTGATTATTTATGTGACACCAGTGGCCCAGAGGCTAGAGGACAGTGCTTCCTAGAGCAATCTTTCTGGGATGTTCTCAGAATACCATTTCGTACAGGGGAGGATAATTGGGAGGGCTGGCGAACCAATAACTTCTGAGCACAAGACACCTATTTCCATTGAGAGAAGCTGATGTAGACTGGGTAGACTGCTCAATCAAAGGGTATGTCACACAAGTGGGTGGAGACACTTCACAGTTACTAGAGTGAGTCCTCGTCAACTTCTTGGAGAAGAGAACTGCTACTAACTTGTTGATCAGTGTTGGGCTTTGAAAGGAAAACAAAAAAAACATATCTTTTAGCAGAATGGTTAAAGCACTTGCTCCTGCATTGTAGAAGAAAGATGTGACAGTCTGGTTCTGAAAAAAATTACAGCCTTGGAAGTTCTCTGAGGTAGAAACTACTCAACAACAATGGAGGAGTTGGCAAGTCTTGGCTCATGGGACCTTACTTTTTGTGACACTAAGATATTCCAAGTGGATTCTGCTCCCAACCTGACTGACTCACATCCAGGCTGGTGAGAAAGATTCCTTGCTGTCCTTGATAATATGCTTAGATCTGATCACTGAAACTTGAAATTACATAGCTAGAAATGTGTTTGCTATTTCCTGTGCTTGAAGGAGCTATATACAAAACTTAAGACAACGCCATTGTCACCCAATTTTCCTGTCCTTTCATCCTCTTCCCCTCTCACTTGCAAAAGAAAACAACAAGATAAGAACTGTTCATTTAATCAAACATGCGAGGAACACCTCCTGATTTTTGTCATCAAACTAACCTGTGTTTGAAATCCAATTGCATCCCTAAATAATTGCCCTTTTTGTAACCTCTCTGCCATTCTGTTGTGCTATCGATAATGTGAGACTTGTGATACTTTATAGGAGGTGGTCATTGCAGATCAGATATTTTCCTGTAAGAAGCCTGGCACGCAGTAAGCACACAATAAATAGCACCACAAGCTAGAGCTTTGAGATCAGGTGACACATTTCATGGTATGCACATTTTGTAATCCTCTCACCGGCATTTGGAGAACATTGTCCTAAAGGGATCCATAATTTGACCGCAGAACCCTTGGAGAAAGCAACCTCCTGAATTGCTTTCCAGACTGGCCTGGCGCCTTGGCCTGCCACCATCACTTTTCCTTAATAATCTCCCGGATCTCTGGGCTCAGTCTGTGGAAAGTCAGGCAGTGAATAGCAGAGCAAGGCTGGGGGATCGCGGGCAGTGTTCTGCTGACATCTTAAGTTGTACTCTGGGAAAAAGAGAAAATATCCACGTGCCGCCCTCTGCTTCTCCCCAGATTGCCGGCCGCCCACCTCACTCCCCTCTTCCCCTCCCTGCTTTTATTTAGAGACCCGGTTCATTGTCTTCCCGCTTCTCATCATTTCTGGTTTTCAAGCCCTTGACTCCCGACAAGAACATCCGAACAATTATTTGTATGTTAATGATCCCCAGAAGTCTGGTAGCTAGTAATTAAATATTGTTAACTGCAGAGTCCCCTGACACCTTCGGTGCCCATTGAAAAGATCTGTGAACAATACTAGCCCAGGCACTCCCTGACCTGCCCCTGGCACTATGTTTTGCTGAGGTTACCTGTCTGGAGTCAGAAATGTCAGGTCACAGGACCAGTCCATGGCGTTCATTTAGCCGACTTCAGCGGGAAGCCGGCTGTATCTGGAATGCTTTTGTAAAAGGCATATGTTCAGGAGTTCAAGGGCTCCCTACTCTGCAGGGACGCTGGGGTAGCGAAATATCTGTCCAAAGGAATCATTGTATTCTTTCAGCCAGTCTCCACTCTCTCTTCTAGGTTTCTTAAAAATGTCCCTGTGTTAAATTCATGAGGGTCTCACCTTATGCAATATTTTATGTTTAAGGCTTACAGAACACACACTTATATAGTTGCAGTAATAGCATCAGGTTTGTTGCTCAGTCAGGCTTCCATTTAAATCCTCGGTTTTCTCTAAATAGTTAAATGAACCTGGACACTTTAGCTAATTTCGCTGGGCCTCAGGCTGCTTTGCTCTGCTTTTTTTCTCCTCGGTATTGTAAATGTTTGCTTGCACTGAACGCTGAGTCAGCTCAAAGTGATATAACTTTGGGCAAACGAGCAAAAGATATTAAGGATTAGGTCCCTCTTGTCTTCCTTTTCTCAATCATTTTCCTCATTATTTCCTTCTAACTTAAAGCACACATGCACACGACGAAAGAAAAGGGAAAAAAATCAGAGCAGAGAGAATACATTCTGTAATGTTGTTTTCTTCCTGGTGAAAGGTCTATCAAGTGTCTTCTATGGAAATCAGGGGCATTTAAAAGCAAACAAATCAACTTTTCCCCCCTTTCTATCCTTTCTGATATTCACTACCTTGAAATTCCAACTCTGTCCTAAGTAAATGCAATGGCAAATAAATATGTCGTGTCTATGATAGTCATAGCAATGTCCTCTGCATTTTAAATGCTGGGTTTTGAGTCTTGGAGATGCAGCCTAGAATTCAGTGAGATTTTGCTACACAAAGCTTCCTTTGCTGCCCTCCACTGTTGTCAAGGTAACCCTGAGTCATGGTCACTTCATGTCTGGAAGAGCACAACGATGTTCTAGAAAATTTGAACTTGGGAATAAACACAGGTTCTTCCCCGCAGAAGAACCCTGCAGGACCCAGGTCTATCACCTGTCAACTATGACCAAGAGTCACCCGAGGGGCATAATACTTTGAATTCAAGTCTGGGAAGAAATGGAATAGCGTCTTGTTATTCTAGTCTACAAAAATCTTACTCCTGGGCTTCCCTGGTCCATGAGAAGTTCTTTATTTATGGGCTAAGACAATTTCAGAGGGGAATTCGAATACAGGAGAAACACAGATTATAGGTTCAACCAACTCCACTTTCTCTTGCAACTCAAAGGACACCTGCTTCCTTCCCGCCTCCTTCCTCCCACCTCAAATCATGGATTTTTCTCAAGGATTACAGCCCACTGCAGGATCATTCTACATTCCAACTAGTCTCTCCTCTTCCAAAATTTGCACCCAAAGCTCAGGTGCTCTCTTTTGAATCCTCTTAGAGCAACAACCTAATGATTCCCAAGGGAAAATTGGGACCTCTTCTATCAGAGAATTTTCCATCTTTCCACATATGGCCACATCGGGTTGCATCCGGGCCTTTAGTCAGAAAAGCACTATTGCGCCCAGAATTAGGACAGACTAGAGCAAAAGAATGGACTTCAGTTTCTTGAGTGAGGGTAAACACAAATGACAACTTGAGTTTCATGTCCAGCTTCCCAGGAATGACATGCTGGCTCATTTACGATTTCAGCTATGAAATCAAAACTTTTCTCAAAGGTAAACATAATTTTATTTCCTTTGAAGACAAAAGTCATTTCATTAACATTGATGAAAGAACCTTTCTCTCTTGCTAGTGCATCGGTCCCATTCTTGGAAACGCTGGTCTTCAATTTTTACCCAGAGCAGTGTTTCCTTTATTCTTGAGAAACTGGAATGATTTGAGTGTTATATAAAGGATTGACATCGATGACCAATTTGTCTGTTTAACAAAGAGTAGCTCCAGAGTCTTTATTTTTTTATCCAGACCCTTAAATTCTTGTGATGTAGAATATTTTTGTGATGTGAGTTCCCATAGAAGGCTAATATAGCATTAACCTTTATATTTGACTCATTGCTTCTTATAAACACACACACACACAAAGTCAATCGGTTCTAAGGGATCCATGTAGATTGGAAAGGATTGTGAATATGTCGGTAGAAAGCAATCAACATGACATCTACATTAGGTTGTATAATTCTGCCATGGCACAGAATGATTACATCTGCTCTATATGCCAGAAATGGATCCTTTGGTGGTGTAGTGGTCATGCCTTGGGCTGCTAACTCTAAGATCAGATCAGTGGTTGAAAGCCACTGGCCAATCTGTGGGAGAAAAACAGGACTTTCAACTCCGGGAAACAGTTACAGTCTCAGGAAACTCGAGAGGAAGTCCTTTAGGATGGCTGTGAGTAAGCATCCACTTATGGGAGTGAGCTTGGTGCTGGGTTTATTTACAAGAAAGAGCATCAAGCTGACTTCACTCAATCATCTGAAGAACCTCATTGTGGCTTTGTGGTGTCTAAGCTGTTCTAGGACTTTTGAGTTGGGCAAATCTTCACGGTGAGAGCTCTGGACGGTTCAAACATTAAGGGGAAAACAGGACTTTTTCCTTACTTGCAGTCCTTACTTGCAGAGCTAGGATATCCTGCAAACTGAACCTGATTGAAGGGTTTTACTAATATCTTGATTTTGTCGCTAGGTGCTGTCAAGTTGGTTCTGATTCATGGTGACCTTATTGATAGAGAATGGCACACAGCACTTCACTATTATGGATAGATTTCTGATAGAGCGTTCCCAGGTTTCTACACACATGTAAGCTCTTCTTAGCTCTTTGGGGAGGAAGTACAGCATAGCAACTGGCTGGTTTCATAGCACTTAATTTCAGGTGGCTGGATTGCTGCATGCATTGTTCTGCTTTCTCCAAACTAAGATAGCAATGAATTTGATATTATTTTTGGTACCTTTCTTCATATCTCGGTTTTATCATGTACTAGGTATCTGTGAAAATGTATTTATGATTGAGGTTTGATTTTTTCATATCAACATTGGAGAACCATAGGTTTTGGTAGAGTCTAATATACAATACATGATGAAATCAGCACAGTAAGTGCCATATTATCTCCTTAACATATTAAAGAGTTCTTCTCAGAAGATTGCCCAATGCTTTTTGTTTTTTGATTTCATGATTGCTGCTTCCATAATTTTTAATTGCAAGTGTAAGTAATATGAAATCCTTGACAAGTTTAAGCTGTTCTCTGTGGATCATGATGTTTTAATTCAATAAATTAAATGTACTTTTTTGTGAATAGTTGAGTCAACTTTACAATAAAAAATGAACTTTGAAATTTTCCTTACTTCTCAAGAGAAATTCCTGAACCAGGTGTACCCCACTGACAGCTATAGTTAAGATTATGATGCTTAGAACAAAGCTGGAGTCGTTCTTGCATACTTTTGGCAACCATCTATGTGAAAACAACCAATTTGTAGAAATTCATAGATCAGCAATGTTGGGAGATCATTCTTCCTGGGTCCCTTAGGTTTCTGTGTGTCTTCATACAGAGACACTGACCACCTTTATTCCAGGCAATTTTTTCAAAGATGTTCTTATAATAAACAGCTTTGGACTTTAGAGATAGTATTTCCTTCCTGAGCAACAGGCCTATTTTCTTAGGCTGCAGTATAATAAAGATGATGTTCACTTCTGAGAAAAGGGCAGCATGCCTACTATCGTAGAAGAGGTGGGTTTCTTTCACTTGGGGTTCATCTTCTATATACAACCCACAGGGCCCATCTGTTTCACTCCTGGGAGATGTGAGGGCAAGGGGAGCAGATGAAAACACACTGTTCATGCTCCTTGCTGTGCTCCGAGGATCTGTAATAAGATCCTTTGTCTCCGACCCAGGAGTCTTGTGTTTTCTGCCAGCATACATGAAACTGTGGCAGGCTAATTTGTTAGCTTGCAAGTAGAATAAAATCTTAGGCCCTTCACAGTTTTTGACAAGGAATAATGAAGCAACTACTCCTTTTTCCAGGGTGAGTGCCAGGGTACTTTATCTAAAGTTCTAGACAGACAATCCCAGAAAGTTCCTCCCTACCAATAGAAAAATGTCATTTCACATTAGTTCCCCAGAAAGGGACAAATGCACAAAATGCATGGAGGTAACAGGACACTTAAGGGGCAGGATTCTTCCATTGTCTGCCTGCTATTCTCCAGGGCAAAGCACTCAAAGCCAAAGTGGCAGGCACCTTTACAGCCCACTGGACTTCGGCTCCACAAATTATAGCTTTTGGGTTTCAAACAGGACCTGAATGTCCTCAAAGAATTTATGGAACTTTCAAATGCATATTTCTTATTCACACTGGCATAGGTAATTCACTGGGAGAAGGTGGCAAAGCATGATTTATCTTAAGCAATTCTTCGTGCTAATGAGGAAAAAGAAGGGCCTGTGGTTTGATCTCACTATCAACGGTGGGGTTGCAGTAGGGGAGCTAGTAATAGCTGGGCAAAGGATACAAATAGTCCTGGAGAATAAGAATGGGGGGCGGGGGGAGGGGGAGGTGATAGCTGTAGAATTATGAGATTTAATTTAAAAATGATCCTAGTAATACAGGCTGTCAGAAATCTGAGTTTCACCCTGCATCACGTGTAAGTTTTGGCAGAAGTTTTGTGCCATGCTGTGCAGAACAATTAGGCCTGTTTTCCTCTGAGCACATAAATATCTTTCCATCATTAACAGTCTTACTGTTAGTCTATGTACTGAGACCAGCACTAGTAAATATTTTGACTGTCCTCACTATTTCCATTTCATTGTAACCCTTGAAAACATCCTTAAATAAAGAAGACAGACAGAAGCTTCTGTGACTTCCCCAAGTAACTGTTGGGATAGAATCACAAAAGGGCCATGCAACTTGATAAAGGAGAAATGGAGGAGAAAATATGAGTCAGAAATTCCACATGAAGGATTTTTGTGCTGACTATGGAATCAAGTTTGCTTGGGATCTTGTTCATTTATATTTGGTTTGTCAATGTGGTCATGTTTTACCATGTTATCAACTAGAACCACTCCAAAGGGTTTCTCTCAGGTGAAAACAATCTGAAGTTTCTCTCTATGTCCTTCAAGGGTCTTTCTTCATCTCCAAGCTAAGGCTGCTTGGGTTGGAGACAAAGGATCCTAATTAGGACTCTTGGGAGACTATAAAGCAATTGTCTGAGATGATTACTCAACTTCATGAGCTCGTTAATGAGCACCTTTCTGTCCGCATGATGGGAGAAAGAGTAGCAAGTTCACTGGACCAAACAGACGTGAACCTGAAAGACTTTATATTTGATAACAGAACATCGCCTCTCTATTTTTTCAGCTTGATGATTGAGTTCAAGCAAGAGACTCAGGACAGCAAAATGGGGAATTTGCTGAAGATTATAGAACTTTGGTATCAAAGGGAAAAATCTCAGGACAAGACCTCCTCTTGGTACGAGGAAGAATTAAGGGAGTTATTAACTTTGGTGCTTCAATGGCAGAATGCCTAGTCAAACCCTTCAGAGGCAAGATGTCAGGAAGAAAGAGAGTGAAAATACATTCAGTTCTTGTGAATCTTTGCTCCAGATTCAAATATCAAAGATAGAAGCTGATTGATTTAGTTTGGGTCAAACACACTTTTAGATCTAGAGGGTGGGGGCAATTTAATGAAGAATCCCTGGGCTATATGCAATGGGCTATTCGTTTCTCCAAGGATGATTAGGCATATTTTACCAGCAATATGTCGGGAAGGACCTCATGATTTGAGGTAAGGAGAATTTACAAGGACTATGAACTGTGATTGAAGAATGAGCTAATCATCTTTCCCAGACCCTTGAATCTTTCTTTTCTTCTTATTGTTTTCTCAAATTTCTACAAGTGGAAAATTGAATCAAAGTGGACTTCAATCCTGTTAGGGTCCTGCTCTCTTGAAAAATGATCATATATTTATGAGGTGGACAACTTCAAAATGATTGCAATACATTCAAAAAGCATTTGGTAAAATTCTAAAAGGGGTGTGTTTAAAAAAGTTGAGTTCCTGATTTCTTAAATTGACATGTGGATATTGTTTTGTTTGTTTTGTTTTTTTGGGGGGGAGAGGCATCACTGCCCTCTAGTGGGAGTAGGAGGCCCAGCCTTGTTCCTGGAGAGCTGCTGCTGGATTTGAACTACCAACCCAGTGGACTACAGTCCTGCACACAACCACTACACCACCAGGGCTCAGCCAACATGTGGATATTTTTGTTAGCCCAAGAAATAATGCATTTTCAGTCAGTGGTGTGTAATTAATGAAGCTGATTTTCATGTCTGTTTGTTATTGTGTTAAATGCCAAGGAAGCACCACTCCCTATCACTTGAGACAGAGTATGCAGAAATTGTGGTATTGCTTGATATTTAAGCGGGGGCTGAAATCCATTCCCAAACTAACATAGTTTGATATCTATGGTTGCAAACAGCCAGTTTGGGTAATATGTGAGGGTGGAAAATGAGTGAAATGAACCCTTTCCAATCTTTAATTCTCATGCTAAGTGACACCTACTTTAGATAATGTTCATACTATACCCAAAATTGAGATTTCCATTTTGACCAAAGGAAATTTTCAGATGTAGATGATATATTACTGGATAGGAATTAATATTTCATTTATTCAGTACCTTTTAAGTACTAGGCATTGCTCTGAGCTACATTGTCCAATACAATGACCACTGACCACATCAGGTATTGAATACTTAAAATATAACTAATATTATGGAGAGGTAGATTAAAAATGATTTAATATATTAGCTACATTTACATTTAAAATATGCATACTTTAGTTATTAGACAACTGGGTATTTTGGGTTCAGCAAATCTACTTTTTACCCACAAATTTTAGTCAATCTAAATATAGAAAAAATATTTGCATTAAAAATTTAGTGTCAAATTGAGATGTGTTGTAAGTGTAAAATACACACTGAGTTTTGGACATTTAGCAAGTGAAAAGGGTGAAACATTTCATTATTTTTTCCTCTTGATTATATCTTAAAGTAATAATATCTTGAGTGCATTGGATTAAATAAGATATATTATTATATCAGGGCTGAGCCCCGGTGGCGTAAGTGGTTGAGTGCGGAACTGCAGCCCGCAGGCTTGGCGGTTCAAATCCAGCGGCGGCTGGGTAGCGCCCACGACCACCAGAGGCAGTGATGTCCACAAAAAAAAAAAAAAAAAAGATATATTATTATATCAATCTAAGAAGTTTCTTTCTGCCTTTATTTTTTCAGTGTGACTACTTGAAAATTTTAAATTGCACATGTCAAATCTAATGAATGGTTCTACCCCTGGGATTTTTACTAAACTTACTGTCATGTAACTAAATGGTTAAAATAATCCAAAGTTGTAAGCACTCTTCACACTTTAACAGGAATGGCAGCAAAATGTACTTAAATCTTTTGTGCGTGGAGCTTAAGAGACAGAGCAGGAGTTAAATCCAGTTCTGTGTGGCTTATCTCTTGCTCCCAAGCAGTCCCCTCTTGCAGGAGAGAACTTACAAGCCTCCCCTCTTTATTCTTCATGAAAAATAAATAAGTATGTAAACAAAAGTTTGCGTTTCTTTATTGAGGGGCAAGAGGCAAATTGAAGCAAACATTTTGCTGTGTCAAATGGTAGCAGGCAGAACATTTGAGCTCTAGCTATTCAATGTCCGTGTACTCAGCAGGCTGGTCCAAAGGGCGTGGACTACCCAGTGGCACCATCCCAGGGACTGACAACCAAAAGACTGTCTATTCAATTGACATGCAGTGTTTCACCAGAAATCTAATGTTTTGTCATAAAATCAATTCTGTAGTAGTTAACATTTTTCATAAGACCAGCTTACACATATAGGTATCCCGGCAAAGCCACAGGCTTTCTTACTCTCTGGACCTTGCCGTGCACTCTAGGAGGCCTGGTGGTAGAATACGGTCAGTGTTGGGCTGTCCACCCCAGACTGGTGCCTCAAACATACCTGAGGCCATGGGTGGGTGAAGAAGACTGTTTGCTTTAGTCGAAAATGACAGTCTTGAGTACCCCAGGGGGCATTTCCACTTTGTCCTACAGGGTTCTTTCTTATCTGTTGGTATTGGCTGGACAGCAGTGGGTTAGTGCACTCTGGCCCACACAACAACAAAACAACTGCCTGCCATGGAGTTGATTCTAACCCAGAACAAACCTGTAGGACCGGGTAGAACTACCCTTGTGAGTCTTAGAGGCTGAACATCTTTAGGGAAAAACTCTGTCTCTCATGGAGTGACTGTTGGTTTCAAACTGCTGACTTTCCCGTTAGCAGGCCAAGGCATAACCACTGCACTCTTTGTCATTATTACCCAATTACAAGGATGGTTTGAATCACATGATATGCTTGCCTAGGTACCCACATGAGTTGTTTTCATGACTGCCTATATTTCTATAGTCTCTGATTTTGTCAACTGTTCAAATGATTGAGCTACAAGATGGTGACCACTGAAGAACCCTAGTGGTGCTAGGGTCAAGTGTTAGATTGCAAACTGCAGGGTTGGTAGTTTAAAATCACCAGCTACTCCATGGGACCGTCTGGTCCATAGGGATCTACAGTCTCCAAAATCCTGGATAGGATCCCTTTGGGTCAACATCAACTCAGTGGCATTGGGTTTGCATTGTAGCCTTTAGTATTTGTGAACCTGTATCAATAATTAAGAAAAAAAGTAATAATTAAAGACAAGGGGGAAGTTGCTTAAAGTCTACTGCTCAATAACTAAGTGTTTATCGAGCTCTGGTGGCGCAACAGGTAAGCGCTCGGCTGCTAACTGAGAGGTCAGTGCTTCCAACCCACCTGCCGCGCCTCTGGAGAATGATGTGGATTCATCTGTAAATAGTTACAGCCTTGGGGACTGGAGGCAGGGGGAGGGGGACAGTTCTACTCTGCTTGAATTGACTCCCTGGTAGCTGATTGGGTTTAGGAATGATGCTCTAAGTCAATGTAGACATATTTTAAAAAGCAATTTTGTTGTTGTTAGGTGTCATCAAATCAGTTCCCACTCACAGGGACCCTCTGTTCAAAAGGGAGCACATCCTAGTTCAGAACCATCCTCATATTTGTAGATCAGTACATTTTTTAAATAGAATTTTTTACAACATAAGACTCTTTGAAATACAAAGGTGACATGTCCTTAGCCAAAGGTCCAAGATAATTGGGTTAAAACTTTTTGTCTGATCTTGTTTTGTGTTAAGAGCTAAGAGATTATAGCACTAAACTGAATGCTAAGCAATTCCAGGAGGCGGTTGTTCATGCAAGTAAGGTTTATCACGCTGCCAGGGCGTTGTTTGGTAATCAAGATACCTTTCCTTAACATTTCACTTTTGCTACTAATAACATCCAGTACACAATCAAGTTAAATGGTTTTGATGAGATATTCCCAGACAACTAATCCTAGATGTGCCTAAAAATGAACATGTTCCCCTTACTACTTGATCACTTTCTCCTTATAAGACTTCAAAACACATCTGGTGGCTTTTGACTCATGGCCACCCCACGTGTGTCAAGGTAGGACTGGGCTTCTCAGGGTTTTCAACAGCTGGTTGTTCACAAGCAGGTCTCCAGGTCTTTTGTTCTGAGAGATTTGTGGGTAAACTCGAGTCTACCGCCATTTTGTTAGCAACCACGTATGCTGATCCAGGAGCTCCCACTTTCCATAGAGTAGGAATTCTTGCAGGACAAAGCACTTCTCACTTCCTTGGGCTTTTGATGGCATAACATGGTATAGAGTGATGGGAAAGAGAGCAGCTAGTATACTCATGCAAGGCAGCACCCTGGGCCCGGGAGATTTCACCCCCTCCTAATGTCTATGACCCAAATAGCAGGCCTGCTTCCAGCAGACATTTTCCTGTCTGACCCTTGACGACCTCTCTTGGTGATATTCTCCCTGGCACAATCCAGGGAAGGAAGGGGCAGGAAGATGAGCTCTTTGCCAAGATTGCATGTTTGGCATTCACTGCTGGGTCGTTCCATGGTCCCCCATGTTGGCCCTCCCCTGCTCCTCCCATTGCACTCAGCAGAGACACAGTCTGTTGAAGGGCCTTGCTAGTTATTTCTGTGGCAGGATATCAGGTTACAAATTATATACCAATGAGGTAAGGTGCAGGTATATGGCCCCGTGTTTCTTATTTAGCTTGGCACTGATTCCCAACATTCAGCAGTCTTTCACCTTGCTTCTACCCGTCTTCCATCTTTGGCATTTCATTCCATCTCGATCCTTAGGGTCTCTTCCTTTCCCGATGCAGCAGCCAACTTTCAGACCACGTTGAAGGAACATGCAAGGGGCTTGGGTTTTACAGGGGACACAGCTCTATATTGACTTCCTGTGGATGGCGCAATTCCAATGCTGTCTTAACAAAATCCTCATAATAGGTGAATATTTGTAAGATATTCTAGAGGTTTCCGATTGCTTTAGCACATATTGTCACAATTATGCTTTGTGACAGTCCAGGAAGACTGGGATTACTACAGTTATTTAACCATGTACAGAAGATAAAATTAGGGCTCAGGTTAATGACTTCATTATGAGTTCAATGCTAAGAATAAGAAAAGATGTGATGATGGATAAGAAGCAAGTCTCTGATTAGAACTTCTGTTCCCAAGACTCTTGGTCCCTGAAGTGGCAAAATGCTTCTTTTATTTTCCCTCTCTCTCCCTTTGCCTCCACTTCCTTTCTCTCACCTTTGTCTGTGTTCTCTCTGTCTCTCCCCCTCCCTCTCTCCCCTCTTTCTCTTTCCTCCCCACTCCACCTTTCTCACTTCCCTCCCTCCCTTCCTCCCTCTTTAATTTTTCTTGAGTCCAGACCAATGGCTTTGGCTTTAGATTGAAATGATTCTCCATGAAGCCACCTATGTGACAAACACACCATTGTTTTCTGAGCTTCGGTCTTATGAATGCAAAACCTTAGTGTGGATTTAATTAGAATATGGGTGTTGGGGAAGGGCACACCAAAATTAGATTAAGGTTATTAAGGGGCTATTAAGAATGAAAACCAAAATGCCTGCTTATTTCTGTTTCTTAACAATTGACCATGCTCATACATTCAATTAGCATTTAAACATGTTGAAAGTAATTATATGGCATTTATAATAAATACATGGAAGATTTTGAACACAAAGCAAAACCAATTCTAATCACATTTTGCTGTTGTACCATAGTGTTACACAAGTAATGTATATATTGCATACTTTTTACAAACCATGCAACCCCCTTGTGCACTGGTTTCCTGTGAATACTATGTGTGATATATTTCTATACACAATAATTACAGGGGCATGCAATATGTGGAAATATAGGAGGTGACGACTTCGAAAGATTCCCAGCAGGGAACAATTTGAAGGCAGAAACATGCTTCTTTTTTAACCCCATTTACTTATATATTCTTAAGAGGACTAATTTTTTAGTATGGGTATTCTTCCAATACCCAGCAAGGAGTGCTGGCAATATAGTGGGTGACAAGGAAAACAGTTCAAAGCCACCAGGCTCTCTATGGGAAAAAGATGAGACTATCAGAGCCTGTCAAAATTTACAGTCTCAGAAATCTGACAGGCAAGTCTAATCTCTCCTAGAGGGTCATCACTCCATGGCAGTGGATCCTGCCTAGTGTAGACAACACCTGCACTTTTAAACTTCTTTGAACCCTACCTTCCCATGTGGATGTTAGGGGTAATTATAATAGAAGGATTGTATTAGCAATCTAAGGTTGCTGTCACAGGAATATCGCATGTGGGTAGTTTTCAAGAAGAGAAGTCTATTTTCTTACATGTCTGAATTCAGAGTGGGAAGCTAACAGCAGTTCCTGACTTGTCTATCTCAGTGCTGCCAGCTTTGAGTGACCCTGAGGGTTCTCAAGGCTCACAGATACACCCACCATCCTCTTCCGGCAATATGTGTCTCTGTGTATATTTTGGTCTTTTTATACTTCTGAAGTGGTTACAAGGTGGGCGCACTACACAGTGGTACAAACTCATTAATAGAAGGAAATACCAAGTTTCTAACAGGATCATATTCTCAGGTACAGTGTCTAGGCTTTCAACACATATTTGGGGAGACATAATTCGACCCATAACTCCTATTTTTTAGTTTTTTTGAATCAGATAATTTCTAGAAGCAGTGTGGCAGTCACCTAATCTGGTGTCAATTTAAGGATTAAGAGTGTAGGGGTGTCGTCTAGCCTGTCAATATGGAGCTGGCCAATGAGAACTCTGTGTGGGCTTGGCTTTCTCCTGAGAATTCTGGGAAATCCAGAAGGATCTCCCCATTGGAAGTGAGAGAATCACAACCCAGTCCCCTGACGATGCTCCGCTGACAAGGCTGGCTTCTTGCGAGACATCCCTGAGGAGAAGCCACATGGAACTATCCTGATAGAGCTAGAAACCTGGACCTGGAGAAGCCACCGAGAGACTTCTGCCAGTGCTGAGATACTGCTACCACCACTGGATACATAAGACTCTGCACACACTGACCTGTGATTATCCTGGTGTCAATGCATGTGCTTTGTGAGTCTGAAGAGTATTTATAGATTAGCCCGTATTAGACATATGGGCTAATATCAGACCTATGACTTGGACTGGACTGGTCTGGGATGTTTTTCTCAATGTTCCATTCCTCTTGTATATATACTTCTCCCTTATATGCATATGCTTGTTTATGAATTTTATTTCCCTAGCTTACCTGGACTAACACACGCAGTAAGAATGATGCTCATCAGTTAGCTAATATTGAATAGGCTGGCCTAAACAGCTAATATGTAAGGTAGCAGGTATACATATACTCATAATCTCACTATGTCATTTGCTCTTTCTTGGATAAACTCCCAAACTACAACCTCATTCCTCATGATGTCCATGGCATGCAAGCATTTACTATTTTTAATCACACGGAGAAAAAAATTGGGAAAGAAATTATAAAGTCTTGTGTTCATCATTGATCACTTCCATTTCTACAGGTTACGATGACGCACTGGGAAACGAAATGTGAACTATGCATAGGGGTGATTCAGGGTTTGTAACAACAAAACAGAACAAAACACACTTCGGTGCAGACTAAGATAATGAGAACTGAAGTGGAGCAGCCAGAATTACAAGCTATTGAGTCTCGCCTGGTTTGTCTACTTTTCTCTGTGGAACATTTGCAACATTGGAAGGAAATTTTAGATATAAATAGCTTTAATTAGTCTTCTACTTATGAGCACTGTGTGCATGGCATTCTTCCTCATGAATATTTCACACTAGCTGATTCTATTTATTTCTAGTTGGAAGGAGTGGATGGGTCTCTTGCACATTCATTCATTCATTCGTCTCTTCCTTACAACATAAAGTCATTGCTGCATTAGAGAATTTTACTACTAATATCGTCTGGACATTTGTTAAAATGTTGTACCCTTTTGAAGGTATCATTTATGTACAATCTATGGTAATACTTAAAGTGTGCAGTTCAATGTGCTCTGGCAAGTCTGCAGAATTGTGTTGTCAACATCACAAACAAGTAACAGCTTATCTTCATCTACCTCCTGTCGTCAGTTGTCCCACCCAACCAGTAGGTAATGGCAATCACTGATTTGCCATGGTACTATTGTGTCTGTCTAATATCAAAGAGTGTAAGGCTTTGGGATCCATTTATATTAGTGCAGGCCCCCACAGTTTTGTTACTTTTTGCCACTGATTATTTTTCACAGCATAGATCTGCCATGATTTTTTTGATGTGCAATGGCTGATAAATGTCGAGGTTATTTCCAGTTTAAGGTCTTTAATAATGCTGCTATAAGCATTCATAGAAACATAGCAATAATTGTGAAGAGAGGGCAGAACTGGACCAGTGGTCCATGCTTCATTCTGTTGTACAGATGTTTGCTATGAGTTGGAACAGGTTCAATGGCACCTGGCAACAATAACATAAGCATCAATGTAGATGAGTTTTCTTGAACATTATGCCCATTTTTTCTTGGATAAGTGAGAGGTCCTAAGTTATAAGGTAAGTGTATATGTAACTTTAGAAAATACTGCCAAAGCGTTTTCCATAGCTGTACATTTGACCCAGTAAGGTATTTGAGTACCAGTGACTCCATAGCCCCATTGATACTTGACATGCATTTAAATTTTAGTATTTCTACTAGGTGTGTAATAGTTTTTCACTGTAGTTTACATTTGTGTTCACCTTTTGCCTAATGATGCTGAATATACTTCTTTTCTTCCTTATTGTATATTGCCTCCAGCTTTATCCAAGTTAAATATGTGTCTACTCTCTACTTAGCCTCCATTTCTATCACTAATAAGCAAGGTTCTTCTCTATGGAAATCTTTGATTTGCTTAGCTAAAGGTGGTCTCATGCAGCATTTGTCCCTTGTGGCTGACTAAAGCTTACTGAGTTTATCCATGTTATGAAGTTTGGCATGGGTGCATTCTTTAACATTAGGTGCCATTCATTCTATTATGTGTCCGTGCCATGCTTTGGCCAGATAAAGAGATGAGATGAATATTGAAGCAGTTCCCATCATTTTTCCATTGTGAATAACGCAGTAATGAACATGGTTGAGTAGCTTTTCACTTGCTAATTTTATGTCGTGTCTGTTCAAATATTTTACTGCCCCCCCACCTCCCTCCACCTTTGAGTTGTCTTATTATTGAGCAGCAAATGATCTTTGTATACTTGGGAGGCAAGCCTTATGCAGCATAAGTATTGTCTCGGAGCCACTTTGCTTTCTTAATTTTATTTTCAAGGCACACATGTTTTCAATTTAGGTGTAGTTCATTTAATCAATTTTTTTCTTTCTAATTTGTGCTTTTGTGTGTGTGGTTTCAGAAATATTTGTCTTACTCAATCGTACAAACATTTTCATATATATGTGTGTGTGTATATATATATATACATACACACATTTTTTTTCCTTTTACAAGTTTTATGGTTTTAGTTCTTGGGTTTGGGCTCATAATCCAGTTCAAATTCCTTTTTACATGTGATGCAAAGACAGATGTGGGTTTCATTTCTTTCCATCCCCAAAATGGATATACTGGCTCCAGTGCCATTTTCTAGTGGAAGCATGCTTCTTCATTATTCTTGGTGTCTTTGTCAAAAGTTCATAGATGGTATATGTGAATCTGCTACTAACTTCTTTTCCACTTTATCTATCCTATACTTTGGCCAGTGCCACATGGCCTTTCCTTGGGATAGACAGATGAAGCAATGTGAAACGGCGTAGAGAAATGAGGGAACCTTGTATTCTAGCAATTTTTGGAGAATGGCTTCTGATTCAGTGTAGTGAATGGCAACTGTGGGGTGTGTCCCTTGAAGGATCATGCAGATAGAAGGCAAGAGAGATGGAGCTGAATATCTACATTGTTTTAAAGTCTATTTGAAAGTCTTTGGATAGTGTTATTTTATCTAGTAATAAGGATCATTCAATCCTGAACCCTAGCATTGACCTTATGAATCACACTCTCTAAGGGAATAGCCATTTCAGGAAATATGATTAAAGAAGCTATGAGAAGAACTTTACACCAAAGTGTGCCGTGATCAGGTTTTCAGAACTGAAAGACCAAACTGGTAGCAGAGGAGAGGTTAGATAGACAAAAAGTCAGGTGAGCCAAGTGACAGTCACAAGAGGAATCAGATTGCAATTGTAAGAGTCCACTGGAGGTAAAATGAACCCCTAAACTGTGACTGCAGCAATCATGATTGAGAGGAATGGATGTAGACAAGCCATTAGGAACCAGTGAACAATTGTCCCGAGGGAGGAAAAGAAAAAACAATTCTCCTTTACATGTTTGACTCGCTGGGTGGTAAGATAATGTCATTGGCTATTTTCAGGCAGAGACTTCAGAATTCAGACGTAAAACAGTGTGTTCTCAGCGTCTTGTCTTATTCAAGGAGCTTGTGAGGGCATAAAGAGCAAGACATGTCTAGAGAACAGACACCAGGGCAGTACAAGCAGTTTGTCACTGACTGTTAAGCTAAGGGTAGATGGTTTAAACCCATCCATTGGTACCATGAAATCAATATCTCTTTTTATGTAAGTATGATAGCCCATAAATCACACAAGCTTTGAGTCAGCATGAGTCAGAATCGAAGAAAGTCAGTGTGTGTGTGTGTGTGTGTGTGTGTGTGTAAGGAATATTTCGATCTTAAGAATAAAATTTAGAAGTGCCAATGTGTGTTAAGACTCTAGGTAGTTAGTTGATCAGGTAGATCATGTAGGTTCAGAAGAGCACAAGTCAGAGCTCAGATAAGCAGCAGCATTTAAGAGAGAGAGAGAGAGAGAGAGAGAGAGAGAGAGAGAGAGAGAGAAGAGAGAGGAATGGGAGGCTGAGTAGAAGATCATGGAAAAATCAAGGAAAGAAGTGGGAATTATAGAAATCAGGGAGAAAAAGCTGACCAGCTGGCAACAATGAGGACAGAACTATATATACTCACTGGTTTGGCAATTATTGTTAACCTTAGTGAAGGAAGCATTAGAAGAATATAAAAGATGGAAATTATATCTTTGAGCTGAGGATAAAGTGGGAAATAAGAAGCAAAAACAAAAATAAGTAACTCTTTTAGAAGCTTTGGGGATACCATATTTGCCTTAGCCTCGTTGTCTTGAGAAGCAAAATCAGTGACCTTTACATATGTATATGTAGACATAGACATGTCAATAAAATGGCTCACACAGTGGCAGAAGTGGCACATTTCAGAACAAGGGGTCAGATGTCAAACTGGAGGTATCTTCTGACTCTCAAAACCAAAGGTGAACATGGTGAACCCAAGACTGACAGGAAGATCCCAGGTTTGTGGCTGCAAAGGTGAATGAATACAAGGCTGGCAGGTAAGATGTCAAGCTGTGGATTATTCCTGGGATAAGTAGGTGGTTCAGGAGGCTGATAGCTCAAATCCAAAGAATTGAAGGCTGATGGTAGTGCCAGATGTATAATCTAGACCCAGTAAAAAAAAAAGCAAGGAAGATTTCCCATAGTGTCTACTCATAGTGGAGACAGACCACACCTTAGGGATATGTCTTTTCCAATGTTGGATCAGGACTATGACCCAAGTAAGGGGGTTGCATTCCACCTTAATTTTCTCACAACTGGGAAAATCTGATTATGAAATTGATTAAATTGTGTCAGACCATATCATGAGGAATTAAGCCTCAAAAGCCAAATTCATTGCCATAGAATCAATTCTGACTCAAAAATAACTTATAGGACAGAATAGAACTTCCTTCTATGTAAATATTTCTTTAAAAAACACATAACAGTTTTACTGGCATATATTTCACATATCATATAGATCAATAGTTGTCATATTAAGAAGATATGGTGATGTACAATTATCACTACCATCAGGTTTAGAACATTTTCATCATTCTTGTAGTTCTTGTACTCATCATTATTAGCTCTCCATTTCCCCCTAACTTCTCCTGCCATACCTGCAGGAACCATTAATATAACTACTATCTCTATAAATGTATCTATCCTGGATTTCATATCCAGGAAAACACACACACTAAAAGGCCAACAAATCAAAACCCAAGCCAAAAATCTAAGAATAACAAATTAAGACAGATAAAAACCTCAATGGGAAATATCAGGCTGAAGCAAAAACTCACAGTCACTTCTTGGATGTAGTCTACCCAATAGGAGCATTAGTTGCACCCCCCCCCACCAACACACACACACACCAATAATAAAGCCAGTAAATGTTTTTAAAAAATCCAAGAAAGACAACAAAACAGAAAATAATAAAAACAATAATAAATTTAAAGGGGCCATACAGGAGACTAAGTGGTAGGGTGATACATTTGAGCCCAACATATTCCTGGTCAATGATCAGAGGGGAATCAGCAGGGGCTTGATCCATGTTTATCTTCCCTTCACTTAAAACAAAATGAAACAAAAAAACCTCACTGTGATAGCTTTAAAATAGATCAACAGTGAGATCAAATTATATTACATTTTGGTCTAACTATGACTGGAATAATTGAATTTACAATGCTCTCTATCAGATAACAAGGCTGTCCACATCCCTCAACTATGATCAAGAGGGATTCGCCAGAGGCTTACTCCATGTGCAGGTCCTGTGAATGGTTTGGGGCTTCAACTATCATCCACAAGGCTGAAAATCTTTGTGGGAGCAGAAAGTCTTGTCTATCTCTTTTGGTACAGCTGGATGGCGGGAATCACTGAACTCAAGGTTATCCTTGTAGGGTACATCAACTGCCAAACCACTAAGAATCCTTTATGAGCCAAGATGACAAACAAAACAAAACAAAACAAAACACCCCCCCCCCAAACCCTCAACTATTTCAGCACTTCTGAACACTTACTTGAATAGAAAATAGAATGTTTTGAGGTGTGTGTGTGTGTGTGTGTGTCTACATTTAAGGTGATACCTGTAGATTATGTGTAAGGATGCTAGCTTCAAAGTCAGGGTTCAAATCCACCAACTACCCTGTGAGAGAAAGATGAAGCTATCATCTTCTATGAAGATTTGCTGTCCAAGAACCCTATAAATTGGCAGTGAGTAGAAACCGACTCCTTGACAGAGTTGATTTTGGGGGGTGGGGGTGGTGCATCTTGAAGACTCTAGTTCCTTTTCCTCAAACAAGGTCCATGTGTCTCTGCAGCTGTTAGGTTTTGCAGGTTAGCATGTTTTCAAAACAGATGTGAATATGAGGGTGTACCCATATAAGAGCAGAAATGCTGTTCCCCAAGCTATGTATTTAAATGTTTTTTACAAAACTACCTTTTCACCTTCAAAGTACTCTCCATACACCTAATACATAGTCAAGTCTGTGATTCCATTCTTGGAAACATTTTTCAAACCCATCTGTTTGGATGGCAGACAGCACCTCCCTCATGTTTTCTTCACCTCTTCTACTCTTTTAAACCACTGTCCTTTCATGTCTCCCTTCATTCTTGGAAACAAAAAGCAGTAGCATGGAGGTAAGGGATGTGGGACAGGAGAGGCACGCTGTTTATTCCCCAAAACTGGCAGGAAGGAAGGGGGGCTCATATCAAGGGCCCAAGTGGAAAGGCAGATGTTGGGAGAATGTTGATGAGGGCAGGCGAGTGGGGGGTGCTTGGCACAGTATATGTAATTATATATTGAACTATGTATGATGAAAAGCAATGTATAAGCCCCCAATAAAATTATTAAATAAAAACAAACAAAGAACAACAACAACAACTGGCACACTGAGATGACTAGTTGAGCAGTGCATCGTGGTTGCAAAACTAGTCTCCCATCTGCCACAAATCAGGCCCTTTTTGTCACCCACTGTTAGGCTAACTTTTCAGAACCTCTAAGTAGAAAGTTTGATTAGCAGTCTGACTGGTGGAACAAACTTCAATTGCATCAGGTACTCACATTTTCATCTCTTCCACAAGTTGGTGGGTGTTGAGAGGGAGATTGGTCACCAATCCACACTGTACCTTTTTGGAAAAAAGAAAAGCACTCTCACACTTGAGTTTTTCCCACAGCACTGTCCCTGTAAGCTGTCATCCACATCATAACAGTCTCTGCGGCATTTTTCCCTGGCAGGAAGCACAATTTCACAGGCTGTGTTAAGAGAAGACAGGCTGTTCTCTTAAGTCAGCCATCACAGGCAAAACGTCTTTCTTGAAAAAATTCACTGTGACCAGAGAAAACTTTCCTATGCAATGCCTCTGGGTGCATTAATTCAGAGGCAGTTGCTTGCTGCTCACCTACTGGGAAAAACACATCTTAGGAAAACTCTGCCCAGTGGAGCCTTTTTCCATTTTTTTTGGTGTGTGTGGGGGCATTCCCTCATACATTTAAGACATTTTGTTGAAAGTTTTTGAGTTTGCCATTCACTGTTAAATTCGGTCCAGATTTAAGAACTGTGAGTTAATCTGTATGAGAGAAATAAGATGAACAACTGTATTTATGAAAAAATGCATATTAATATATTTCATTGGTCAACTAAGCACTCATAAAGAACAGGTATCTTTTATGTGGATGACAATTAAATATGTTTGTGGGCATTAGAAGGGATGCTTTTATATGTGCTTGTGCAAATTTTCAAGTTAATGATCTTTGCCAACTTTTCAGAATCATAAATTTGAGTGGCTGTTGATGGACTACTATTGATGGACAAATTCAAATGTGAATTTCAGACAAGCAGTCAAGAAAACTATGTTAATTTTTTCTCCATGATTAAAATTTCCTCCCCCCCCCATTAAGAGCTGTCAGTGTCTAGAGCAAGGTTTTAGAATGCATACATGTTTACTTTAAAAATCAATTTTCTTTGCTATCTGATTATTTCACAATTCAAGCACTTTTAAACTACTTATTCAGTTACCTATCACATTGAATTTCATTGGTACTGAGAGCGTTTATTACACTTAATACATTTCAGGTAGCTGATCTGAAGCAGAATTGGTGGGGGTGGGGGCTTTCAAAGCTGTCTATACTCCTTCCCTTTTCTTTTCATCTTCATCTCTGACTTTGAGAACATCTTCTGGTAGACACAGATCATATAGAATACACATGAGTATTGTAGGGGTGTGATGGCCAAGACTTTGTTTTTCTCTGAATAAAGACTATGTTTTCATTCAGGGACCGGAGAGACTCAGTCTAAGAGAAATTTGATTCTTTTTGAGGGATGGGTGAGAGGTTACCTGTCTTAGCTGGGACAGGCAGATGAGGAAAGGGATGGAAAGGATAACTAAAGATGAATGTGGATTATGGGGCCCACAGTGGACAATGAATAAAATCAATAAAAGGTGGCCTCTGTTTGAAAGCATGACAAACTAGATCATCTGGAGTCCTCAAAATAAATACTAAAACATCTGAATCATTTGCTCAGTCGCATAGGAACGCTCACCAAAAAGTAAAATAGAAAATATGTTAAGGACCCAAAGTTGCAGAATATATGAAATTGGGCAGATAAGCAGACTCTGAATCTACATCTGTCCAAAGGGGATCTACTGATCTAGATCTCCCAAAGGTTGTCTTCTAAGAGATGTCCAGCGGTAAAGTGGGAATGAAGCCAGAGTTTCAGACAGAATAATATGAATCAGAGGTGTTAGAATCAAGATTCTACTAAATAATGCTTAAAACTGAGAGAGATTCAATTTAAGAGGAGGGCTAAAAACAAACAAATAAGCAAACAAACCCTTGGTAGAAGAGAAAGGTAACAAAAAAATTAGTCTGTCTTGGTTATGGACCAGTAAGCTGGCAAAAAGTTCCCCAAAGCAAGTTGACATGTTTACAAAAAGATGGTTGTCATTTTCTTTTTCTTTTTTTTTCTGGTCATTTTCATGGCTGCCCTGTATCTGGTGAAAACAAGCACAACTCCTTTCTGGAGATTCGAGCCTTCAACTGAGGACACTGAGACGCCACATGATAAAGCCTTGTCACCATAACAAGCTGTAAAAACACATGGAACCACGGTACTATGAAGAGTCAGCAGAATAAACAGACCTGAGGAATAGATACCTAATATTTTAAATGCTATAATTACTTTACAATGATCTATATATGTACAAACTGTTTAAGGGAATATAAGCTGGAAAAATATGAAAAGCAATATGTCAAAATTATAGGTTATATTTTCAAATGTGAGTAGGCATATTTAGTAGTAGAAAGAAAGGAAAATATCACAAAAATCAATCAAAAGCTTGAATAGTAAATTAAGTAAATTAGACTAAGTGAGAGAACTAATAAATATAACAGTATTTATGAATACATTAATCATATTGATGCATTTAGACAAAGGGAGAGAAACATGATGAAATGAATAAGATATATGGTGGAAAACTGAGGAGGTCCAGTGTACATCAAACCAAAATTTAGAATGAAACCATAGAGAATGGAGAAGCGATACTATTTCAAGAGATAATGATTAGAAGTTTTTTCAGAATTAGTGAAAGACATTCACTAAAACAATGCTACATAGAATCAGTAACACTGAAGATTCACAGAGTAAATAAGACCTGATGGAAGGAACTTAAAGAAAAAGGACAAATTAATTACAGAACAATAGGAGTAATATTAAAATGAAACTTATGAAAATTAACCATAGAAGACAGAATTATGTCTTCAAAAGGGTATCAAGGATTTGGGGTAAGCTTAACCATATCATTCACAAAGATGATGAGATCAACCTTTTTTGGACAAAGAAAACTTGAGACGTAAACCAATGAAATGTTTGTAGCATATATGACAAGCACAAGAAGAAGAAAACTGGTTCCACAGACACCTACACAAAGATGATATCCACATTGAAATGGTTAACAAATAGATTAGTAGGCCATAAATGTAAATCTATTCAAAACTGTTGAGGGAACTGGGACAGCCATAACCATAAAACCACAATAAAAACAAAAGAGTTGGCATCAAATTGATTCTGATTTATAGCAACCTTGTAGGACATTATGGAAGGGCCCCATAGTCTTTGCAAGGTTATCCCATTTGTGGAAGTGGACTGCCACAAGTCTTGTTTGAAGAAGTGGCTGGTGGTTTAGGACCACACACCTCTCAGTTAGCCATGGGTTTGGTTTATGGTGGAGCTAGAGCAAAAGAAGGTTCAAAGTCTTTCAATGATGTAAAAGTTACATGGCAGTCAATGTCCCCTAGCACTGTGCCACTAAGATTCCTTAAAACCAGAAGAGTAACCAGCTATGACATTAAAAAACAAGTGGGAACTCCAAAATCAGACTTAAAATAAAAGATAAGCAGGAGAGAT
Organism: Nesogale talazaci; assembly: GCA_004026705.1. Classification (NCBI taxonomy): domain Eukaryota; kingdom Metazoa; phylum Chordata; class Mammalia; order Afrosoricida; family Tenrecidae; genus Nesogale; species Nesogale talazaci. Next base: position 32,335 of record PVJH01000355.1, read on the forward strand.
CAGAGTAAGACTGTCCTTAGATCATATAGTTGCAATGAAAGAGAGATCATTATATAAACATAGTCAGTCCCAGGGTTATGAACTTACTAACAACTCCCACTTGTTCTTGATTATAGGTACACTTGCCCTCACTTTGAAAAAGTTGAACCAATCCATGATTGCAAACATTCCTCATCACACTCACCTTCACTAGCTGCTGTGTTTCTTAAATTATTGAAAAAACTTTGAATCTTTTCTTGTACTGGACAAATCCACAAATCACAGCGCCCCCCAGTAAGATTATGACTCACAGGGATCCTATAAGACAACCGAACTGCTCTGTTGACTTCCAAGGCTATAAATCAGGGTGTTCAATACGTTGATCACCTTCTACTAGTCAATCACAAATGTAGTGTGTGTAGATCACAAAAAATAGATGTAAGTCTATCAACGATCTTGTCACTTAATTGGTATACAACACAGCCAATCAAATGCAATCTTAGGTGTCAAACGCATGTGCAAGCGACTGCATTAAGTGCAGAAAAAAATGGACAAACTAAGCTATTGCCAAATTTTAGACCTTGGTTTTTTTAGTTCTCTTAAACATAAGAAAAGGCATTAAATTGAGTGGGAGAACTGGACACACTGGACCCAAGTAAGAAGACAAAAATGTATTACTTTCATAGGGAATGAGAGATTTTGACACTATAAGCCTACATTCATCTGAAGTCCAGATCCTAAGAACAGTTCTGGAACTTACTCGCAGAGGGAAAATACACAGCCATGAGAAAATGTGCTACCTCCTTGACTGCATTATTTGGCTCTACTTATTTATGTGAGTCAGCCTTTTTCCACATAAAGATCATTAATTCCAAGTACTATTCGACCATGACTGATGATCATTCAGAAGTGTACTTGAGGCAGGCTGTCAGCAGCTACTGTGCAGACTATGCATCCTTGGCTCATTCCATTCAGTGCAAGTCATCAGAGTAAACACAGGTAATGACAAAAAAAAGTATATAGTCAATTGTGTTGTGTTGCACAATATGGACTCATGTGGTTATGTAAGGTACATGACCATATGCTGTACATATAAAAATTCTCAACGCTTTTATGAATAAGGGTAATAAATAAGAATATGTTTTGCATTTTTGTAGCTGGTAGATCATTTTGATTTGTTCATTTTATAAGTAGCTTGCACACTGAAAAAGTGTGAGTACCCCTGCTCTAGATAGTAACAAAAGCAGAGTGGGTTATATTTATTGCTTAGAGCAGTTGCTAGATTCAAACAGCTGACCTGTGGTTGAGTAATTAAGTTCGTGAACATTATGCCACCAGAGTTCCATTTGTTACACTAAAAATATCCACTACCATGCAGTTGATTCTGACTCACAGGGACCCAATACAGGGTTGCGGAGACTGTAAATCTTTACAGACACAGACCTCTTCTTTCTCTGCATATGAACAACGGACCTTGTGGTTACTAAGCTAGTACTTAATGAACAGCATCACAAGAACTCTGGCTACAGAAGAGTTGAATTCACCTGACCTGACTGACATACATATTGGGCTTAAAGACTCGCTTTAGGAACAACTCTCATTGATAATCTAGGACTAACTTTATGCATGTTCAATTGCTAAGCTATCCCCTAAAAAAGTAACAATATTGAATACTGCTCACAGAATGCTTGGGGGACATATGAAATAAAACTTTAAATCAATTCAAAATGAGGTACAAGAAGAGAGGAAAAAGAAGCATGCACAGAGCAGGCCAAGCAGAAGCTGTAAAATAAGATGTAAAATGAAATCCTACCTATTCTGTTGTACATGGGATGACTCAAGAGCACCTAGCAACAACAATAATCACAACAAATAAAGGAATACAAATGAACCAATCATTCAGTTTCAAAAGCACATAAAACAAGTGCTGAGGAAATGCACAGAGTTTGATAAATCAAACTGGAATCATTTGAGAAAATTCTCATAGATGCTATTAATTTGTAGGTAAACTAGAAATAAAATGGGAAGGCAATAGAGAAAAATCAACTGTGACCTTTTTGTTCTCAAGATCATTAAAATAATGCAGGAATAAACATATTCCTGAATCACACTAGATGTTTCTGTACATATATCATTCATTAGGCCCTAAAAGAAATACCAACAAATTATAGACAACTGGCATTTATAGGTTGTATTATCTGAGAGTAACAACTGATACATCAGTTACTAAAAGACTACTTGTAAAGCTACCTATATTTGATAATTTTCTAGTACAACCAAAGGAGGGAGAGCAAGAATTATCAGGGAAAAAAAGAACAAACCAAAAAGGGAATTAGGATATTTTTAGAACTGAATGGTAATGAGGAAAAACTGCACATTAAACTTGTGAGATGCATCCAAATTACAATGCTGAAGAAATTTTTAACACAAAATACTTATCTTAGAAAGATAAATAATGAAAATTAATGAGCTATGCGTGCAGTTTAATAAGTTGAGTTTAAAGAAAAACAACAGAATTTACTTATATAAAAAAGCATGAAGGAAAATTTAAAAGTAGAAATCTATTAAGCAAAAAAGATGCAATAACTAAAATCAACAAATGAAAAAAAAAGAGCTACTTTGAAAAATCTACTAGAATAAACAAGCCAGGAAAGACTGAGTGGGAAGAGGGGGCTGCAAACTAACAACTATTAGGGACAAAGGGAGGTACAGTACAAAGCAAAGTGTAGAGTTCAAAACAAACAGGGGATATTTTAGAGATTTATGATATGACACTGTAAAGAAGATGAATTGCACACTTTCATAGGAAATAGAATCATGAAAAACATCTGACTGGACATATAAACTTAGGTAAGTTAGTCTCTAGTTACAACCTTGTCGTTGATGTTAGGCGCCGTTGAATCTGTCCTTGGTCATTTGGACAAGAGAACCAAGCACCTCACAATTCTGCACCATCCTTACATGTTTGAGCTCCTTGCTGGAGCCACTCAGAAAAGACAGACTGACATAGGTGAATCCTACCCACCTCGCAGAGCCACTTGGACACATATGCCCATACAAACTATGTCTAGTACGTTCTACAGAGTTTTAAATGTTCTTTAATGTGGAAGTGCAAAGAAAATCTGCAGGGACAAGATTAGGGATGGAATTAGAACGGGATTAGGTTTTCCAAGGAGAGTCTTTGTTGCCCTCTCAGAATGAGAAGGTATCATGGCAAAAAATTTCTCAATGCACATTCCCTGTTGTTGTTCCTCACCAATTCAATGTTCAATTTTTTTAAGTTTCTTTATAATAAACCTCTGCTATCATCCTGTGTCTTTTGAGAAAATCTATCCAGGTCAGCCCATGAGGATTAAAAAAAAACCCAAAACAATGACTATAACCTTCTGAGCTGACTTCTTTGCCTTGAACTTAACTGGACCAGCAGATCCCGTAAGAAACCACTGTTCAGATGATATTTGGTTTTCCCCATGGTATTGGAAAACCTAAGACTTATTGTAGTCATGACTCATTCCATAAAATCACATTCTTTATGCTTGATCTTCCTGAAAATATTGATGGAAAGTTCATTTCCTTGAACTACCTGATCATTATAAAGAAACTTAAAAAAAAAAAGAAGGTTGTTGTTAGTGTTCTTTTGAAACCACCCTCCTGAGAAGAAGATGTATGCATTACTGAGAAAATTTGTCTGTAATCACTTATTGATCACAAAGATGTGCTGAAACATGCTTTGGAATAGACCCAGGTGTACATGAATGGAGACCCTAGTGTTATTATTGTTAGGTGTCAAGGAGTTGGTTCTAAACCACGGTGGCCCTCTGCCTAAGAGAAGGAAACATTGCCCAGTGCCCACCTTCTGCACAATTGTTCCTGTGCTTGAGCCCATTGCTGCAACCCCTGTTTCAGTACATCTTTTTGAGGGCATTCCTCATGTTCACTGCCCCACTACTTCACCAAGCATGATGCCCCTCTTCAGGGTCTGCTCTTTTCTGACAACAAGTCCAATGAATATAAAAGAAAATCTTACTCTGGAGTATGGAGTAAGTTCTCTGGCCTCACGTCTTCTGAGAGAGAGATGTGTCTGTTCTATGAGAAGTTCATGGTATTTTCTATATTCTTAGCATCACAATTCAAAATTGCCCATTCTTCTTCAGTCTTCCTTATTCAATGTCCAGCATTCACATGCATGTGAGGTATTGAAAATACTATGGCATGGTCGGGTACACCTTATTCCTCAAAGTAGCCTCCTTATTTTTCAATACTCTCCTGAGGTTTTGTGCAGCAGATTTAAATTAAGCAGTACAATGCATCCTTTGATCTCATCACTCTGGCTTCCAAGAGCATTGGGTGTGAATCCAAGCAAGATGAAATTCTTGACAGCTTTTATCTTTTCTCCATTTATCATGAAGCCAGCTCGTTCAGTTGTGAGAATGTGGGTCTTTTCTCCATTGAGTTGTAGTCCAAACTAAAGACTGCAATGTTTGATCTTCTTCTGTAAGGGCTTCAAATTGTCCTCCCCTTTAGCAAGCAAGGTTGCGTCATCTACATTTGGCAAGTTATTAATAAGCTTTTTCTGCAATCCTGATGTCACATTCTTCTTTATATAACCCAGCTTCTATACTTATTTCTTCAACATAGAGATTGAATAAATATGGTGAGAAGACACAACCCTGATGCACACCGTTCGTGATTTCGAAACATGCAGCCTTCTCTTCTTTTGTTGGCATACCTGCCTCTTGATAACTGTGCAAGGGCCACATGAACATAATGAAGGGTTCTGTCATTCCTGTTCTTCTCCAGGCTATCCATAGTTTGTTATGATCTTCACAGTCACATGCCTTGGCATAGTCAATAAAGCACAAGTAACAACAAATAAATAAACTTTAGTAGTAATTAAAATTCTTGTTTTAACATTGTAAAATAAAGGAAAGATGAAACTAGAGTAATTATAAGTCAGTCTACATATGAATATTTTAAAATATTTGTTTTTAAGATTATTTGTATGAATATAAATACATATTATCCAAGTAGCAAAGAGTCCTCTCCTATGCCTCAAATTCAAACAAATCAGCAGTTGAGGAAGCTAAAGGATAATTAGCAATAAAAGGCTAAATTGTCTTACCACTTGTTACTTTCCCAATGAATTTAATGGGGTGGGCCCATAGGAATGGGAAAGTGCAGTTTAGCATAGTGTATTATGAACCAGCTATGTTAACTGGATCTATAGGTGTTAGCTTTTTTAAAAAAAATTAAGACTGAAGTGGGGATTGTTCCATCTTTTAAGATTTAGAAAATGAGGCTCCTCTCCCATAACCTTAGATAGTATCCCTAGGGTTGCCTTAGCCTCGACTGCTTCACAAAGAGACCCTGCTTCTTTCCTGACACCAAACGGAATTATTATTGTTGTTGTTGTTAGCTGGCTTATGGCCAGGCCCTGGTTACCCCAACAAAACAAAATAAAGCAAACAACAACAACAACAAGCAAAAACCTTACTGCCAACCCATAGCGACCTATAGGCCAGGTTAGAATTGTCCCTGTGGGTAGCCATGGCTGTAACTCTTTATGGGAGTAGAAAGCCTTATCTTCTCCTGAGGAGAGGCTGGTGGTTTCAAACTTCGCACCTTAAGGTTAGCAGCCTAACAAATAACTACTATGCCTCAGGGCTCCTCTGATGACCTCAACACAACCAAGCAATGTCATCCATGAGATCATTTGTGTATCTGCTCTTGTGATCCAAAGGGATTCATTTTTCTACTTTTCAGAATTATATTTCCCTGCCTTTCTTCCTAGCCTGTCTCCGTCTAGCAGGTCCACGAAACCTGTCTACTGAGAGTGGCTCGGTGAGTATCTCAAAGAGGCATAGAAAAGGTTCCAGCATCATTGGAACACCCAGCTACCACTGTATGAGTAACAACACATGGGTGGTGCTTTGTAGCATACACAGATAATATACCTGCTGTTTGCATTTGAAAAGCTATCTTCTTTGGAGCTGAATTGCACTGATTTCTTAATATAACTCTATTATTGCCAAACTGAAGTAAAAGTGACCTATCTTAATGCACTAGGATGCAAACTCCAAAAAGACCTCCACAATCTGGTAGAGTGAGCCTTTCCCCCCAAAACCTATAAAGTGAAAAATTGGTATTAATTTCTGTATAAAACACCATATTAATATTTCATAAACTTTATAGGGCCGGTTCACAGTTACGAAACTCAGTGTCATCTGAAAGCAATCAAGTTCACTTGCAGAGGTGAAAGATCTCATCTTACCAATCAAATCCAGAAAATGATTTATACTTCAATAAAACTTTTCCTTAGTTAAGATTAACCTAGCTGATTAGAAAATGACGTTAATGAAGTAAAAGTCATGGATTTCATAACTGTGTGGGTCATTTAATTGTGCTGTGACCAGAATCTTAGATGCAACTTCTGGAACTGGCCACCTTGGCTGAAATTTTTACAATTATATGCCAGCTGTGGCAAGGGGTTGGTGGGTAATGGGTCAGCCCCAGGGCAAGAAAGCAACACATGCTTTTCTGAAGGTAAATCAAAGGCTTTAGTCACTGATTGCTTTATCTATTCATTGATTTAGCCAACACACATACATTGAGCAATAATGTTGGTTATTCATCAGACTTCATATCATTATATTATATGATGCTCTTATTTTGCTTTTTAAGAAAAACTCAAATCTGTGTAGATGGTAAAAGGGCAACTCAAAATTCAAATCCTAGTCTCCTGATTTTAACTTTAGGATTCTTTCTCCTATTCTGCAGAAATCAGGCCAATTACATCCAATAATTTATCTAAATTCTTAAGCCAGAAAACTTTTACATGGGAAAAGTCACTGGTTATTGTACGGTTATGGTCTTATTATATTTACAACACTTGAAACTTATCAAAACTAAGATTTTAATTTAACAGATTTTAATTTAATTTAAATCCTCTAGATTATTGCCAGACAAATAGAATTCTAGTTTGGCCTTCTAGATGTCCACCAAAAGATACTGATTAATTCACTGAGAATGATTTTAATGCCATTTTGATATAGAGAAAAATATTTTGACCTGTGCTTTTTTCATTCCAACGATTTTACTATTTTAGTAAGAATCATATGAATAATAAGCTTTTTAAATTAATATATTTTCTGGAAAGATTTCCTCTTTAGTCAATCAAGTGTCTTAGCAAATCTCTTGTAAAATTTATCTGCTAATCAGGTCCCAAGTTGTGGTCAACCAGCAGACTCAGTGTAAACCTCAGGCCCAATATCCCCATCCTCCCCAAAGAAGAAAGCTCTTGCTTTTGTATTTGAAAATAGGTTTCAACATTCGAAGAAAACACTTATGGTTAAAAATATGAATGTCAATAATCACATAAACTTTCACCAGGTTGGATTAAACTGGGCATTTTCACCAGTTTTTAAAGATCTGATAACCTAGACTAGGTTTGAGCTGATCCACTATGTCCCTCGAAAATTTGGAAAGTGGAGCCATCAAACAATCATTCCATTCAATAAGTGTTTATTGAGTGCCTGCTTTATACCGCCCTTTGGGCTTCACAGGAATTTAATTAATAGAAGCAAATATGACATGTCTCTGCATATCAAGTTATCCTGGAATTTATGTAATCCCTGTGTTTTCCTTGTGCATTTCCAGGTAGGTGTATGGAAATGCACGTGATTATTTGTTTGATCTTTCACATCTAGCCTTGAGACAACCAAAAATTCAGCTTTAACTGAGCCCCAGTGGCGTAGTGGTTGTGCGCGGGACTGCGGTCCACTCGGATGGAGGTTCAATTCCAGCTCATAGGAGCAAAGGCTGGGCCTCCTACTCCCACCACCAGGTCAGTGATGCCTGAATTAAATAAAAAAAAAAAGTTCAGCTTTAGAGAGCAGGTTAGGAAAACTATTTCTTTTTTTCCTTTAAAACAGCGAATGACAAAATTTGCTCTGATAGTTCCTTCTGTATCCTGGGCCATTAAAATGCCAATTGATTGCTAATTGCCCTGCATTATCCATAAGCCAGCCAGAGACATTTTTAATGGCATGCTCTTTGTTGTAATTTAGGGGCAATGACTGCTGTCTATCTCTTAGTACTTGGAACATTTATTTCTGAGCCTGCAAAGTGGTTGGTTGGCAAGCAGGGACCTGAGGAAGCTTAGCAGAAACCTGGTCTCAGGCAGCATAATCCTGCCACACCCTGCATTGGATAGATGGCTGTGGCATGCCAGTGTGCACACAGGGCCTGCTAAGTGGGAGACTTGTCAGCCAGGCTTGTGGAAGGCGCTACTGCACAATCTGCAGTTCCACCAAGGCAGACAATCACCTGCCAAGGACAGGCATGTGAATAGCCTTCAACAAAAAGGAACATCTGACCAGTTTCCCTCTGTCAAAGTCAGTTCTGAGCACCAGGTATAAAGACCAAAGTCAGGTAGATGTGAAAGCAAGTGAAAGCCTCTCCGCTTTCAGCCATCGATGATCCTACTTTGAGCTCAGGATTTTTTTTTTTTTTAATGAGAAGAAATTCCTTTTCTCAAAAAAAAAAAAAATCCAAATTCAAAGTGTAAAGATGGTTACAAAAACACGGTGACTATCACTTGTCGTGACTTGACTATGCGATGGAAGAAACGATAGAAAATTATAATCATGAAAACAAAGTGAAACTGTTGCCTTATGCAGATAGTCTCCTGGATGCGCAAGGATCCCTGAGATGGCATGGATGGCAATTAAGCAGATCATATATTAATCTAGAATCGTTTTAGTTAATTTGGCACCTATCACATTCTAAATCATCTTTCCAAATCGCTGCCCTTGCCCTTTTTAATAAAAACAGAATCAATTTTTGTAGAATTGCCTTTTCCCCATGTAGGACTCAGCTCAGCCTTTGAGTTAACCCTGGGGGGGCCAACACTGCTGGGCTTGTGGTTGGGAACCAGGGTTCCTCCCTGGTCTCAAAACTAGAAACTCAAACTCATCCACCATGGATTTAGTTCGGACTGCATGACCTTGTAGGACAAAGTAGGACCGCCCCTGTGAGGTTCTGAGATTGCAATTCTTTACTGGAGCTGAAAGCCTGGTCTTTCTCAAGGAGCACCTGGTGGTATTGAACTGCTAACCTTGAAGCTCACAGCCCAACTCATAACCACTATACCACTTGGGGTCCTTGCTACCACATATGTTCTCTGTCATAAATAGTTCTTGAAGGAATGAATTTTTCAGCTTGAAGCTTGGATTGAAAGTAGTGTAGTTTTTAAGGATTGTTGGCCTCCCTGATTTCCTCTTAGACTGGAAATGAAATGACCATGAAAAGTCTATCAGGGTTGCTATTAAATGGAAAGATATGGATGACTGCTAATATTGTTAGTTAATCAACAGGTATTATGAAGTATCAACCTTTCCCTGCATGTCACTAAGTACCAAGGGCTGTGGTAGGTTTGATGACAAAAGTAAAATACCTTTATCTTAAATGTGGAAAATGAATCTCATTTCAAGGTAGAGAAAACACATATTAAGGTGAAAATATTAGATACATTATAAGACTGTTTGAATACCATATTTTAAAGTGTGTATGTTTCAGAGGATTTGAGAGACAAAATCACTGTGGGCGTATGAGAGTTAGGCAACTACTAAAGGCATAGGTGTGTCTCTGGGAGGGGCAAGAGGAAGAAAACATTCTAAGTAGGAGAAGTTGTAAGAACAAAGGTGTACAAACAATGAGTATGCAGTGTTTCCTGAGAAAAAGAAAACAACAATATAAATTTTGGCTACATTTGCTTCCTTTTCCTATGTCCATTTTCTGTACATTCATTCACTAATTTATTCATTCAAAAATACCTTTGAACACTTTCTCCCTTCCAGACACAGTAATGTGCCATATATATATGTATATATATATATATCTGAATGAGTAGAATACCCATTATTACTCTCAAGAAACTATCAGTTTACAGAGACATAGGTCTGTAAAGAGTTAATGATCATAGAGGGTTGCCTGTCTGCTGTAGCAGGAAACCAAGGATGCTTTGAGAGAACAAAGCAGAGATGCCCAATCCATACTTGGAAGGAGGCCCCAAATGTTCTCCCGTGAAAGTCATTTCTAATTTGACATCAAGAGGATGGTCAGAAGGTAATTGGTAAAAACAAGTATAAGGGTGGCAATCAAAACAAAATAAGACAGAATCATTAACGGTGATAGAAAGAATTGTGCTTTTTGTGCACGTGGGTGGTACAGTGGGTGAAGCTGGTACAGTGGGTGAAGCTAAAGCAAGAGAGGGAGCCAGAGATGAGTGAAGAAAATAACCAGGGGCCAGATGTTGAGCCGCCATGCAATGGAGGAAGATGACACACACAGATTGCATTTTAAGGGCCATGATAGCAAAATGAGAGGATCAACTTTTAAATTTTGACACATTTTTTTTAAGCTGGAGTGGTTTAAATACATTCCAGGAGACCACATGGGAAGGTGACACAATGAGACTTGTGGGAAATGATGGTGAGGCTGAGGAAAGTGGAGGCAAAAGCAGCCTCAGTTGGTATTTGCTTGCCCTTGGCCAGGGTTACAACTGGGGATTTTCATTTTAACCACTGGGTAGGGTTGACAGTTATTTTTATTCGTTAGAAAATAATACAGGGAAAAAAAAGAAAATAATACAGGTAAAGCAAGTTTGTGTGTTGCTTGTTGATCATTATATTTTAAATTTCTTGTTTGGAGAAACTGAGGCTATCCTACATACAGAAATGTTGAATAATCCATTTGGAAAGTTACAAGTGGATTTTGAGGTTGTGATACATATTTGAGGTCTCCACTGAAAAAAATACTTCATTTGTTGTAAGCTTATCTTATGGAATTTGATTAATTTATCCCATAGGAAAGGGAACTTGGTACCCTTGATGCTCCGGCACTGGGCTCAAGCCTAGGAACAATGTAGAGGTGGCCTAGGACTGGGCAGTTCGGGTCTGTCGTGCATAACATCACCATGGGTTGGACTCAACTTGGGGACACCCAACAAGAACAGCTTTGTCACTCTTGGCACTTACCAGCTCTGCCCTTTTACACCGGAAGGATATTAACCTACACCGAAGTCTTAATCTAGACCTTGTTTGTTACTTTCTCATGATGCCTATGTAGGTGCCTTTGCTGTCCCAAATATTCAACAGTTATTTGTTAGACTGAACTGATGGTAAGGTAAGATTATGAGAGAGACTAACATCCTAGTTGCTATTCGCAACTGTATCTGGTATCCATTAGAGACTTGGGAAAAGAGAATAAGGTTATTCCCCTTTTGCCATTAATAGCAAAGCCCCCATTCCATGAACTAAAGCAAATGCACTACAGCAAATGGCAAAACTGTGCATAGCAAGACTTCATCTCACAACCTTTGTCTGTCTGCTTGCCCAAACCCAGAGAGCACTTTAAAATCAAATGTGTGGAATTGAAAACACAATCAACAAGTGGGCACATGCAGTCTAAAAGAAGACCCAGGATAGATAGCCCCCAGAAATGAGCACCATGCTGGATGTCCACACTCACATTGCGGGCTCATCAATTTCAGCTGTGCAGTGGTAAGAGAGGAGAAGTGGAGGTGTTCAGGGCCAAATCCTGGTAGGGGAACGGAGTGCATATGGATGTCTACTGGCAGCTTGCATGTCCTGCCGTGCACAGTCATACGGCTGGTGCCATCCTGTGTCTGGGCATCTGAGTTCTAATGAAGCAGAGCTTCTGGATAAACTTCAGCTTCAAGGGCAGCTTTAGACAGCGGGCTTCCGGTACCTCTAAGCTATACTTGAAGACCTTGC
>PVJH01000355.1:50061-341505 GCA_004026705.1 Nesogale talazaci
GGGGGGGGGGGGCGCGGCGCTTGACTGGGAAATAAGACATCTGCATGGAGAGGTTTCTATCAAGGAAGTGGTTCACGCAATTGTAGAGAATTCCAACTCTGTGGGCCAGATGTCAGGCTGCAGTCTTCTTTGGGCTCTTGGGACTACAAGATCTAATGACCCCAAGATTGGTCTCCTGGCAGTCTTCTGACTGGAGGGATAGAAGATTGCATCCAATATAGACAGAATACAGACTACAGACAACTCCCAGGACGTGTAGGCAATCAGACAGCCTGAAGACGCAAGTCCAAAGGACCAGTGGTTGGAGAATGTACAAAATGCAGGATCCAGATCCAGTTAAAGCAAGCGCTATGCAACCCCATAGGCCTGGTGGCAGAGCAGGTTAAATTTGGGGCTGCTGGTTGCAAGGTCAGCAGTTTGCACTCACCAGCTATTCTGTGTGAGAAAGACAAAGCTTTCTGTTCCTCCTAAGATTGACAGCCTCTAAAACCCACAGGGGCCAGTTCCACTCTGTCCAGAGGGTCACTCTGAATCAGAATTGACTCAGTGGCAGAAAATCACTCCTGTAGACAGTGGTAACGTTGCTTGAAAGCAAGGTTTATCTCAGGGCATGAGAAGACCTGATGATCTGGCAGGCAAGTTGACTACTTTCCAGTCTAGGGATTCATCTTCCTTATCATTGAATGGGGGTGTTCTCAGAGAGTGATGGAGTTGTACCAGGTGCAGAGAAGGGCCAAAAACATCAGCAACTTAGTCTGGGGCAGGAAAAGAGAGAGATAGAGGAAGTTTCCACTTAGGTTGTTGCAAAACAGTATGTGTGTGTGTGAGAGAGAGAGAGAGAGATTGGGTAACCTTGGTTACTTTATCTGAGAAATAATAATTTTATACCTCCTACCTTATTTCCAAGAAGTGCTGATGGACAGTGGTTATGCCAAATGCAAGACCAGCAATTCAAAACCCACAGAAACAGAGTCCCAGGCTCAGAAAACCCCGGGGGACAGGGAAATGGGGCATTCTGCTTGATAGGATTGCGAAGAGTTGGAATCTAATTGATGGCGGTGAGTTTGGAGTTTCTAGCTCTACAATTCATTCAGAAAGTTTTCTCTGGAATGTGTCTTCTCTTGCTTCAAGTATAATTATGATGTGTCATAGTGTATCATACAAATAATGTATACAAAATAATATATTAAAGTTGACTAACAGCAATGAATGCAAGAATAAAATGTCCTGAAAATGATTATGATGGTGAATGCACAACTCTTCCTAAAATGATTAAATGATATGTTAATTGAAACATATTCAAATAAAACTATTTTAGAAATATTTTGAGAATTCAGAAGTTAGGCATCAGGGAGAAAATTGAAATGAGAATAAAGTTACTCATAAATTCAATGCCCAGAATAAACATTTTTAGCATGTTGATGTAAAATATATGTCTATATACACATATACACACATATATATACCAATATATAATCAGAGCACATAATGTTTCCCTGTTCTTAAGTGAATATTTCTCATGTTCTTACATTTTCTCATGAGACAGTATCATTATACCCTATACTGAATATACCACAATTTACTGAGATGCTCTTCTGACAAATTTTCCTAAAAGTTTAAATTTAAAGATTAATATACTAATATGCTCTGAAAAGAATTATCTCTAAAACTTTTAATTTACCCTCAATTTATAAGAATTTTAATGACTGTTTATGAACTCTGTAATGAAAGTCTTGCACATTTCTTAATATTTGTGTGCAAATATTTATGCCATTTTTGTGGTTTCCAATGTTATAATTTTTCAATTTATTTTAAGAAATGGTTTTCCATCATAAACACAGGCTTTATTGTGTTTTATTCATGGTTTCTTTTGAGTGTGACCATTTTATTGAACTTCCTTGTGAATACTTATAGTTTTCAGTTGAATAGATAGTTTTAATTCTTAGATAGTTGATTCATATCATTTCAGTTGTCTTAGGTTTTCATTGCAGCAAACAGAGTCTTCTCCAAATCATAAAGAGGAAGAAGGTTGCTTTGAAGACTCAGGTGGGTCTGACCCCAGATAGGATGCTTTAATTTGTCTCCTAAGAATGTGAAAGTTGGACAATAATTAAGGAGGAGAATTGATGTGCTTGAATTATGGTTCTTAAGAAGAGTATTGAAAGTACGGGAGCTGCCAAAGGAACAAACCTCTCTGTCTTGGAAGAAAGACTGACAGACGCTCTTTAGAATCAAAGATGTACAGACTGAATATCATATGCTCTGGGCACGTTCTCAGCATGCCTCGTTCCTAGAAAAGGACACGAGGCTTAATAACGTGGAAGGTCACTGAAAAATAAGATTCTTCAGGAGATGGATTGATATGAAGGCTGACACCATGGACTCAAATGTAACAATATCTGTGAAGAATTCAGCAGTACTGAACCTAACACATCACAGTTCTTTTCTCTCCTCTCATCTATAGTCCTAGCTTTTTGTTTCTCTTCTCTATTGTCTCACATTGTCTAAATCATACACAAAAACCCACTGGTGTGGAGCCAGTTCTGGCCCATTGTGATTTGGGAGCAGATAGCCTCATTGTGACTGGTGGGTTGGAACTGCCCACGTTGGTGCCAAACTTGTAAGCGAACAGTCTGTTTTTGAATGCTGGCTGCATTTCACAGCTGGTTCCCAGAATTTCCATAATTTTAATGGTCAGCCTCTTGTGGGAGCCAGGCAGGGCCAGTTCTAGGACACCATTTCCTGGAAGGCTCTTTACAACACCAAGGGAAGAGTCCCATTCCCAGTCTGATTCAAGAGACTGGAGTAGAGAATATGCACCTCTAACACATTCTGACAAGTGAGGTACTTTCCTTTGTGGCATATGGAAGCTGGACATGAACTCAGGAAGGCTGAGGAAAAATGGATGCATTTGAACGATGGCGTTGGCAAAGCATATTGAAAGTACCATGGACTGCCAAAAGACAAACAGAAACCCAACAACAAATCAATCTTGGACGAAGCAAAGGCAGGATGCTCTTGACAGGGAAGGATGACAAGATGTTATCTGTCAGGTTTTGGACATGTTCTCAGGAGAGACCAGTCCCTGGAGAAGGACATCATGCTTGGTAGAGTGGAGGGGTAGTGAAGAAGAGGAAGACCCTCAAGGAGACAGAATGACATCAGTGGCTGCAACCATGTACGGATAGCTGAGGACCAGGCAGTGTTTCCATTTGTTGTACATCCAGTCACCAGGAGTCTGTAGAAGCTTAAGGTCATCCAACAGCAAGCGCATAACCACCAGGGTAAACAATAGCAGTACTCTCTGTTGTTTGAGATGACTATTCTAAACCATATTAAGGAAAGATCCTTCTATTTCTAATTTCTGGGAAATTAGAACTCCTAGTTAATGAGGAATAGATGTTGATTTTATCAATTTCCTATTAGTCTTCTTTGGAGATAATGTTTATTTTTTCTCTTTTGGTCTGCTGATAAGTTGTTTTATAAGACTACATTTCCTATTAAGAAAGTAATATGTCATTGCTGACATTTTCTAGAATAGATTACAAGGAAGTATTTTTTCATTCTTTTATTACATTCCATTTTCATAAACTATCTTCTCTTTAAAATTAAGATTGGTCTGCTATGAGTATTTTTTATGATAAGATACTGCTTTCAACATTATACTAGCTCTTCAAAATTAATTTGAAAACTTTCCATCTGTTCCTAAGAGTTGAAATAGAGTTTATGCAGTGTAGGAATTACCTGATTCTTGAAAATGTGAAAAGTCTCCTGGAAGAAAACATCTGGCTTCGGAAACATTTTAGAGGTAATTCTTTGAAATATTTTCATTCTATTGTAGATGGTTGTTTCTTTTTTTTTTTTTTTAAACATTTTATCTGGAGCTAATCCAGATAAACCATTCCATAGTTCAATCACACCAAGCGGTATAGTACAATTGCTACCACAATCTGTTTCAAAAGATTCTCTTCCTTCTTGAACTCCTTGATATTAGCTCCCGTTGACCCTTCCCTCACAGTCCCCCTCCCCCATTGTATCCTCAGGAGCCCTTATTAGACTGTTGTCTGTATAGGCTCAGATAACCTGGGTTTCATATACTGAAGAACAGAAAAACATACATCAAAGATGCAAGAAGGCTACCCAGAATGAGTATCTGCTCTAGAAAGAACCTTGTGTTAGGAAACCTCTTGGGCACAATGCGTACAATGTTATTGAGATCTATCCAGGTCTCAACCCTATCTGACTCAATTGTAGAATAAATTAGGCTAGACTAGAATTTGCAATAGGGCTATCTACTCCTCAGTCAAAAAAATGTGTGCTACTTGAGGAAATGTTTATTATTAAGGTTGCTTACTTGCTTTGTGGATTCAGTAGCATTTATTTGGCATAGGGCTGGGTAGTGAAGAGCCATGGAAGCATAAGGTATAGCTCCTGACACCAAGGAATTGATTGGAACTAAAGAGCAGATGAAGAGTTCATTGCAACATCTTAGTCTTGTCTTATGACCTTAACTGTCATACCTTATTCTTGAATTCTTTTCTGTTTTAAATTGAATTAAAATTTACATTATATAAAACTAATCATTTTGGACCATTTAAAAGTGTACAGTTAAGTGGCATATAATGTATATACAATGCTATGTAACCATCAACCACCATCTAGGTCTAGAACATCAGAACCACCCCCAAAAGAAGACTTGTACCCATTAAGCAGCAGTCCCTCTTCTCCTTGCCCCTCCCAGACCCAGGAAACTATTAATCTGCTTTTTGTCTCTTCATATTTTAGGTTTGCTAGATTTCCATCCTACACAAAGAATCATACCAGGTAGAGAAGACATGAAGTCTGAGTCCATGAATACTTGTTTACTAGCTAGGTGAAATTAGCTGAGAAGGTTTGGTGCTTTGAGCCTTCAATGCTTTTCATCAGACCTGGCTTCTGTGAAGGCAAAGGGCAAGCACAGATGATCACTAAAGGTTGTATTGACCTGTAAGCTGGTTGATTAAGTAATATCATGGTATTTTTAAAACCATGAATTGATGCTTCACAATACGCTAGCTAAAGCTTTGTTTGTAACCTTAGTAATTAAACTCTAGCATGTCATCACAGGCCTCCATTTAAGCAAATATACTCTTGGACTTGTCTACACTCTAAAGCGGAGTGGAAAAAAACAATGCTACAAAATGGTCAGACGTATTTCTGTCTCTACTATATCTTTGCCTTATGGAGATCTTTTTTGGTAATGTTCTGAATTGTGGAGAGAGGGTGCTTGCCATTCTTTAGCCTCTGTCTCCTCACCCCACCCCTGCCCCTCCTGGACTAACAAAAACAAAAATAAAGTTCTATTTCCATAGAGTTCATTCTGATCCATGATGACACCATGTGGTCCTGAGAACTAGAGAGAGATCTTTCTTCTACTTCACCACCGGGGTGGTTCCCACAGTCAACTTCCGGGTTAGCAGCTGAATGTGAACCTTGTGTCATCTCTAAGAGTCCAGTAGAATACTAAACTATAGAAATGTTGACCTGCAAGTGGGTCAGTTGCAGAAAACAATTTCTACTAAGATCACAGACAGAACATATCTGGGTAACTGATCGACAATTGGAGTCAAAGAATCTTACATACAAAAAGGATCAGCTATTCTTACAGGCACTGGCTAGTCCATGTATTATCACATTTCTTATTTTCAAAACAATATGGTTCCCCCAAACGCAAAACCACCAGTCAGTTCTTGGGCTGTGGGTGACCCAAGTATGTCAGATAAAACTGTGTTTCCTTGAATTATCCATGGCTTCTCTTGAAAGCAGATTGGCAAGCCTTTCTTTGAGAGGCCCTTGAGTAGACCCAAACGGCACAGTTTGTTAACTGTCCGAATCACCCAGGGGTTTCTCCAGGGCAGACGGAAGTATTCACTGTTTGAAATCTCTTGGCAAGATCCATTTAGAAGCAGGAGCCCTACAGATCACGTTTATGGTCTGAAAACTGAACTACAGTGGACCCTCACCAATGATAAAAGTTTAAAAGCTATATTAAATGTGCTAATCATTAGCCAAATGGGGAGGATCTCACTATAAAGGCCTTCTGGTGACCGTTTTAAAGGAGAGTAAAAAACTCACTGCCGCCCAGTTGAATCCGACTCATGGCAATGCTGTGCAGTGCGTGACACTGTAGTCACTCACTCCGTAGGTTTCTCTGGGCTACCCACTTGACAGAAGCAGATTACAGGCTCTTCTTTTGTGGAACAACTGGGTGGGGGGTTAGAACCGCTGTGCTTTGGGTTAATCATTGAGCGCAGGGATGATGAAGGGAAAATAAACCCAAGCCCCACCCATGGAGACCTTACCCATGCCTCCCCTACAGGTTTGTTTTTCATTTTCTCACTCCCAGCCTCTGTTTCTCCCTCTCGCTCTCTGAATTGGATTGGATCTGCCAGGGCGCAACGATCTCACCCACAGAAGCACTCCCCTGGTCCTGACAGAGAAGCACTGGGCCTCCCCCCAGGACCCACACACACGAGGCAGCCCAGAGCTGGGACTATCTGAGCAGCTTAAGAACCGATCTGGTTTCAAACCTGGAGGAACTTTCATGGAAATAAATTGTCCTGAAGCCCTGGGGTCATTCGTTCTCGCTGGATTGAGTGTTCTGAAGAGCATAACCTTGCTGCTTTGCAAGGAAAACAGATGAAAAGAAACCATTATTGTGAAGTTCTGGGTATTCCATAAGAGACAGGCAAAAAACAAAACAAACCAAGCGGCCCTCCATTTAAACGAAACTGGGTCATTTAAGAAAATGCGCCCCGAGCCGCGAACCCCACGTCTGGATTGTCCCCGCTCTTCCACAGCTGTGCGGGATTTGCTTTCTTCCATGTTTTATGTAATGATAGTGGATCCTGGCTCTTAGCTTCCAACATTGATTGCTATTCAGGGACCAGGAGTCTGGAGCGACTCCAATCATGTGGAATCTATTTTGGACCTGTCATGTCACACTTGAACTCTGAAACAGGCCTGTTGGTGAAAGGTTCTGTTTATCTTGCTCTTTCCTCCGACTCGCACAGAAAATGGAGCTCAGGCCTCCCACCATAGCCCTCGTGTCCAGCTCAGAAAGTCCCCCGACCTCCTCAGCGGCCACCAGCAGGACAGGGACTTTGTTCACTGCTTGATGCGATGCAGTGACTGGCTTCCAGAGGCACCCTGGTCTCGGGCTTCTGCTCAAAGCTCAGCCTTCTCAGGAAAACTCCCTTCTCAGGAAAACTCCCACCGGGGCTATGAGAGAGGTGATTTCCACCGATTTTTCGATTTTTCTCTGCTTGGAGCGCAGCAAGCGCCCATTGGCCACAGGGCTGCAGCCTCGTCCCTATTGTCTGGCTAGGGCAATGCTATGGAGCTCCGCAGCTTGGCTGGAGGGATACCCATCACAGGCAACACTTCGGAGGCAGGGGAGTGTGCGAGGCTTGTGGGAAGAGGAGAGGAGAAGGAGCGAGCAGGGAGAGGGCCAGGACGAGGCAGCAGAAGGCAAATGTGGGCATGGCAGGGGCATTGTAGGAGTCCAAACCTTTGGAGCCAAGGTCCTCTTCCCTAGAAGGGCGGGACTAGGAAGGCTACCTGTGGTACCTTTCTCAAGTTTCAGGCAACAGTGTGGTTTTCTCTCTAATTGTTCATGGCAAGCCCCTCTCCCTCCCTCATTGTGACCTGGGCAGGAAACCACCCTCTGTGGGTTTCCAGGCCTGTACAGAGAGCTTCATCTTTCTCCCAAGGAGTGCTGGGGTTTCAGGGTGGTCTGCGGTCTCACCCACTCCACCACCGGGCTCCTGCTATCAAAATATCCTCCACCTCCAAAAAAAAAAAAACCACAAACAAACAAACAAACAAACACTCCTGTGGATGTAGAGGTGGTGCCGACTCATTCAGACCCTATTAAAGCAAAGCAACACAATCCTGAACCCTCTGCCATCTAGTTGACTTCAACTCACAGAGATCCTGTGGACGGTTGCTGAGGCTGTGCATCTTTATGGGAGTGGCTGATGGGTTTGAACAGCCAACCTTGGGATTCACTATGGTATGTTCAAACGCCGGTGCCACCCGAGATCATCAGTAATTCTATAAAACCCCCAAACCAAACTCGCGGTCATTGAGTCCATGCTGACTCACAGTGAGCTCCCGTAGCTTCCTGAGACTGTAACTGTGGGAGTCGAAAATTGTTTCTGTGGAGCTGCCAGTGGTTCTGAACTGCCGATCTTGTTGATTGCAGTCCAAACTGATCCACAGAGTCTCCAAGATTGTAGACCTTTACAGAGCAGACTGCTGCAAGGCATTTGCCCACAGCAGAGAGGCTGGTGGGTCTGAATTCCCAACTCTTTGGTGAGAAATTGAGTACTTTAAACACAGCACCATTGGGCCCCCCAAAAAAAATGAACCTCAAACAAATACCAATAATGTTGGATGGATTCTGACTTGGAGTGACCTGAAAAGACAACAAAGAACTGCTGCGTCCAGTTTCCAAGGTTACCCATCTTTATTGGAGCAAACAGCCTCAGTTTTTTCTTGCTGCATGGTTAGTGAGTTTGAACCCCTGACCTTGTGATTAGCAGCCTGGTTCTTAACCGGTTGTGCTATCAGGAAACTTTAATCAGAGCTAAAAGACAACACTTGGACAGAGTGACCTACCATGATAGAAACCTTGTGTGTCAGCGCTGAACAGAACTGTATAGGGTTTTCAAGGACCATATGAGGGAAATAGATGCCTAGGATTTTCTCTTCAGGCACCTCTGTATAGCCTCTAAGTCCCAACCTTTGATTTAGAAACTGAGCATGCTAACATTTGCACCACCCAAGAATTCCAAAGTGAGGACAGGGTCTAGTTGCTGGTAAATACTTCTGAACACAGAAACACAAATCATTTAATAAAACTTTAAAAATATTCTCCTTCCCCTTCAATTTCCCTTCCTTCCCTTCTCCCTTCCCTCCTCCCTCTTTCCTCCTTCTCCCCTCTCTCTCCTTTCTTTCTCACTCATGCACCAAGAATGTAGTTCTAAACTCCCTAGATGCTTATCTTGAGATTTTAGCCTGATAACAGTTGTCTGACTTAGACAAACGGGCGAGTGTGCCCAAGCACCTCCCACTCCCACTCGGTGAGGGGCAGGAAGAAGAGGAAGAGAACAAGAGGGCATGTTCGCAAGACCCTTTAAAAGCACGTGATTTCTGGAGGAGGGCATTGGTCTCAGAACCCTCTGAAAGGGCTCAGAACCCTCTGAAAGAGGCCCCCACATGCGATGCGGCATGATTGACAAGAAATTTGTTTGAGATGACTGAGAGGCCCTCATTAGGCGGGGACTCCTCGCCATCTGGGTTTGAGTTTTGATAATGGGGTCAGGCTCTCTTTTGCTCTCTGCGTTGAATAGCTGGGCATAATTTGTTAGTGATTGTGGGCTAAAACGCAAACATTTTTTAGTCACATTCACGGGAATTTGAGCCTAACCGCAGTCTTGGGGCACAACAGTGAGAAAACGCTTTCCAGCTGCATGACTGTACTTGGCGACCCAGCGGAGAAGCACTCCTAACAAAGCTGCCAGTCTCACCCGGGGCTGGAGCGGTGCCACTGGAAACAGAAGTGCAACTTTATCACTTGACTTCAAGAAGAGGCTTCCCAGCAGCATATGGAGACAATATACCACAGAGACCACGAGGAGGAAGCTCCTCATTTCTTTGTGGGGAGCTGGAGCGGGACCGCCCCCCACCGGGCTTGAGCCTGGGATAGGCAAAGGAAGTACTCTACGAGGCAATGAGGGAACCAGAACAATTTTTTCCTCTGGAAAAAAAAAATCAGTTGACTTGTGTCTGAATTATGGAACAGCTATAAGCATGAGAGAGCAAACACAAGGGAAGCCCCCACCGCACCCTGAACCAGCCCCAGTCCCAGCTAGCTTCACTGGCTGCATCAGCAACTGCTCTCAGAATGTTTCCCCAGAGGGCTTGGAAGAAAAACCCGAAACGGCTTCTTGTGCCTCTTTAATACCACTGACTAACAAAACAAAACAAAACAAAACAAAACAAAACCCTAATAAAACAGACAAACAAACAAAACCCCAAACTCACTGCATCCAGTCCAAGGTGGTCTCACAGTGATCCTACAACTCTTTATGGGAGACAAAAGCCTCATTTTTCACCTATGGAGTGGCTGTTGGTTTTGAACTGCTGGCTTAGCAGTTAGCAGTCCAAAGCATGATCATTACCCCGGCTCCTCTTTGGAATCCAAGACATTCTCTGACTCTCTGAGGCCGGTTTCGGTCCTTCACTTGAGGTCATGTTCACATGGACAAGCTCCAGGGAGAAGTCAGCTGAAAGTTCATGTCATAATGAAAATTAACAATAACAACAGGTTACCCAAGACTAGTAGCCTCCGTGTGAGAACTTACCAAGGTCCAAGGCAGACTTGGATCTTTGTAAATCGTATTCAATTCGTTGGAACACGCAGTCTGCAAAGACAAGGTGGCGTGAACACTGCCTTTCACAGACCACGGCTTGAGCTCATGGATCACTAGAACACAAGAACCCTGTTCCTGATTTTATACTTCCAGATATCTAGGAAACTCATATCTGCTTTGGTGATGTAGTGTTGAGCTGTTATTGACAAGACTGGAGGTTCAAATCCACCAGCTGCTTTGTGGGAGAGGCGTTCAGCTCCCATAAAGAATGAAAGTCCGACACTCACAGGGGCAGTTCTGCTCTGGCTGATAGGGTTACTCTGAGTCAGCCCGTATGAGACGAGAGTAAGTTGGTAAGGTGCTTTTCTTTATTTAAGGAAACTGATAAAACCTATATATTCAGAGAGAGTTTTTAAAGCCTCTACAGTGTGTGTGTGTGTGTGTGTGTGTGTGTGTGTGTGTGTGTAAGAAAGGAATTGAAAGAAAGACAAGGGATACTTTCTCGACACTTTCCCTTAAAATATAGACACACCAACCAAATCAAACCCCTGGCTATTGAGTGAGTCCAAACTC
The DNA here is from genome assembly GCA_004026705.1 of Nesogale talazaci. Lineage (NCBI taxonomy): Eukaryota > Metazoa > Chordata > Mammalia > Afrosoricida > Tenrecidae > Nesogale > Nesogale talazaci. The sequence continues at coordinate 61,053 of PVJH01000355.1, forward strand.
ACAGTCTTGGCCTGTGGCCAGCAGTCCAATGCTGATCTGTTAGTGCAACCAAGGTTCTGTGTATGCATCTTTACATTTTTCTATTTATCTATCTACTTATCTGCTTATTATCCTTGAAATAAAATTAAGTAAATAAGAATGAAATAAAACAGTACATTATACCCCTTGTAAACAGAGTACAAGAAAGTCTGAGAACATAGATCAAGAGTACAATTAGGCTCCTGGATGTAGATGAGGGGCATTGGTCGTGTTTCCATGACCCGCCTGCCCATCAGAACTCGGGTTCTCCTAATTCTCATAAAATGACTCTGGGTCATGTGCTGTAAGGGGATAGGTAAAATTGTTCATAAAGGTGGAGTCCTGGGGATGCCCCTGGTAGCGTTCTCTATCACAGCCTCATGTGCCTTACCTGGCCGTGCTTCCTTATTGGTTCATAGCTTTCATAGTTGTTGACATCTGCATGGTGAGCAAGTCCTGGCCTTTGGGAGAGTCTTGATGGGGGCATGAAACAATGGGCTGCACAGATGATCACAGGTCGCAGCCTGAGCTCGCCTGGAGAAATGCTGACTGTACATGATGTCCAGGCTCCATCTGCACTGTAGCACTAGAACTTCTCTTCTTTTCAAAATACCCAGGGTTGCACAACAAACTCGTGTATAAGACAAGTTCTTTAGCACAATTTTAATGTAGTTTTTGTGGTGAACTTAGGTGCTTTTGCTGGTATTTGGGTTGGCGCATGCTTGAGTAAATAAGGTAAATCTCTGCTTATGAATAAGATCTCCATATGGGCAGCAAATTGTGTAAAAACAGTCATCCCCTTGTAAAACACATCACTATAGAAGAAGGCATCAATTATCTTCATAATCTTATTTTTTTAAAAGAAGCTCTTAAGAGAATTTGGACTTCAGATGAGGCTGAACTTTGCCAGGCTGAAGTACAGCAAATTTCCCATGGTTCCTTGGGAGTCTCATCTGGAATACAATTGGAAAGAAAGGCAAAATGATTGACAAGGGCAAGTGATGTGAGCTCATGCATCCTGCTGAGGTGGCTCACTTAGGATTCCAAATTAAACTCAGCCTCAGTCACATGCTGACTCGGCTGCCCTACTGCCGACACCAAGTTGTTTCTGTGCTAAGTATTTATGATGTACAGATTAGCAAACACAAAGGTTGAGGTTCCCAGTTCATCCCTTGTCTTTCAGAGAGATGCACGCCTGGTTGTAAGAGTGAGAATGGATAGGATATATTTTATAGACTATGTTTTTTTTCAATGTGGTTATTGTCAGGTTCTTAGCATTTTAGTGGATGAATCTATTCGAAGCTTTGATTAGCCACCCCTTTACCGTCCTTCAGATTCTTGTATTCATTGGTTTCTGACTTTGTTTACCTATACCTGTCAAATGAACCCTCATTTTTAATCTCAGGAATAAATAACACATGTTAATTCCACTCAACTAAGGAAGTCACTAAAGGCCAACCTAACAAATGGCAAATCTGTCATTTGAACTAAAGATTCTACATATGGATGAAACATATCGCTACCTTCTGAAAACCCTAAACTGATGGGGAAGTAGAATAGTCAAAGTTGATCATAATCAAGGAGACACCAAGATTAGTGTCTGAGTAAGTCCTGAGGCTATAGCTTTGCACTTATTAAGTATTCTGCATGTTTTCTCTAACTGTTAGCAAGTTAATTCCAACTCATAGCAAACTCCGTAGTTATTGAAGGGCGAGGAAGTGTTTTGGTTAGCTGTTCACAGAGTCACTATGGATCAGAACCAACCTGACAGTATCTAATCACAACAGCATAAGTATTATTTATGATATGAGTGAATAAAGGATATTCAGTGAAATATGCCTAGAAAGTACAAAAATTCCTCTTGACCCTAAGCTCTGCAATGCTTATATGACAGCAAATTACTATGTATACACCATATATACTCATGTATGAACTGAGATTTTCAGCACATTTTTAATGCATTTTTTTGTGGTAAAATTAGGTGCCTTGGCTGATATTCAGTTCAGCTTGTACTCGAGTATATACTGTATGTGTTTTGCATATTTTAAACACACACACACACACACACGCACACATACTACTCCATCAAGAAATAAAACCAGAGGAATTAAAGGAATGGCCTGGAGTTTTAACCTGCTATTCTTTAGAATGTCTTCTGTAACAACTTTTAGAGATTGACTCTTAGTGATTCCTGAGGAGACCCCAAGCTGCTATGTCTTGCCTGCTAATCAAAAGACTTCAGATTCAAATCCACTTACTGGTGCCTCAGAAGAAAAACATGGCACTCTGCTGGGTCAGAGGGTGTTGAAGTCCTGTGGAGTACGATTCTACTCTGACACACCTGGGACCACCCAGTTGGAATAGACTGGACAGCCACTGGGAGGGGATTGTAGAGATGTGTGTGAGAGTGTGCACACCATTGTTCCTGTTGTTAGGCACCAACAAGTTGTTCCTGACTCACAATGACCCACAGACAACAAGCCATGCATTCCTTTTGTGTTTTTGGTTTTTGCTGACTTTACGCAGGAGCCCTTGTGGCACAGTAGAGTGTTCATTGGGCTCTTAACTGCAAAGTCAGCAGTTCAAAACCATCAACAGTTCTACAGGAGAAAGATGGGATTTCTCCTCCCCTAAAATAGTAGAATCTCTGTGACCGACAGGGGTAGTTCCACAGGGTTGCTTTGCGTGAGAACTGACGGGAAGGAAATGAATCTACTTTGCCAAGCGTGGTGTGAAGAGTTGTCAAGTATTCCAAACCACTTGGATCCACAGTCATGGATCCACTATTGCTCATGGAAGCAGTAGTGAAATGATCAAATGGCACATTGCATTGGGCAAATCTGCACAAGATTTGTTTAACGTGTTAATGAATAAAGAAGTCACTTTGTGGATTAAGATCAGCATGGGTAAAAAACTTCTAAGTAAATGGAAACTTGTATCATGATACAAGTCTGGGCATCATTTTAAGAATGTTCTGCTCAGCCCTGAATGCAATTTCTAGTACTCTGTTCCATACCCAATTCTTTGTCTTTGCAGTGTGTCCTGCCATCTTGATGTGTTCTTGGTTTATTTGTTTTTGTTTCAAATCAATACAACAGGAAACATCATTCTAAATATGCGATACTAGAACACAAATAATTTGAATAGAAAGGTTTCCTTTTTAGTATTCCCTTTCTTTGCATTGCACATATTAAGGGGGGGGGAGGCAAAGAAGAGGAGCAATATTTTATTAAGTAGTGGGATATCAGGTTGGGAGGTGGGAAAAGAAGTAACATTCCCTTCACCCTAGCACGTGGACAAGGAAGACAAATTAAAAGGAGTAGTGGGTATAGTCTGTATGTCTGATTATTTCCTTGTGCCTGAGCAACTTTAACCAAACATTTAGGCTGGGCAGACAAGACTGTGGAACCATTTCATGGTCCTAAGGAAAAGCTACAATATCTGTGAGTACTGCTCACCCTCTTCTTCTGCACTTGTTCTTCAGATCCCTTCCTCCACATCACAACCGAATTCTTGCTTTCCCCTTCCCATGACCCCTCTGAATCTGTCTTCTATCATGTCACAAACACATACACTGAGTCACCACATCCTAACAAGTGTGGCAAATAACAATTTTGTGGGTATTTCTATTTCCTCCTAGATGACTGAATTCACTTGTTTAATTCTCACAACATACCAGTCAATGAGGGATAAAGATAAAATCCTTCCAGAAGGGAGGCATAGGGATTGGAGGAAGGCTCATTAACAACCTGGGGTATGCAGATGGCACAACCTTGTCTGCTGAACTCAGAGAAGATTCGAAACCCCTACTGATAAATATCACATACCATCGTGCTCAATATGGATTCTATCTCAGCATAAAGAAAACAAAAATCTTCCAAATTGGGCCAATAATCAAAATCAACACTAAGTAAAAATACTATTGAAAAAAAAAGTACTATTGAAGCTGTCAAGGGTTTTCTTTTACTTGCATCTGTCTACCATCAACACCTATGGTGGCAGCAATCGGAAACTCAAAGAATATATTGCATTGGATAAATTTGTTGTAAAAAGACCTCCTCAAAACTCTCCAATGCAAATATGTCACTTTGATGTATGAAGGTGCACCTGATCTAATGTGTATTTTCAATTATCTTATATGTGTGTGGAAGCCTTACGAATCCCAAAACCTCAAATCCATACTCACTGCTCTTGAGTCAACAGATACTCACAGCAACCATAAAGGACAGAGTAAAACTGCTACAATGGGTTTCTGGGACTTCAACTCTTTACAGGAGTAGAAAACTCATAGGTTTTGTTTTTTTTCCTGCAGAATGGATGGTGGTTTCAAACTGCGGACTTTGCAGTTAGCAGTGCAACGCACAACCATTCTAACACAAGGCTGAATGAATGCGAATGATCAAATAAGAATTTACATACTTGAATTATGATGTTGGTGAAGAATATTGACGGGACCATAGCCTCCCAGAACAAGGAAATCCATCTTGCAAGAAGCGTAACCAGAATATTATTTCTAAGTGAGAACAGGGGTGTTGAAGGAGGATAGGACGCATCCACAATTACATCTCCTCCAAAATATTAAGCAAATATTAGTAACCATTCGCCACCTCAGAAACTTATTCTCCCAAAAGTTTTCAGCTAGTGAGAGGCCTCCTGCTGTTAGGACGAGTCATTCCTCCTGAACGTTTTAGCTAAATCAAGTGTCCATCCCAAGGGCAATAAAGGTTAGGCTGCCACCATCTGGAATCTTAGGTCCACCCATCTTGTCACATGGGGACCCTAATAACCTCCCTCTCCTATCACATGTGTACCTCTAGATCATCACCCTCTTTACTATATAAACTGCGGGAGAGTCCCTTCCTATGATGTGTCTTTACCTGTAATTAGGGGGCTTGTATGTCTCTAAAAGATATGTAAGGCTTGGTCAGAATAAAGGAGCTCTCACATGCTCTCCCTGGGTCACCTCCCCCCCCCCCCAACCGCTCTCCCTTTCCTCCCTGTTCCCGTTCCCCATGTGCTCACCTCCCCCCTCATTCTCTCTCTCCATGTGGACCATCAAGCAGGGCTGAGGTGAGCATGCTACCATGAAACATGTCTGAATCCATTATTTATATTTTTCAGACTTTACTATGATTATTAATTAAATACTGCCGTGCAATTTCACCTACCAGACCCAGGATGTTAATGTCGGTGGTTGGCTTCCTCTGACACAGAAGGACTTCACTTAACATATTTTTGACCCTTTATTAGGAAAGACATGTCCCTGTACAAGGGCATCATGCTAGGTAGAGCAGAGGATCAGAGATAAAGAGGAAGACCCTTGATCAGAGATGCTAAAACAGTGAAGGCAAGCATAGGGATTATTCTGAAGATAGCACAACCTGACCCTGCTTGGTGGTGTTGTGTATTGGGTATCTAGCTATGAGTCTGAAAAACTCCTAGTCACCTAACAACAATAGGTCATGTGAAGAAAAAAAAAGAAATCACATTCAAGAAAGGTTTATACTCAGGTTCTGAATGTATTGACTTCTTGAGTCAACCTACTCGGAGTCACTCTTTCTTTGACTGAGCACCAACTCAAACCCACTTTATGCAACTCCTCCAATTGTGTTGACCTTCCTAGCTTCCCAGGCCTGTGGCCACTTGGTCATGGAGAGTTCTGGCTCATGCTGAAAGTGACCTGACTGCATCTGCTCTCCTTTATAAGGACCATCGGCTGTGTCAGCTTCCCCTAGGTGAGCGATGGGTTCAGCACTTGCACCCTAACTTTAGCAGATGTCCCACAGATCTGGAATTCAGGCCTGTTATGACCTGTTTAAACTCCACTTTCTCCTACCACTTTGCAACACAAATGGAGCACTACAATGTGGAACATGCAATCTGGTCCATCTCCCTGCCCCTCCCCCATGTCTCCCCAGGGTGCAAGAGTGGGGGGCAGGTAGGACTCAAGGATAGAGTTTATTGATGATTAGGGAACTTTAATCAATAAGCAACAAATGATGAAGCTGTCTTACTCCCCCCTCCCCCCCCCCGCCCCCGCCCCACCACTCTGTAAAGACTTAGTCTCAGAAGCCCTAGAGGATAGTTTTCTGCTGTTCCATGTGTCTCTCTGGGTTGGGATGGACATTGTGATAGTGCTTTTTATACTTGTTATTGTTTTCTTTTGTCAATCAATAGAAGAGCAAACACAGAGATTAAGTCCCTTCTTCCCTCCAGTACACCTTTCTAAAGCAGAAAGTTGTCCTGTAGCCTTTCCGGAAACACCCTTCCCGACCATTACATAGAGTGTGTTCCTTGAGAAATTGTAGCTAGCTTGGTTAAAGAGAGCCCTGGCGATGACCTTATATTTGTTTATTCTTGTTCCTTACTTTACTTCCCTTTTCCCCCCTCAGTCTTGTCATGGGATTGGACTTCCCCAGTAACCTATTACCACTTATGTGGTGTCTTGAGCCTTTTCCTAGGGAACACACTTAAGCCAAGACCAGCAGTTAATACATATCAGATAACAAGTTAGGCATAGAACACAAGACAGACATGGCCCCTGCCCTGATGCAGCTTTCAGTACAGAGGCAGAAATCCCCAACAGACTGCTAAACAAGAATAGAGATAAAAACAACACAGTTTAGGATAACTAAAATCAAACTCACTGCCATATAGTCAAATCTGACTTACAGTGACCCTATAGGACAGGTTAGAACCACCCACGTGGATGTCTGAGACTAACTCTTTGTAGGAGTAGAAAACGTCATCTTTTCCCCAAACTGCTGACCTTGCAGGTGGCATCCTTAAGTGTGACCACTATGCCACTAGAGCTCCCATGATTTGGTATAAGTGCTATAAAAGAGGATACTGACATTAGAAAATAGTAGTGGGGTGAAGCAGGGGTGGCAGTGGGGTGGAGTGCCACACTGTGATCAATTTAAGTCTGAAGATATGAGATACAAAATTATAACAAGTTCAGCTATGACAAGAACAGAGAAAGGAGAAGCCTCAGCTCTAGAATGCACGGAGTCAGCATGTGACAGGCTCACAGAGGCAGTTGGGGGCCCTCCTGGGAAATGGGGTTGGGTAGAGTGCTATCATCAAGAAGCGTGTGTGACCTGAGCCAGGGAAGCTGCCAGAGCCAATGGTTCAGACCTTGTAGACTACTTAAAAAGGGTGACCTTTCATATTTTACAGGGTCAGGCGTTACAATGGAATGCACTAGAATAGTGGTTATAATTCAAATTCTGGTTCTCTTTCAGTAATTTGAATAATACCACTTACTGGTTACTACTAATAACACCAACAGCAACAGCAGCAACAACAACAAAAACCGAAACAAGTCCTTCTGCCGTCAAGTAAATTCCAAGTCACAGCAGCCCGATAAGACGGAGTAGAACTACCTCCTCTGGGTTTCTGAGACTACAGATCGTTACAAGTGCAGACAGTTTCCTCTCTGTCTCAGAGCAGACTCAAGTGCTCAAGCCACTGCTCTGTGCTTAGCAGCCCACATGGTATCCCATGAAGTCAAAGGGTTATAGGAATAAGGACATAAACTTAAATTTTGTATGTATTTTGAATTAACATAAACATAAGTGTTCATATATACGAGGATAGGTAAAAAATATTTCTAATAGTTCATACATATGTTAGTGTTCTCTAAACACAATGGGTTTACGTCTGTCTTCATCAGTGGATGGTTACAAAAAAGCACTCTTCCTACTTGCCTTCTCTTTGTCCAGCTAGAGCGCCTTCAAACAAAATCTCCAGTGAGGCTAGTCACTTCAGAAAGGATCTACTGGATCAATTAAGTTCAAAGATAGGAGGTTAGCTCCCAAGGATACAGTGACCTTTTGGCGGGCAATCCAAAGGAATAATGAAGATAGAATTTCTTGAAGGATCAGGACAATAACAGGAGCTTATTATGAAAAGGGTTTAGCAAAATTGAAAACTGCATTGGTGTGAAAAAGACCAGAATGCTGTGTGGAGGATTTTTACCCCCTATCATAACAATGAGCTTGTTCATTTGTGGAAGGTAGCAAGGAATGTCCTAGAGAATTTCACTGAGATAATTAACCTATGCATTGTTAATTCAGACTTCATTTTGTATCCAAATGAAAGAGAGAGAGAACGAAAATTTGAGTCCATCAAAAATGCTAAAATTGCTGTTGCTTTTCTGGCATAATGTAAATAGAAGAGTACAGCATTCTTCAGGGAAAGGTTAGAGAGATGGGTTGGTGGTTCAAATCCAGCAGCAGCTCTCCAGGAGCAAGGTTGGCCCTCCTACTTCCACCAGAGGGCAGTGATGCCTCCCCCCCACCACCAAAAAAAAAAAAAAGAGAAAGTTTCGAGAGATGGAAACACCACTGTCTTTGTAAATGCATAGACCGAGGTGGAAGGCATGTGGAGAAACAATAGCTTGGCAATTTGATATTTTTGTTCAATAAGGTTTTTGTTGGAATTATTGCAACACTTTTTCATGTACTATCAGATGTGTTGCTGATTGTTGTCACACCTGCCCACACTCATGGGAATCCCATTCGCAAGATCAGAATATTGTGACCCTTAGAGTTTTCATGTCCTCAGTCTGGAAGTTCTACTGACACTTGACAAACATTGTAGCAGCATGTAAGCTTGCATTGCTAGCAGGAGAGAGAGGGGTGGTGAATTCAAGGATGAGACAGAGGCTGTACAGGAGAAATTCTGGCCAGCAATGGAACATTGCTTTTCTGCATGAGTTTTTGTTAGGTGCAGCTGAGTTGGCTCTGACCCAAGTACAAGAGAATAAAGTCTCATGCTTCCTGGGCCATCCTCACAGGGATCATTTCTGAGCTCATTGTTGTAGCCACTGTGTCAGTCAATCCATCTCATTGAGGGTCTTCTTTTTCAATGAACAGATTCTGCCCTGGATCACCATTGTGATTCACGCAGGCACACACAGCTCCCTCCTTCTGTAAGGGAGATTCCAGTGCATGGCTCTGCTCATCACCGCCTCCTCTTTCCCTTCTACGGAATTATAATCCATTATAATGCCAATTGAATGTTACTGTCTCCCTGGTTCCACCATGTCTCCTGCTTGGCTTCTTTTCTGACTTCATGCTAGCTTCATTCATGCTAGCTTCATTCTTTCATTGTGCTGATTTCAGAAAGTCTGCATTATTCGTGGGTACAATTTCTTAAAGAACAGAGTCTCTTCTGCTTCAATTAGAATTTGGCATTAACTGTATCTCTATGGTAAGGGCTGTCATGATCACAATCTGCTAATTTACCAATTCATGTAAAGTACGGAAATATACCCTGCTAATGTGCACTGCAAAACGCCCTCCACAAAATGCCTCAGAGAATTCCATTTGCAAAATGCCTGTTGCAGCTGCCAGGGGAGAGTGTTGGTAGACCAAATGGATCAGAGTGAGAATTATGTATCTTTTAGGCAGAGAACCCTCCCCTCCGTATTACTCCAAAATGTCTCACTATGGGTGGTAGCTGTCTTCAACTGTCAACGGTACCCAATCATACTCTCTGGAGCTAGCTAGCTGCTCATGTCGATTTTTGTGCAGATCATATTAACAAACATTTGGCAACATGTTTTGAAATAGGGAAGAAGCACTTCTGTGAAAATTGAAGTCAAATAATGGCATCACCTCAGCCCAAGTCAGACCTAGGTAGAGTTGGCAGTGACTCATGTGATAGGAATTGCTGAGTGATCTATGTATAATTTAGGGCCAGAAGCTGCACGACAGATAGGATTCCTTTTCCCTCCATTGAAGAGACTTGTCCATGTAGGGGTATCTGAGCAGCACGTTTCACACGGATTTTCTCAGTGTTGATTTCCAGCACAAAACTACCTGAGAAGGAGTGTGGCAGAGTATATCTTGACTGAGGGGGAGCTTACTACTGTCTGCAAAGGAAGAGCTACCAGGGATACATACAAACAGAGAGCCCCAAGGGAACGCTGGGCACCCAGGGGAGGAGGTTGCATTGTTGCTTAAAGCAAAGATGGTTGAGTGCCAACTTCTAACTTCAGACTTTTGCCTCAGGCAACACTGTTAGCACATGAAGCCCCATTGAAGGAACCTCATTTTCAGGCAGATGGTGGCTTTACCATTAACAAAGAAGCATTAGAAGTAGGAGAAAGGATGGCTAGACCAACCTTCACAAAGCCAAAATACCAAGGGAGAAGTTATTAATGTTTCTTGGAGAATGAGTCACGGACACACAAAAACCTCTTTAAATGGAAATGATACAATGGGAGCAATTTATTTAACTGAGTCTGTGCAGTCAAGCACCTCCTGGTCATTCCATTTTCCAACATTCTGCCTCTCCGTAGCTGGGGGAGGAAACTGAGTTACCATGGATCTAACCTGTAGTCAAATATGAACGGTGCAGATTGGATTAGTCTGATGCTCACCTTGGGTGCAGCTGTATTTTGGGTGCATCTTCTAACTATTTGGGGTAATTAATGGGGAGGTTTGAGAAGATCTTTCTGAGGAGATAGTTAATTTGAGAAACATAACACTCTATTTCTTATTACTGAGCTTGTTATACAAGTGTATAGAGGTTTGAAACAGAATACACACACACACACTCACATACACACACAGTCTGCAAAGATGTCCATGAATACAAAAAACATAGGAGTGACAAATCAATGGAAACTTCTTAGTCATCACCAAACACCTTAGGGAATACATCATCCCTGGATCTTGGTGCTCAGGACCATAATCTTGGATCTTGCCAAAGTCAATTGGTACAAAATATTTCACAAAGAAGATGTTCTATATCTTATATTGTTGGGTGATAGCTAAGGTCTTAAAAGCACTTGAGGGGTCATCCACAGTGCATCTCAAATTGCTCTTGTCCTGTCTTGAGCAAGGAAGAGTGAAGAAAATTAAGGACATGGAAATACTTAGGCCAAAGAAATAATGGCTCACAGGGGCCCCAGCCTAGATAGTGCCTGCTGACCCCAACCAAAACCAAAGACCCAGGATAGAGTGGAAGAAAGCTATGGGGGTGAAAGCAAACCTCAAAATCACCCAAAGACTAGGATTATTGGCTGGATAGAGCCTGGTGGAATCCCCAGGACTATGGCAGTAGTCACCCTTCGGGTCTACAAAAGAACTTACCCAATTGACTCACTCTTCAGACAAAGACTGAAGATCCACCGAGGATAAGGCTATAACAATAACACCAAGGAGAACAATAAACATTCCTGCAAACAATAAACCATCGGAGATGGAAAAGGCAGCAAAAGGGCAGAATCAAGGACATTCTGAAGGCAGGAAGTGTTAGGAATGAAGAAGGAATGGGAACCAGAAGCATGGTATAAATGTGTGGGATGAATACTGCTCAACTTTGAGGAGTGCAACCAATGACATGTTACAAAATGTGTGTGAGTGGGTGAACGGACAACTGATTTGCTCTGTAAACATTCACATAATTTGGAATACAATCTTTTTGAAATAGGAAAATTCATTAATTAAAAGAAAGTTTTGCCTTATAACATTTGAATGCAATACATTTGGCTTAACAAATGTACAGAATCAAGCTATTTTTTATCTTGCATAATTAATGGGGCTCAAATTTTATAGCATTTAATTCAATGGGTAAAATGAAAATGACATGTTGTTATATATTATGCAAGGAGCCTAGTGGCACAATGTAAGTTATGTGTTAGGGTACAGGGTCAGTAGTTCAAACTCATCTGCTGCCCCACAGGAGAAAGGGGAGGTGGTCTGATGCCATAAAGTTTACAGGTTGGGAAATCTTCTAAAAGATCTCCATGAGTCAGAATCAACATATGGCAGTAAGTTATTAGTATCATCTTACACACACTTTGAGATGGGTAAGATAATATCTGTGCATATACTTACATGTTTACCTTTGAACTTCATTAAAGAATGACCATACCAGATACGTGTCAGATCATTCTGTGCCAACCCAGTCTACTTATTTGAGGTGTTTTATTACTACTGGTCCCATAGCCAAGCTCCATCTGAAAATTCTGGCTGACTGGTTACATCAACACGAGTTTCAGATGTCTGTACCATGCGTGTGACATGTTGGTTGTTTTTGCTCCCCCTCTGAGTTGTGAACTTTTTTGTTGCCTTCACTCCTAATTCATCTGCTTCAGACTTCCATTTCATCTATGGGATTATGCACTACCTTGTTCTCCACAGTCTTTGTCAAACATATCTACACTCTCCTGATCCTGGCTGCTCGCATTGCCTCCAAAGCCTGGTTCCAAGGATGGTCCTGAGGTTAGCATATGAAATGTCTTTCTTTAAGGTTAATTTTATATAGCCATATAAGTGTAATGGGTCTGGCACTGGCACATCAGCTTTAAATGAACTTTATTTGTTTGATATACATAAAGAGCTTCTACCACATATTATGCAGTCCCTTGGTAGTGCAAACAATGAACATACTGGGTTGTTTCTGAAAAGTGAGAGGTTCAAGGTCACCTAGAGTACCTCCAAAGAAATCCTGATTGATGAAAAAAAAAAACAGTCCTTGGAAACTTTCTGGTACACCATTCCACCCTGACACATATGGGGCTGAAATCAACACAAGCATTACCAGAATCTCTCTTCCAAATATTGATGACCTGCTCAAGTTTGCTATGTGTATTGTCTGTAAAAGATATGAATAAGCCCAAATGTTTAATCTTCATGGGAAGAGTTTCCACCTGGCGCCCAATGTAATAGATATAGGAGATATACACCACTTCAATACAATATAGGATATGCTGAGTGAAGGGTTCCCACAGATACAAGGGGGACTTAAAAATTTGTGGAACACTTCTATTATATTTTCATTTCATTTTTCCATGAACTGTTTGAAACTCCCTTATAGCTGAAGCACATCTCTCAATTGACAAAGGTAGAGGTCTGGGAATAAATTTTAGAGGAAAAAAGAGGAAAGAGAGCACAGAAGAAGGGGAATAACCAATTTTACCTGTGGGTGGACCATACATTCCAATGGGCCTAAAAAATCCTGGTTTACGGTTTTTTCTGTAGTGCTCATTAGAGAAAGTGCATTTTCCTCCTCCAAAGGGTACAAGTTCAACAGAAAAATAATATAATTTCCCATACTTATAGTAACAGTCAAGACGTCAGTTGTTGTAGATAATAGTAGAATGTGATCAAAACAATGTAATTGCTATGGCTGTGTCATATGGTAGAGGCTAGTAAGTCTTCTGGAGCAAATCAAGAACCAGAAGATGATTTTAAAAAGAATTCTGATCGTAAATAAATGCTTTATGATTACTTGATTTGGAAAATAAAAAGAGGAGACTAGGCCAGACACAATGGGCAGTTGGAGACATGGATCAGAAACTCAGAAAAGAAATGTGGGCTGCAAATATAGAAGTGTGAATAAGAAAAACAGCTTGGAAAAGAGTCTGATGTTAAATTCCCTTCTTCCAAATTTGTAAGAATGCTATGATAATATTGGATTAAAAATAGAACACGATTTCAGAAAAAAAAATGTAAGAAACTTAAATGACACCTTAGTTCTGGATAAATAATTATGACTAAGGTTGGCTTGAGAGCTTTAATTTACAGCACATTTTTGCTATATGTTGAGTTTCTTATTCTTTTAGAAAATATAAAGTCATGAAACTACTGATGTGTTTCATAGAGATTTCTTATACACAGAACAAAACTATTCTCCCCCAAAGACCCACTTTGGAATGATTAATATGCATAATTAAAGCATTGGTAAAGGGCCCAGGCACATTAAATGAGTCAGCAGTAAGCTATATTTATGATAGTGTATATAATGCCCACACGTCTCATATTTGAGAAGAAGTAGAATATCCCACTCAAAGAGCATCTTATAGTTGTAGCAAAGGAGTAAAATAAAAGTACAATGGTCCTTTCATTTGATAAATGCATACCTCTAGAAATTAAAAAAAGTACTAAAGTAATAATTTATTTTTTGGGGGGAACAAATGCTTACAAAGAAGTTTAGGTTCTCATTTAACAATATTTACACACTTTGTTCAGTGATATGACTTACATTCTTTACAATGCTTGCATATTCTGATTTCAATTCTGGTAATTTCATGCAACTAATTTCCCTGCTCCTTAAATGCATATTGTAGCTATAAAGTAATTTCTGACCATTTGGTCTCATATAGGTGACTTTTTAAAAAAGATAAAAAATATTTGTGAATGTTCACTGTTTAGCTACAGCTGACACCACCTTGCTTGCTGGAGATGAGGAAAACTTGAAGCATAGGTATTGCAGCTTACAGTACAAATTACAACTTAAAGAAACCAAAGCCCTCACAATTTTACCAATAGATAGCATCATGATAAATGAATAAACCCCTATTAAAAGGATTGAAAAAGTAAGATGCCATTAAGAGAGTAAGTGAGAAACTACAGTTTTTTTTCTAATCCATGAAACCATGGACAAAGGTTTAATTATTAAAATCTATAGGATTCCACACTTAAATAGGAAAATAACAAATGACCCAATTATAAAAGTGATTAAAATGAAAAAAGCTGTTCACATAAATTACACAGAAGTGGCTAAGGAACACATGAAAAAATGATCACAATCACTAGCCATCTGAGAAATGCATATCAAGACTATGATGTGATATTACCTTAGATCCAGAGAGAATGCCCAATAAACAGACAACAATAAATATTCCACAGTGTGTGCAGGAATTGCAACTCTTAGACACTGGTGGTGGGCTCAGAAACTGGTACAACAACCATGGGAAGTGATATGGTGCTACTTAAAACAACTTGGAATAGAAATACTAGATGATGCAGCAATAGTGTTACTAGGAATATACCCCAAACTAAGAAAAAAAAAAGCAAACAGATATATGCTTTCCTCTGTTCATTGCACCGCAATTCGTAAAAGCAAGAATCTGGAGACAGTCCAATTACTCTTCAATAGAAGAATGGAAAATGAAACTGTGATGCGTCCATGCAATGGAATACTATGCATCCTAAAAAAAAAAAAAAAAGCAATGATCAAGCCATGAAATACCTTGTGACATGGATGGACCTGGAAACCATTATGTTGAGTTAAATGAGTCAATCACAAAAGACTAATATTGTATGAGGCCACGACTACAAGAGTAAACACCAAGACAAAGGTGGGTTTCTGTTCTCCAATTATCTAATCTTTAATTCTCATTTCCCAGACAGTGTGATAGTGGACTTGCAGTGATCATGAACCAGGGGACACAGCCTCCCATTGGGAAAAATGCTCAACATTCAATATTAAACCACCAATAGGAGAATAATCTCAGCATGAAGGTCCCCAATCAAGCACGTTGGACCTTGTGTGCACTCAGCCCTTAGGGATCCAGGCCATGTACTATAGACAACCAGGACTTTAGACTCTGTCCTTTTGAGGTTCACACCACGACTCATAGACCATACCTGAAGGATCCAATTTGGAACTCCCACTTAGTGAACTGGATTCTACCTTAAACACATTGGTAGCAGAATAGAGGAACTTAAATACAGCTCCCCCTCAGTCTAAAGCTGAAATGTCCCAGTGCGAGAAGAAACAAACCACTTCTATCCCAAGAGTATGACTATGGGGTCATTTGACCAATATTCTTGCCATGAGAGTTCTCTGTAAGTTCCACTCAAGGCAATCACATATATGCTACTTTCATACTCCCTTTGTCTTTTTATGGCATGTATAGCCCAGCTTTGCCTTTATAAATAAGCATTATTAAAATTTTCATACTATTTTTAGTGTATTGCAACCCTGACAGAGTAAATAGTGACCTTTCATCTAAGTTATTAGCTGTTCAAATCAACAATCTATGTATTTGAGTTTTAAAAACTATTCTATACAAGCTATAATTTCTTTTTATCAATAGGGTTTGAAATTCTATACCACTTGCTGAATTAAGAGGGATACCAATAGGACAACCATAGGTATCAGAGTAATAACGTATAGTGTTCTTCAACAAAATAATAATCACGTCTTTAAAGTAAACCAGGGATGCAAATAAACCATAGATATATCAATGAATTTTGAACTTACAAGTAATTGTAGCCCTAATCTAAGAACAATTAATTCTTAAGACATGGGCCTACTCAATACCTATCCCCATGAGGATAAGTGAGGATATGAGTGCCATAATAAAGTATGGCAAAGAAAGCAGATGGTGCCTGGCTATCTGAAAGAATAGTGTCTGCTGTTTTGAGGGTGTGTCTTCAGACAAGGAACAGCCATCTAATGAGATGTTTGCTAAGAATACCAAGCTGTGTGATCCAAGAATTATAATTAATAAAATAATAAAATCCAAATAATCCAAACCCCAACATACTAGACTAGACTTTAAATTCTGAATGCCAAATGCTGAAGGTTATGCATGTCCTTGAAAGCTCCAAACCCATTAGCAGAATCCCCCATGTGGATTAAGCCTCTGGTGAATTCCCTCTGACTATGGACTAAAGATGGGAAAGGCCTTTTTATCAGAGAGAGAGTTCATTGTAGGATGGGTTACTACAATTTTAGCTGGGCCAAAATATGACACCTTGTCATGGATCTCTCTCCACTGTACAGTTTTCTGCTTTGCATTTTATTGAATTTTTTCTCTGATTCATTCTTTCATTGTTGTTGGATTGCTTATCTGTGTATTTTGTCTTGATTTTGCATGTTATTTTGCATAAAAAAACCAGAGTAGGTTCACCTATAGAGAAAACAACTGGATTAATAGATTCAAAAGAAGATGGCAGAAGAGGCTTCTGGGGAATAGCACACAACAGTGAGTACAAGAACAAGAAATATCCTGGAATTAACTATGGTAATGGTACACAAGCCTTTTTTATTTAGCTAGTTTCAATCATTTTATTAGGGGCTTATGTAACTCTTTTCACAATCTATACATATTGCCATTGTGTCAAGCACATTTGAACATTTGTCGCCATCATCATTTCAAAACATTTTCTTTCTTTGAGCCCTTGGTATCAGCTCTTCATTTTTTCCCCCTCTCTCACAAACTCTTGAAAATTTATATATTTTTTTCATGTCTTACACTGACTGATGTCTCTTATCACCAACTTTTCTTTTGTCCAGCCCCTAGGAGGGGGGTTATATGTAGATCATTGTGACCAGTTTCCCTTTTTTCCCTCCACCTTCTCCTTATCCCGTTGGTATTGCTGCTCTTATTATTGGTCCTGGGAGGTTTATCTGTCCTGTATTCTCTGTATTGTGAGCGCTTATCTGTATCCTGTACATGCTCTGGTCTAGCCCAATTTGTAGGGTGAAATTGGGATCATGATAGTGGAGGGGGAGGAAGTATTAAAGAACTAGAGGAAAGTCATGTTTCATCAGTGCTATCCTGCCCCCTCGAAGGGTTCTTCTCTTTCCTGTGACCATTCTGTAAGGGAATGTCTAATTGTCTATAGTTAGGTTTTAGGTCTTCACTCTGCATTACCCCTCATTCACATTGATATGATTTTGGTTCTCGCTCTTTGATGCCTGACCCCTCATGATCACACAGGCCAGTGTGCTTTTTCCATGTGGACTCTGTTGCTTCTTAGCTAGATGGGCACTTGTTTATCTTCAAGCCTCTAAGATCTCAGATGCTATATCTTTTGATAGCCAGGCACCATCAGCTTTGTTTACCACATTTGCTATGCACACATTGTGTCTTTAGTGATGGTGTTGGGAAAGGTTATTAGAATGAAGTATTCTTACATTGAGGGAGTATTTGAGTAGAGGCCCAATGTTTGTCTGCTACCTTGATAATTAACATATAAAATATATACATAGATCTATTTTCCTATCATTACATATAAATATATTTACATAAGTACATGATTGTGGTAGTCATGTGCTTATGTTAATTTAATGATGTAGGGGTGGAGTCTAGCCTTTTAATCTGGAGATAGCCATTGAGTAGCAAATGAGGCCACAGTGTGTGCATGGCTTTCTCCTGAGACTTCTGGGAAATCTCGCGATATTTCCCTCATGATGATGAGAAGTCATCCCCCCAGTTGCTGGGAGTTAGTCTCAGAGACGATGAATTATGAACAAGGCAAGATGGCAATGTCCGAGGAGCTGAAGGAGCTGGAGGAGAGGCCACATGGCCTTACCCTGATGGAACCAGACCTCTGAAGCTGGCGAAGCCACCTGGAAAGCCTTGCCAGTGCTGAGTTGCCTCTGCCACCACGGGATGCTGTTGATGGACCCTGAGCCCTGGAAGCACCATGGGGAGACCCCTGCCAGCGTCAGGATTCTGCACCCACTGGCCTGTGATTTTGTGAGTTGGAAGGAGACGTTATAGACTGGTAGCAGGCATGTGGGCTAAAATCAGACTTATGACTTTGAACTGGACTAGGTTGGGATGCTTTCTCAATGTCCCATTCCTCATGTATATAAACCTTTCCCTTAAATCTGTATGCATGTCTATGAATTGGTTTATCTAGTTTATCCAGGCTAACACAATGCCTGTAGGTAGACCACTATAAATACCCTTTGCCTCCTAGTTCTTTCCTTCATGTAAGTGATTCTCAACTTTCCTAATGCTGTGACTCTTCAGTTCCTCATGTTGTGGTGACTCCAACCATAAAATTATTTTTGTTGCTACTTTATAGCTGTAATGTTGATACTATTATGAATAAGGTGACCCCTATGAAAAGGTCATTTGACTCCCAAAGGTGTCACAACCCATAGGTTGAGAACTGCTGCTCCATATTACTTTCCTCTTGTCCCACTATCATGATCAGTCTTCATTTGGGTTTCAGTAATTCCTCTCAGTTACATTGCCATTGATCAAGCCCTACCTGGTGATATACAACACTTATGAAAGTTATTGAACTATTGAAATGTATGCCATGTGAATTGTGTGTCAGCAAATCTATAAAAACTAAACAAATTAATTTAAAAGGCATTAATTTTCTATAGCCCAAACCAAAAACAGTTAAAGAGAAATTATGGGATTGTATTTGATGAAAAACAGAGATCCAAAGAAGGTTGTATTGTCAAGCCCAGAAAATCTATTCTCTAACACCAATTCCTTAATAAGGAATGGATATTACCCTGAAATTTGAGAGTAAAATCTAGGTAAGTGAACTAAAACAAATGGCATAGTGATTAAGCATTGGGTTGCTAACCCCAAAGTCCACAGTTCAACACCACCAGCTACTTTAAGGACAAAAAATAAGACTTTCTACTCCAGTGATGCATTGCAGTCTCATAAACGCGCAGAGCATTCTACCCTGTCCTCTAGAGTCACTATGAGTCTTCATCAACTTGATGGCAGTGAGCTTATTTTTTGTTTTATGTTTACATGATTAAACTATATATGTAAACATATATGTATTTAGTAATACAACATGTATACATATGAGAACTTTATATATAAATGTTTGTACATAGATATTCCCTGTAGTATTTTAATAGCTTGCTTCACTTATTTTGAAGATATGCAGAGGTCCTTTCTGCATATACTCCTGAGAGTCTACTATACTTTCCCACTGGTTACCAAAAAATAATTACTTTTAAGTTACATCATAACCCAACAAAAGTTCTGAATCAATATAATGTCATTTTTCATATGCTTAGATGATTCTGAAAGAAGCATAGAGTTAGGCAGCTTCAGTGTTCTGATCCCTCATAAATAAGCAGCGGGGTCATTACTGTGACTTGTGAGGTGCATCCAAAGTAAATGTAGACCAGTTGCAGCTTCAAAACTAGTTGCAGCCACAGGCAAACAGTTTATGTCATTCGCTTTCTATTTATAATTTTTCTCGAGAAAAAACTCAACTTGAATCCTAAAGGGGCTCTTCCTAGGTAGGGGAAACTTCCATAAAGTATAGGCACACAAACACAGCATGGAGTGGACTTTGGCGGATACTAGATTTGTCAACTAATCCCTCTTTAGCATAGAGACATTCAATCAATCACAGGGAAGATAGCTGCTGGTGTCTCTCTCAGCTGCTGTGTCTCTCTCAGCTCTGCTTTCAGTCAAAGAGAACTAGCTCCCAGAAGAATTCATTTATCCCAGGAGAAGGCCCATATCCAGTGTGTTGTCAAGGTAGACCAGTAAAAGCTTACCCTGTTGCTTAGGTGTGGCACCCCTCGGAAGGACTGCTGCGTGATGAGGACTTTGTTGCAAGTACATTATGGTCCACCTCTTGCCCTGTCCATTCCTGTTTCTGGTCTCTCTTGAGCAGTAATATCTCTGAGATCAAGTCCCAATGCAAATCTTTACCACAGGCTCTGGTTTTCTGGGAAACAACATTTCAGTTTCACCTTTGCTCAAAATGGCAGGAACACATGTATGCTAGAAAAGGACTTTTAAGAAGTATATTTTTGTTAAGTGATGTCAATTTGGTATCGACGCAGGAAGACCCAGGGAACAATAGAACCCATCACTACCTAGGCCTGCACCATCCTCACGAGTGTTACGTTTACTTCACTCTTGCAGCCACTGTGCCCATCCACTGCTGTGAGGGACTTCCTCTTTTTCCTTGACCTTTGCTTCACCAGAGAATGATACCTTTCATCAAGGACTGGTCTCTTCTGGTCACATGTCCAAAGATTGCGACATGAAGTCTGGTGATCTTTGATTCTTAAGGAGTATTTTGGTTGGACTCCTTCCAAGACATGTGTTTGTCCTTTGGCAGGTCTTGGTATTTTGAATATTCTTCATCGGCACCTTAATTTGGATGCATCAGTTATTAACCACTGGACTTCCTTAGACATGGCCCAGATTTCACGGGAACATGAGGTGATTGAAAATGGGTCAAGTGCAAGCAACTCCTCAAAAGGATATAATGACTTGAAAAATGTAGAATAGATCTATTCATGTTGGCCATGCATCTTCAATTACTAGGGTAGACCTCTAGTTGAAAACGGGTTTAAAACAAAGAGCTCTGCATAAACATTTTTATTTTGAAGACGACATGTGCATGCAAAAGAAACCATTGAGGAGTTTTGCAAAGAGGATCGCTCCGTTTTGGAATGAGATGTGAATTTCTTACAGAAGTAAAAAGGCAGTGAATGTAAATGTAGAAATAGTGACCTTGTCAGGATGCTTTTGAAAATTAGAAATGCAGATTACTATTTGTGAGGCAAAACTATGCTCTATCTCTGTTGGCAGCTGGAGAATTTCCCCCCAGGGATGACACCTTAGACAAATCCCCCAAACACAAAGAACTCCACTTACATCCTGGAGGGTACCTGCCTTCCTTGATCTAGCTGAAAACCTTATGGTACCAGCACCACAAAAAAGAATAAAGTGTCCTGTTTGCATGATTCCGTAGAAACCGGTTATAGTTAATCTTCTGGCGAAGGGGAATTCAATCTAACAATTAGAATTACGAGCAGTGGTTCTGGAAGATGAAAACCCTCATCATCCTGTTTGGTTCAGTGACTCTGAAAGACCCACATGCCGTGCACATTGCCAAACGGAACATCTGCATTTGGGTTAGGACATGCCTTTGGATGTTGGCATTGGCCCTATGACCACAGTGCTTTCTCCTGCAGCTATTTCCGTGGCTTGGCTCTTTTTTCATGCCCTTAGGTCTTAGGGCGGAGCACGGGGACACCCACAGAGGAAGCCAAGAGACCATCGTAATGAATGGAGCATTACAGAGCTTGTGAATGTGATTTGTATTGTTTCACTGCCTCCCTGTCCAAATTCCCGTTACAGAAGGATCAAGTTAAGTCAGGCATAAAAGTGATGTGGAGTCTTTCCTTTCAGGAACCCTTTCACAAGAGTACTCTTGTCCCAACCAAGGCCCCCTTTTGTATGAATTCTTAAAGGAAAGTCAGGTCTTATATATGGATGTGCAGCATGCATTGGATACCATGGTTCCAGAACTGAAGCTATCCAGAAACTAGAGGGAGAGAGGGAGGGAGGGAGAGAAGGAGGGAGAGAAAAAGAGAGACTGTCTCATACCTGCCCTGTCCCATCTCACTAGGTCTGTCTTGTGTGCACAGTGCCCTAGGTAGAAAACCCAGGTCAACGTTCAGCCATTGTGAGCTTCCCTGTGGCTACCGTCTAATTAGCCTCAGGATCCGGGAACCTGGTGGAACTCTGCCACAACTGCAAAGGAAACATATTTCCACCTCAGAGTGTCAGAGAGAAGAGGGCAGTGGGGGGAAGAATGAAGCCAACGCTAAAGCAAATAAAAACATCTTTTAAAATGTCGCCTGCTTGCTGCCAAATTCGAGCTCCGAGGGAGTGCCACTGGGAGCAAGTTCCACATGGCGAGGCCTTCCGTGGAGCAGCCTGGCTGGCAGGCCAGGAGGATTCGGTAATTAACACTGTCAAAGCCTTGTGAGGCCACATTTCAGCAGCTCGATTTGGAAGCAGTTGCCCATGTACAGTCACCCTTCAACGACACAGCTGGGGTGTGGAGTCCATCCGTGGTGGGCGCATATGCGTGCCCAAACTCTGCGGTGGTGAATAAAGCAATCGAGAGCACTTCTCTTTTGGAGCAGGGGGCTGGGGGGAGGAGGGGTTAGCCTTGTTACCATTCAGGCCCCCGAGTATCTGATTTTTAAATCAGCAATTAATGCGAGGGACGCTGAGGATGCTGAGTAGCCACTTTTGAGAAATGATAGCATTAGAGATTGTTGTTTAACAAGCTCAAAGCTGGAGGGTCACATATGGCTGCCTCTGGCATGGACATATGGACTGGACTACTGTGGGCTGCAGAGGGGGCTGCGGAGCTGCTGAAAAGCTGGGTAAAACGAACGAGCGAAGAATCCACATCCCTGTATTGCACTGGGCAAGTCTAATGCAAAAGAAAATTCTCGTTAGTCATTAAAAGGCAAAGATAGCACTTTGAGGCAGAGATGGGCCTCACCCAAGCTGCGGTGTTCGCCTTGCCTCAAAGGCAGACAAAAGTTGGCGAATATACGAGGAGGACCAGGGGAGGATTGATGCCTTTGGTTAAGTTGTTGGTGAAAAATATTGACAATACCAAGATCTAGCAGAAGAGCAAATAAATAAAGAAGCACAAGCTGCATACTCCTTGGAGGTAAGGATGCCAAGACTTGGTCTCACCTGCTTTTGTACTGGTCATCTAGAGGGGTCCATCCCTGGAGCAGGGCCTCTTCACTGAAATGAATTGACGTGACAGCTGCTACAAGGGACTCAACATGAGAAGGGTGCCAGATGGAACCACGCTTCTGGATGTTGTACACACGGTTGCCCTAAATTGGAGTGGATTCAGCGGAACTTACCAATAGGACAGGCTCTAAGACAGGGTCTGGTAAGAAAAATGGAAGCAGCTTCTTAAGAAGAAGAGAAAGAGAAGAAGAGATAGGCAAGTGACTTGTCATCACTGATATTAGGCACGCAAGTCCTAATCCCCAATACCTTTGCTTATGGACTTCCTTGGAAATAATCTTTACAGATCATATTTTTTAAAGTTATACCAGGGTGTGAAGGGCTCTAATCCAATAAGAAAGCACCCGGTGATTAAATGCTATGTCGTTAGTGAAAGGTTCAAAGTTCAAACCTGCCATCTGCTCTTGGAAAGAAAGATGAGAAAGTCGGCATTTGTAAAGATTTACAGACTGAGATAGTCTCGGAAGCAGCCCTCTTCTGTCGAATTTCCAGGGATTAGAATGGACACGGTGGCATTTGGATTGAGTCCGGCAGGTGTGGTAGCCCTATAAGAAAAGGAGAGGAGGCACAGACAGCAATTGGAGTCACACTGCCACAAACCAAGGGATGCCAGGGACTGCCAGGAGCTAAAAGAGGCCAAATGAATCCCCACTGAGAACATTCAGAGAAGCAAGACTATGCCATGATCCTGATCTTGGACTTCTGGTTTCCGGAGATTTGAGAAAATGTTGCTTAAGCCTGTGAAGACAGGTGCTGCAGGTGTGCTGTCAGAGGAGAAGCACGCTTGGAATCAAAAGATGTGACTTTAATTCTAAGATTGACCTTCTCTAGTTCTGTGACAAGAACTGGTTAGGTCATACACTAGAGGTTCTCAACCTGTGGGTTGGGACCCCTTTGGGGGTTGAATGATCCTTTCACAATTGCCTGATACATAACAGTAGCAAAATTACAATGATGAGGTAGCAAAAAAAATAGTTTTTTGATTGGGAGGGGTCACCACAACATGAGGAACTGTATTAAAGGGCCATGGCATTAGGAAGGTTGAGAACTACTTCCAAATAATATTTTAAAAGTCCATTCTTTACAGATAGATAAAATGATTGAGAACAATGCTTAATAATCCTAGATTGGGTAATGCTTTCACTTGGATCCTCTGTTTTCACTTTAGTTGAACTTCATTTTATGAGAACTGTTTGTGAAAATTGTCACGTAGAAGGCAAGCTAAACATCAAAAAACACTAGGAACAGTTATGCTATCAACTTGTTAAAGGTCTTCCTTGAAGTGTTAGACCTCAGGATCTGATCATTTCCTTCTCTGCTTCCTCCTAATTAAACTTTTTATTTGTTACACATTGGTGTTCAAGATAATTTCCTGCTCTGTGAAAATAAAATAAAATAACTATAATACCTCTTTGGACTGCTCACTGAAAGGTTCCCGGGTCAAACCCAGCAGCATCTCTGAGAGAGAAATATAAGGTTCACTGTTTCCATAAAGATTTACTCCAAATACATAGAGTAGAAACCTATGTATCATTCCTGGGAAGAATCCACCCTGCTGGCAGTGGGCTTGGTTTTTCTTCCAAACTGTGCTGAATACTGGGGAAGAAATGGTGAGTATAAAACAACCATCATTACATTGTACAGATGCGCAGATCTGTACTTAGTTCTAGCCTCAGAGATATCTAGCATTTATGAGTGGGGAGTCTGTTTCAGAAATGGGGAAAAAGACTAATATCAAGAACTATTTTTAGAACAATTGCTTCAGAAAAGATTTTTAATTGTACAAAGAAAACACATGTTCCTATTTATTCTTTTCATGTATCTGTAAACACTTTTATTATTTGTTGTGATCTACATGGTTTAGGCAAATTATATATCTTCAACTTGAATTGTGAGTGGAAAAAATGCAAGGGGGAGAAAGAAATGAAATCATATAAATCTTTGTCAAACTAGATTTGCTTTGAGCTGGCTTTGAAGATCTCATCATCTCTTGCCTTCATGCCAAGTTTTGTACTTACATGAAACAGATGACCCTCTCTCCCCTGGACCCCTAGATGGATACAACAAAGAAAGAATGAAAATGTTCCTAAACCAAGGCCTAAAATCATATACGTAAGAGCCAGGATCCATACTCACTTCTACGTTGTCATTGCTGTTCAAGCTTGCCATATTGCTTTTCAGATGAGAAATTGTGTAAATTTGCCAAGCATAGTGTCAGACACAGAATAGAAAAAAAAAAGTTGTCAGCACGTGGTCAAAGCAACAAAAGAATGGTTGCACGATGGAACAGATGCCGTCATGGTGCTCTCTCCCTGCCTCATGTCTTTTCCTTCTCACTACTTCCCCAGAAAACTCCTGTGTTCCAGTCTCTTTCTCTTGCCCTCTTTCTCTCTTTCTTTTGTTCATTTTCCCAGTATTATTGTGTCTCCTCTCATGATATTTCCTCTCCTGGGCCTCTTTTCCCATCCAGGATTCTGAATCCACTGAGGTCTTCTTAAAGTTCCACCTTTCAGAAGCTTACTCAGATTTAGTAAAAAGTCTTAGTCTCATCTATGACTTCAGCAAGGTTTCTATCATACTACTGCGTGTTTTCATGATACATTGTTCACTTAACCTCCAAATCAACCCTTGGTTTCTGGTATGGTTTCTATTTCTAAACTGGGGTGGTGGTGGGGAAATTGAAGCTCAGAACCTTGAATAACCACTGTAAGTTAGCTCAGCTACTCCTGGCAGAGTGGTGGATAAACCTAAAGACCTCTAACCTGAGTGTGGAGGGAGCAACGTAAAGTTTGGCCACCATCAACTGTATTCAATCTTTCCCTTCTTCATGCTGAATGGTAGAACTAAGGTCAAACACACAGATGGGCAAACAAAATGTGAGAGGTTCAGAGAAGCCCCTGCAGAATCAAGTGGTTGAGTACTACCAATGACACAGGTGGCTGTTGAGTTGATTCTGACTCCTGGTAACGTTATGTGTGTCAGAGTGGAGAGTATTTCATAGATTTTTCAATGACTAATCTTCAGAAACTGATATCTGGGACTTGAACCTTCAACCTTTGGGTTAGCAGCTGAGCACGTTAACCATTTGTTTCGCCATCGACCCCAGAGAATCCTTTTGTTATTGCAGTTGTTGTACACTGTCCAGTCAATTCGGACTCCTACCACCAGAGAGTACTAGGATGCAGTCACTAAAGTTTGGGAAGTAGCATTTTGGTAAAACTTTAGTGGTGAGCTTTGACATTTCCTCTTGCTCCATGATCTGCTCCATTCAACAGCTAATTAATTCTCCTGGGGCAATTATCCAGGCACTAGAAATGGTCTGCTGTAGGCCCATGCCTCTAGGCACTGTCAGCACTAAATAAGCAGCAGAAGATCCTTGAAGTGGCAGGTTTGTAACGACTCCTTCCTGAGGTCAGCACTTCCAGCACTCGCCCAGTCTGGGCCCAGCAGCCCAGCATCATACACAGGTGGGTGTTCTTTAAGTGCTTTTTAATGATGGTGGTAGTGATGATGTATGAAGGTCTGTTTATACTTGCAGAGAAGGTCGTGTATTTTAACAAGAAGGACTTTTGATTGGCATTTCAAAGAGGCCAGTGTTGTTGGAAAATGTCAGCACCCTGCATAGAAGGGCACTTCATAAGTGCTAAGGGATTGGGTTGGCTAAGGGGATTAGAATAATTGTTTTGGAGTGAATGGGCAGGCTCAGTGGAGGTGACCTGAAGTCATTTTAATGGGGCTTGTGGAGCTCATGGTGACAACTCAAGCGAGTGGATTAAGATGCTCTGATGGGAATTCCCAATCATGGCTTAGTGTTGGCTCTATTGGGATACTGGCTGCCCCCCTTGTGCTGCTATGCCTGATAGGCAGACTCAATTTCTGAATCTGAGCAAATAAATGCTGATCAAAGGAATAGACACCCCACCATGGAACACTGGGTCCCATTGCCTCCATAGAGAAAAGATATCTCTTTCTCTGACCCTTCTCACTTGGGAAGAAACTTTAAATCCATTGCAATTCAAGGTTCACCAGGGATGAAGTCTAATATAGTTAGAATAGAAAGACCTATCTATGAAAGTATAGAAAGGATCCTTATTTCTCCCTCCCGAACAGACTGAGTTGCTACAGCTTAATATGGCATCAAGGTGGCAGGCTTCATACATAAAACACAAGCTTCAGGAGGAATGTATATCTATGCTCTAAGAGTACAAAGCATCATTGTTTTTCAGTTTGTTTGGATTCATAGCAACCTCATGTGTCTCAGAGTAGTGGATGTCAGAGCAGAATGGAATTTCATAGGGGTTTCCATGGCTAATGTTCAGAAGCAAAGCGCTGGAACGTTTACCTCTGGGACAAAGTTGCCAATTTACATTATATATTAGCAGTTCATGTCTGTTGGCAACAGTTTCTGACCAGGATAGAAAGACATGTTGAAGAGAAACTTAAATTCCAAGTACTGGTTGGTCCAGCCCCAAATGACTTGCTCAAGTCACTTTGTTGGCCAAAGGCTCCTCCAGGTGCATTGCAGCTCATCTCTGAATACTTTTGAGCTAGGGTATATTGACCGTAAACATGAAGAAAATGGAAAGAAAATAACTTGTGTCTTCCCAAAGTTAAGGAGCTCTAATGGTGCAGTGGGTTCTGTGTTGGGTTAGGAACCACCAGACCGATAATTTGAACCCACCCCTGGCTCTTCAGGAAAGAGGTGAGTCTTTCTGCTTCTCTAAAGGTTTACAGCCTTGGAAAATCAAAGGGGACAGTTGTACTCTGTCCTATAAGGTCACTATGAGTCAAAATTAGATAGAAGATAGTGAGTGAATGAATGAGTGAGTAGTGAGTAAAGATATGTTGACATCCTTTGACATTAGGAATGTGATCTTGCTTGGAAATAAGTTCTCTGAAGATGGTATCAGTTACATTCACGAGGTCATACTGGAGTAGGATAGGTTCTAATCCCTTCTGAGTAGAGTTGTTATCACATAGAAGGCAGACAGGGAGACAGAATCAAATTGAGGGAAGATGCCACATCAGGATATATCTACTAGTCCAAGACTCCAAGAGAAGTCAGAGACTATGAGAAGCTAAAGAGACAAGGAAAGACATTCCCCTAAAGCGGAAGGACTGGCCATTCCGACACTCTCAATTAGAATTCCAAATGTCTTAACCTCTGAGACAGTAAAGTTTGTTTTAGTGCAGCATCCTTAGGAAAGTGTCAGAGAATATTCTGGGAGAGGGGAGGGGAGGAATTTTTTGCCCCGCCTCCCAAATACAAAGATGTTTTACATATGGGCTATTTGTGGATGCTATCTTCAACTAACAATGGGCAATCAAGTAGCATGAGGGTTGTATGCAACAGTGGTCTAAATAGTGACAACTTATCTAAATCCCACACTTCTCAGGGCTAAAGTTAGAAAATGAAGGAGGCTTGTCTTCAGCAAGGCCATCCATTGGGTTGGGGGCCATGGAATGTAAGAGTTTGCTGCAATGTGAAATTTGCACCTGCAGCAAACAAACTTCTGGTTTCTCTGGAATGCAAATTGAGGATCTGTATACACAAATGGCTCCCAGCCTGGAAATTCCATGCCTTCCCACATTGGTTTTGTAAACAGAGTCTTAACACCCACATTGCGTATCTGGCCAGGACTGCCTGTAATCATTTCAGTTCCTTTGGTGTGTGGACAATAACTGCTTAAGAGGCTGGATGCTCTTCTTCTTGTTGTTTTAATTCTTGCAATGTGCTTTATTTATGGTGCTTGACTAGTCAAAGATAGCTCTTGTTTAAATTAAAAAATAAAATCTGTCATAAGATTTACTGTTTCTCTCTGCAGCCATGTCTTCTTGTGGACAAATTCATCTCTGAAACTTCTCACTTGGGGTTCCCCGAGGAGCAAAATGAATGATGTAGATTGTGATGAACTTGACCACAACTTTGAAATATCCCTTCCCTTTAGCAATGACAGAATGGCTTTGGTTGACTGGTAAAAATCGGAGATCCCTGGAATTCAACTGAGGTGCTGTGAATCAGAGACCCCAATGTGGGGTTAGAAATAGGCTATGCACACAGTCTGAGAAGCACTGGTCTAGGACTTTGCCAGAAGACCCTAACTAGTCTTCAGGATGTATGCTCTACCTAGGAGTGCACATTGGGTGATTTCCTGCCTTTGATAGAGGATCCCTAGTATTATGATTCATTCTGACGCAGAGTGACATTACAGGACAAGGTGCAACTGTCCCCTGTGTGCTTGTGAGACTGAAACTCATTATGGGAGTAGAAAGCTCTTTCTCCTGCAGAGCAGCTGGTGGTTTCTAGAGAGTCTATAGGGTTACTGAGTGGAAAGCAACTTGCTGGCTGTGTGGGTTTTGTTTTCTTCTGTAGAGAGAGGATTGCCCAGAGTGAGTGCCCAGGTATACACCAAAATGCCTGCATTTCAAACCCACCCAGTAACACCATGGATGGGAGATCTGACTCCCATAAAGCTTATAGCTGAAAAAAAATGTATGGGACAATTTTGCTTTGTCTTATTTATGTGCATATTATTATCTCTGCATGTCTATTGAGATAAGCTAGATGGGATAAATGATCTGGAGAAGAAAACAATGGATCTATGGTTCCTTAAGGACATGGAAGAGGAGAAGGCAGGGGAAAGGAAGTGGGTGTTAACAAACCCAGAGACAAGGGAAGAACATGGGTTCCAAAATCAATAGTAAGGAGGGTGCAGGAGGTCTGGTAGGGTTTGATTAAGGGCAATGTAACCTAGAGAAATTACTGAGACTGAAATGAAGGCTGAACATTATAGTGGGACAGGAGGAAACTAAAAGGAAATAGAGGACAGAGCTAGGAGGCAAAGGGCACTTATAGAAGTCTAAATTCAAGCAGAAACATAGGTAAATATATTTATATATGATGATGGGATAATAGACCTATGAAATATATTTATAGGTTTAGTATGAAAGTAGCAGATTGGGCCACTTCTCAAGTACTCTCAACACAACAGAACTTTGTTCTATCAACCTGACATTCCGTGATGCTCATCTTCCCCGCACGATCACTGAAGACACAATGAGTACATAAGCAAATATGGTTAAGAAAACTGGTGGTGCATGGCTATGAAAAGTTATAGCATCTGGGGTATCAAAGGTTTGAAGACAAAGAAGCAGCCATCTAACTGGGAAGCAGCAAAGCCCACAAGGAAGAAGGAGCACCATCCTGTGTGATTGTAGGTTGTAAATAGGACCAGGTATTAGGCGTCAAAGACCCAGAACAAAAAATCTTTTCATTTGAGTGACAGGGAATACAGAGTGGAGATCCAAAGTCTATCTATAGACTATTGGGCATCTCCTTACAGAATGGTCACACGGAGGCGACAAGCCAGTCAGGGTACAGTATAGCACCAATGAAACATACAACTTTCTTCCCATTCTTTAATGTTTCCATCCTCCCACTATTATGACCCCAATTCTACCTTACAAATCTAGACCAGTGCATGTACATGTGTCGGATAGGGTTCTCTTAGAGAAATAAAACCCAGACACTAAAATTCTCTTTATATATTTATATATAGAGAAGGGTATATAAGATAAGAAAGAAAGAGTTGACTATCTATAAAACAGTACAAATTGTTAGGTGCAACTCACTTGCATGAGACAGCTAGAAGACCAGCAGTCCTTCAAGTCTTGAGGACCACTGATTAGTCCTCTGTAGAGCAATTCAAGCTTTCGGGTCATAGGCAGCAAACAGCAGAGCAGGTTGCCAACAGTCAGCCAGATGACAGAGTCTGACAGTCCCCAGCTCAAGAGATGTATATCCCAGGAACATGGCAAAGTAGGGCTTGAAGGAACCTCAACTCACATCTACACAGTCCACAATTAAGTGTCCCATGGGTAGTGTTGCTTGGAGGTCAAGGCACAGAACAAACAGCTGTCTGGTCTGAAGATCAGAAAGCAAAAGAGCAAGGGCGGGACTTGCCAAGCCTTTTCTATCTCCGCCCTTCAATTGATCGAGTGTGTTTATTGGCCATGTCATCACAACAGACCTACCTATCATCTTTGGCCATGTTGGCACCATAGGCTTACCTATAACAACATGAGTATAGGTAAGAGCTGGAAGCACAGGGAATGAGAACAGACAAACCCCTCAGGATCAAGTTTGAGAGTAGTCACACCAGGAAGGTCAGGGTAAAGTGGGGGGAGGTAGGGGGAAACTGATCACAATGATCTACCTATAACCTTCTTCCAGGGTGCTGGACAACAGAAAATTGGATTTAGGGAGACTTCAGTCAGGGTAAGACATGAAAAAAATAATCTATAAATCATCAAGAGTTCATGAGGAGGGGGTGGGAAGGGAAGGAAAAAATGAGAAGAAGCTAATACCAAGGGTTCAAGCAGAAAGAAATGTTTTGAAAATGATGTAGAAAATGTCCCCATGTGCTTGACCCAATGGATTGAGGTGTGGATTGTGATGATTTTCAGGAGTCCCCAATAAAATGATTTTAAAAAAGAAAAAGAAATAGGGTTGAGGGTAAGTACGTTAAAGGATGTTGTGAGAAGCAGAGAATCATTCTTAAATTTATATTTCACTTTTAACTCAGTCTAAAGGAATGCTTATAGCCTCGAACAGAGAAGCCTATGAGATCACGGTCATGGCATCTTCCTTCTCAGTGGGTGGTGGACTAGAGGCAAGGAAAAGATAGTTGGGGAATTATCTCATTCTCATGAAGACCCTTAGAATAATACTTGAAAAAATTAATTTGTAATTGCTAATCCAGAGAAACATAGCCCGGTGTGCCAACAGGAAGTTGGCTATTTTACTCTAAATTTACCTGAATTACTGGCACGGTGTGGTGTGACTTACAGGTACTTGAAGAATTCTTTCTTCCTTCTAATATGGCTCTCTTTCCAGTCTATTTAAGTGTCTACCATAAGGACAGACCCCTTATATTTAAAACATTCTTACTCAGGGGTCCACCGGAAAGTAGAAAACTCTCTCCCTGAAAATGCCATACCCCAGAGAGCTTGGTTGGGAGGAGGAGAGAGGGAGCAGTGAGGCGGAGTGTGAGAAGGGCACAGGAGACCCCTGGGAAACCTCTGGGGTAAGGATGGGGAGGCTGTCATACTCAGGAGGCATCATGAGTCAACAAATGGAAGGTTAAGGAATCCTCGAGTGGGGAAACACCAAAGATATTTTCTGACCTCATGATAATTCCTTAAATCAGACTTGATGGTGAGCTTAACACTGAGTCAAGTGAATTTTTCATATAAGCAATGGACTGCAAACCACAAAGTCAACTGTTCAAATCCAGCAGCTGCTCCATGGGACAAAGCTGAGGCGTTCCACTCCTGTAAAGATTAGCAGCCTCAGAAACCATCTATGGGGTCACTGTGATTCAGAATGGTCTCAACGACGTTGGAGGGAGGAGTTTGGGGGAGGAGTGAAAGAGATGTCAAACACCAGCTTTTCAGCTTGTCAGACTGTGATAACTTGTCTGTGGTGGTAATGCCAGAAGCTATGCCTCCTGAATCTCAAATAACAGCAGGGTCACTTATAGGGAACAGGAATCAGCAAAATTTCCGTCTTCAAACAGAGGAGTTGCCTTGGCTCTCTACTGTCAAGAGTTCGACAATGAAAGCTTCACAACAAACTTCGTCCAATCTGGTGCTGGACAATGTGTTCCCCAGGTTGGCAGGCACTCAAAACACTACCACAACAATGGGCTTAAGTAGACTCCTGATTTTAAGGTGGCAAAGGATCAGGCATGCTACTGTCTGCGATTCAAAAGGTCACTAACCACAAAGTAGGTGCAGAAGCTGAGGCAAAGAGATGCTCGATGCATGTTTGGTATAAGGCCCAGGCAACACCAGGAATGGAATCCAGGGGGCTGTGATGAGCATTTAGTCAACAACTCTTTTCTCTCCATGAACCCAACACAGATGGATTATTTAGGGGGCAGGGGAAAAGGGCAGAACAATGATTTTAATTTGTCAAAGGCTAGAGAAAAACACAAATGACCTGTTTTTTTACCTCTCCCAGAGAAGGAAATTCAACCCTCTTTTTCCAGGGCAGGGCTAGTTCTCAAGAATCATATTCTTAACTGAATTTCCCATAGAAAAGTTATCATGAAAGGTGAAGTTATAATCACATATTTTTAAACTCGGATCAGAAACCTTTTCTCTAAGTGGAACAGAGTTTAAATAATGTATTCGGGTTTTCTTCTCCCCACCCCACCCCCTATCTGATCTCTCCTGCTTCTGGCTCACATTTGTTCACTGAGGGCAATTGAATGAGGAAGCAAAAATGGTTTTAAATTATTTAGCTATATGGAGGGAAGACTTGGCTCCTTCGATCCTGCTAATTAGGTGGGTGTGTGCCTTCTTCCTCATTGATCCATCCCAAAGGGCTTTGACACACGCATATGGGGATATATGCTAAAGGACTGATGCTAACAGGACAGATGTCCACAAACACACGCAAAAATCAGTCCCATTACTTTACACTTGGGATTGAGTTTTGTGAATATGGTCAGTACAGGGAAGAACATACAATGTTCTTAATGCTTTAGTATTTGCACCCAAAGACTTCACAAGTTTATGGAAAAATAGATTTTGCGCCCTCCAGCACCCAGCAAGGAAATAGTCCTCTATTGACTTGATGGCTGTCACTGTGTCAGTAAGTCAGTAAGCTTGATACCTTCTTAGGGGACTCCAAGATTAAACTAGGAAAAGAGACAAGTAAACCAGAGCTCGTGCTTTTCTTTGACTTCTAAACTGACATTTAAAAAAATTATACTTTATTTATGTATATATCTTATTATATAGATTTCCTTTCTATGTTTTCAGGTAATATTCTGAGAAACATCAGCCAAGGACACTGGCTTTCAAGGGTATTCTGAGTAGCACAGGAGTGAGGAGTAAAATGCTGAGTGTCAGTGCCCACAGGAGTTGGTTTTGCTCCTATTATTATCTCCTACTTTCTGACAACCCACTTTGTACAGAACATGATACATGTTATTTGAATTAAAAAAATGTTACTCTTTCATACTTTCTGCTGCATCTTTCATCTCAAAAGGAGTCCTGGGTAAAAATGTCAGTGCAATCAATTACCAATCTGTCTGGGCAGAAGAGTGATAAAATCTGTCTTTAATTAAGAGAGAGAGAGAGAGAGAGAGAGAGAGAGAGAGAGAGAGAGAGAGAGAGAATACTTGATAGTGAGAGCGAGTAAGCGAGCAAGACTTTACTTCTAGTTCCACAAAGAGAAAACATTTTGGTGATTTTATCATATGTTCTTCTGTCTCTGAAACAATGCCTCATAGAACTGATGCATCTCGGACTAGGACAATGTGCAGTAAATCCACGCCAGCTAAACCTTCATCGTGTAAATGAAACCTTTAAGTTGTGTGAACCACTAGCAGCCTTGCAACTCTTTACATGTGCAAAGAATTGAATGAAGACATATGGTCACCATCAAGTTGGTTATTTAATTCTGAGATGACACACGTATTAATCAACTGAAAAGGGGAAGCTACTATATGGCTGGTTGTAATTAACCAACCACAAATTTCTCTAACCACTTCAGTCTAAACCAAAAGCCAAAATGGCATTTCATGATTACACCATCCCACCCAGATTTGCATTTCTTGATGAATTCCCAAGGTTAGGCTATGAGCCATACTGTAAAACCAACCCTCAATTACACCTTTTTAGAGAGGAAGATTAGTGGCAGGTGGCGCCTGCTATAAAAGCCTCATTAAAACACCTTCTGGTGGAGTTTCACAAAAGGAAGCCACCAGATGGAGACCCATCTCCACATGCTAGTCTTACCTCAAATGAGAGTTTCACCTGACACTTTGGGGACAATTTTTTTTTCTCACCTAACAAGCCACTGAGGTTCAAAAGACGATCTATCAGGATTAATCGTACTTGATCACCAATCCATTGTAATGCCATATGCTGAAAGCGCTGTTCACTGTGAAGCCTGGAGCCAGGTAGAGCCCCTCTGGCCATGTAAGCCCTCCCCTCTTTCCTACAGCTAATCCCATTTCCCCTCCTCCCAGACCTCAGAGGCCAGGAAGGATGCTGAACTCTTCCTATCCTGTCTCGGATGCACTTTTGAATAGTGGCAAATCTGATCTCAAAGTTAATGACGCAGAAACCTGCTGACTAATTGGAAAATGATTTTCCTGGTGTTGCTTGCTTAGTGGGGTGCATGGATAAAAGGTATTTATTCCACTGTGTACATTATGAAAGACTTAACCCCAGTCTTCTTATGGGCACAAGTTGATATTGCTCATCTCCTCCTTTTTCCTCGATATGCTTGTGAATCTATGATTTATTGGGTTGGAACAAGTGGCCAGCTGGCCGGAGAGTTTTCAAGACAAGAGTGTGTCACCTTCTGTGGTCCTTGAAAGGGTGAGATGTTTTTTTGCAGTTGTTTGGGATGGATTTTGGGATGGATCCAAACTGTTAAGTGCCAAATGGTATAACTACCATTAAAGAAAGAAAGAAAATAATTCTATTTATCCACCTTCTATCTATCTATCTATCTATCTATCTATCTATCTATCTATCTATCTATCATCTATCTATCTACCTATCTATCTATCTCAATCTATCTATCATCATCATCTAGATATCTATCATCTCCCTGTCTGTCTGTCCAGAGGAGCCTGGCTGGCTCAAATACTAAGCTAAAGTTCAAAAATTTGAACTTTCCAGTCACTCTGCTGCAGAAAGATGTGACAATTTGCTTTGTAAATGTTGATAGCTTTGGAAACCTTATGGGATTGCTATGTTCTGTCCTATTTAGTCACTATGAATAGGAATCAACCCCTTGAAATGTTGTTCTTGCTATGCATATTTAATAAAACATGTAGATGTATAGATAGGTTTTATTAAATATAATACAAAAATTATATGTGCATATAATTTTGTGGGGAAAACAAACACTATATATATATATATATATTTGTGGGGAAACTTCATATCTTTTCATTCTACTTTTCTGTGAAGCTTTTGGTCCTCCATTGTGTGTGTGCATTGTGTCTGTGTGTGCATGCATGTGTATTTTTGTGTGTTTTATATTAAGCTACTTATAAAGTATTGCCCACTTGGTTCATTTCTATGAGAAAGATGGTCTTTCTTGCTCAAGACCCCATCTATGAGTTTCACATATGAAGGTAATCATACACATATGGCTATAAAAGCCCCACACACTTTTCTCTAGTTATGGGCCCCCCAAACGAGGAGTTAAAGTGAATCACTTCCAAATTGGCTGTAATACTTTGTGGTCACTTGGTTCCAGCTACAGACAGTGCTAGAGGGGATAGAGTAAGTCATCCATCTGTGGTATACACCAAACAATATCACCAAGATGACAGTAGCTTTCCTAGTGCTGTGCTTATGGCACATGCAGAATCTCTGGGCAAGGCAAACCCTTAGCAAACTCCTAATGGAGAATTTG
Source organism: Nesogale talazaci (assembly GCA_004026705.1). NCBI lineage: Eukaryota > Metazoa > Chordata > Mammalia > Afrosoricida > Tenrecidae > Nesogale > Nesogale talazaci. The sequence goes on from PVJH01000355.1 coordinate 97,580, forward strand.
GATGCTCAGGACCATCTGAGTCACCGCAGAAACAATGTCTGGCAATCTATTCCCAAGATAAATCATCCCTTGAAAGCCAGTCTCTGAAGCAGAGGGCGTCCCATAAGTTGATGTTTACTCAACAGCAACTGGTCTGACCAAATAGATTCTGGCCTCTGGGTGCACCCCAAGTGCTATGTTTCACATCTTCCTACTTGATGTTACCCCAAATGCCCTGGTATTGAGACTGTTACTGTCCTGGTAAGATACAATTCTTCATTATTGAGGGTGGAGAGGCTCTTATTAAAGTGCAGATTCATGGGCTGCATCAAAACTTGAGGGAATCAAATGACCTGGGGGTGAATCCAGCATTTCTGTTTTTAACAAGACCTTTGGTTCATTCCAGATCACACTAACATCCAAAGGAAAGGAGTCTGATCCTTTTTTCTGCTACAAAACCCAGCCTGGCACCACACACCATGTATCTCTGTCCATGTGACCCTGAGGTCACATAAGTCTCAGAATCCATAAGATGTTCACAAAGGATGACAGAAAGCCATCACCACAGTTTTCTTGAAATCAAATGTATAACTATGAGACATTGGTCTGACTGTTTTCTGTTATCGAAGCACTATATTTAATATGTTCCATACTGTGCATGTTTACGAACCCTTAAAAAATCTTAAGTGTCTAGTGACACTTATAAATCACTTGAGCTTTGTTCTTATAGCTTATATAGACACCAGACGCAAGAGATAAAAAAAGATAGTCCTAGAATCCTGCAGCTGGGAGAGTTTATTTGATCTGAGGTGAAAACTGTTAGACTTAGCCAGGCAAGAGGGAGTCTCCTAGAAAATAATTTTTAGCCCCAAAGCAAAAACCAAAATAATATTCACCAAGTCTCAGTTGCCAGTTATGTATATCGGGCCAGAGTCCAGAACCTGATGACAATGAAACATAGGAATGCCGCTTCCTGTCGGGTGCAACTGCATCCCTGTAAACATCTGGATGATAGATACTTCATCTCATTCCTACCTCTCGCTTGAAAGGGAACCTTTTCCTTCAGTCCTCTGAAATCCTCTTGTTGCTGTGTGCCATTGAGCATCCCACGTGGCTAGCGCACCCCAAAAGACTTTCCCAGGATGCAGTCTTTCTGGGAATAGAGTCCCAGGTCTTCTCTCCCAGAGAGTTGGTGGGTTCAAGCCACCAAGCGTTTGGTTAGTACCCAAGTGCATCCAGGGCTTCTTCTCAAGTTGGGCTCTAAGCTTTGTTAATCACACTTCTGAGAGGGAGGTCCTTGCTGGCATTCCTATGTTTCATTGTCATCAGGTTCTGGACTCTGGCCCAATGTAAATAACTGGCAACTGAGACTTGGTGAATATTATTTTGGTTTTTGCTTTGGGACTAAAAAATATTTTCTAGTCATTGACAATGGACCTTGTCTCCCTCAGCCCCATCTCCACCAGCTGAATCCTCAGATGGGACTGTTTTCCTTCCATGGAAAGAACCCCACCAGAAAGGAGTACGAGGCACTGAGTCTGGGAGCAGAAGAGATTGGTGAAGGAGTCATCATCCAGGATTCAGTTCCCCAGTCGGGTTGTAGCTTAACTCTGACCACCATGAGCAATGGAGATCCTCTCTTTGTGGACAGAGCATAACTCAGTAGGAAGTGCAAGGACCTCTGGAGGATGAGGAAGCTGAAAGTTGGTTGGGATAGTGATCACTCTGCATTAGAATCACCACGCCCAGTGGGAGACTGTAAGCTTGCCAGGGCTGGAGGATTCCTAAAGATCTGACTCTTCAAATCAACCAGAAGAGTGTCTCCCTCCTTTTAGAATACTTATGGTACAGACTTTGAGGCAAAGGAGGGCTTGAGGTCCTATAATGACGAATAAGACTAAGACTTAGAGGGGTGCTCTTGGATTTCATTCATTTCTTCTCTCATTCCGAAGAGGCCTTCTCTTTGGAATTAGTATTAAAAGATAAAATTGTTTTAATTTGATCTGAATTCTTTCTAGTGTCCTATCTTATTTATTTATTTAATACTATCTCATTTCCATCTCTTCTTATGTTTGCTAGCCTGTTAATAACTGAAGAGAAAATTAACTCAGTCATACTTCCTTCCAGAAACATTTCTCCATGTTACTATCAGAAGGTTGGGGAGTTGAGGAGAAAGGGTAGGGTTGAGATTTTGGCATACAAACAGAAATGCTCTTAAAGTGCCTTATACTTTGTCAATCTTGATGCTTCTCAGAGTCATAGCTATTGGTTCAAAATATTTTACCACATACCAACATCACAGCCCCGCTTAAAACTTTTAGTGTAAAACAGAGGGGTTGGCCTTGTTAAGGAAAGAATTGATGGGAATTCTTATAAGACAGCACTTCTGTTTGTCTTGACTTTAACTAGTATTTGTGTAAAGTTAAGTCAACTCTAGATTGCCCCTGCCACATTTCCCTATACATACATTCTTCTGGTTCTCTCTCCCTTTCTCTCTCTCTTTGATCACTGCTTCTATCCTTCCCCAAATTCTCTCTTCTTGTGGTTACTCTGACATTTAAGTAGTTTTGTGTTTGCATCTGAATATTAGTCATTGTCTTTCTCTGGATTTTTCTTCTTGAACTTTTCCTCCAAGCTGCTACTATTTTCCCTCCTTTACTTTAAAATTAGGATTTCTCTGTTTCCTATGAATCCCAAACTCCTCCTTTTTCCTCCCATGGAGCCATCTGCTATCCACAAGCCATGGTCAGGGGAAAGTAAACACAGCATTTATGTGGGGGTGCAGGGAATGGGAGCTCCAGGTTCCAGGAGTTCCAGATTGATGAGTTCTGGTATCTAATAGTAACACCCCAATTTCTTCCACACTTCTTATCAATTTCCATTTGGTTATCAACTTAAAACACTGTTTTCTGCCCTAGAGCAGTTGTGTGTAGAGCTTTTATCTTCTCTGCTTCCTGAGATGTCCCCGAAAGAAGACATCGAAGGTCCCATTAGGACAAATGAAGGGAGAGAGGTGGGAAGTGAAGTACTAGAATCCCAGAGGCCATGCTCATTGCTGTCCAATTTAAGTAATGCCTGGCTGGGTGAGTGACCTTTGCAGGCCAGCAGGCAGGGGCTGAGAAACACTCCCCCAATGAGACAGGATGTATATCTGTTGGCTACACAGCATGCTGGCCTAGAGCTAATGACATTAATCCCCCTACTGAGTTTCATTAGGTGACAGACAGGGAGCCACACTTTTGCAGCAATCAACTGCTTCTCCCATCAGCCAGCTGCAGAGAGGAGTCGCTCCCGGAGCAGTGCCCCCTCCCCTCATTTGCTTTTCTTCCTCTATTATCTCTGACATGTTCACTGAACTACAGACTGCATATGTTTAAAAATAATTAAACGCGCTCCAAACAAATAGGCAATGTTGCCATGATCCCTGCAATGAATGTTCTGTGTGTTTTGACAGATTTTTCTGCTCGTTGGATTCATCAAGCAGCCTGGCTCTCTGCTGTCACTCCTGACAAGCCAGCAGATAAGCCCTTAGGGCAGGCTCACTGGCCAACCTCCTGGCCCAGCAATGACCTTGGGACTCACAGAACTTCCTGGCCAAAGGGCCAGACCCTTTGGAGAATCCAAGTCTGGGTTCTGGGGCAGAGGAGTTCAGCAAAATAACCACGAGGTAAAAGCAGAGCAAAGTCAAATCTCAGCTTTGGGTTTTCCTTGGATCTGCTCTGCTGTGTTACACCAAGAAAAGGAACTCCAGGCCTGCAAGCAGAAAGGCTCACTCAGAGCAGGAAGACTGCCCCTCATCCACATTCATCAAATAGAGTCTGTTCACACCCTTGTGACACATGAGGGAGCCATTCTGACTCATGGCAACCTCTGGTATACTACTCCATAGGGTTTGCAGGGGGCGGATTGGTCAGAAGCGTATTACCAGACCTATCTATTGAAGTTCCTGTGAGTTGACAGACTCAAACCTCCAAACCTTTGGTCAACAACTGAGCAAACTAAATGTCTGCAATACTCAGGGACACCCCAAGCAAACCTTCATTTGCAATTTTCAAAAAATTCAACTCGCCTCTTAGAAGTAGGAAGACACATGGAAAACAAGGAATTCACTGATCTGATGGGCCATGCAAACAGTGGACTCCACAAACTGTGGGGCAAAAGCACTAGATGGTGCCTTGCTTCCACTCTCACTTGCTCTGGAAAGGATCACATTGGAACGTCCTGGGTACTGTGAAATGAGAATGTGGAAGGAGACTCAAACTCATCAGATAGATAGAGACTGGAGGAACCCACAAGACCATAGCCTTCATAGTCTTCAGATCTGGAACTGAACTTCCCCCATGGCTCAAATTTTTGATACATGATAGGAATTTAAGGAAATAATACCACTAGTGTGTTGCACACACCTTAGAATAATCAGCTAGTTAAGATCAAAAGGAAATGTTTACTCTAAGGATGAAGCTCATAATGTTTAGGGGAGAAGGAGGGAGGGAAATACAAAGTATAGGAAGGAAGAGAGGTAAGTGGTGGTACATTGAAAGAACTGAAATAAATGGGATAAAACAATATGCGTTTGTACTGAAGGTAAAACGGATGATCTTCTTGGCAAATCTTTACCCAACTTACAATTATAAAATTGAAAAAGGTGGAGAGGTAAAGAAAGGCATGGTTTATAACAACATGTCATGTATCATGGTAAACTAATAACCTATGTATAGGTTAAGTGGCTCAAGGGTTATATGCTCTGTGATTATCTGAAAAACAATCGTTCTGGGGGATGAAGACTTGGAAATCTCTTCTGTAACTATTCCAAGTAAGAGAGGCCTATGAGTCAGCTCCAAACCCTATCCTGGGCCCTCTATGAGGTGGAATTGACCAAATGAAACCAAACAAGAATGTATGTAAAGATAATCAAAGAGAAAGTAAAGAAAGTGGTAATGAGGAGACATGGAAGGTTTGGAGATTCTCTCTCTCTCTCTCTTTCTCTCTCTCTCTCTCTCTCTCACACACACCCACACACACACACAAACACACACACTACACATGCGTGCACACCAAAAGAAAAAAGCTAAATCTAATTATTTCTGTGACAGAGACAAGGATCATCTTCATATAAGGATGAAGTGTGATTTAATGCACACTGTCCTCGACACCATTTATTTGCTAGCAGATTGATAATGAAGGAGTCTTTTTTAAATCTCTCAATATAGTTTTATAGCATCTTGCAAAGGCATAAGTACTCTAAAAGCATTTTATAGAGGAAGGCGTGTTGTGTGTGAGGGTTAGAATTAGCCGGGAGATGCAGGGGAGGGACGAGAGGGAGAGATTTTTAGAATAATGTGATCTCACATATCTTTGAGTTAATAGTTTGAGACATATATTTTTTAATTCTTTAAATGCTTTATATAATATGTACTACTGAGATTTGAATCAACATTGACAATGATTAATATGCAATGACTCTGATGCTGCCATTCTTTACTCTAGCAGTCAGTGGTACCCAAATAATTTTGATATCATCATAGGAAGATTACAGAACCAAATGAAACCTGCAGAAAAGTTCAAGTTTCTCCCCAAGGAAGAACATTCCAACTGTGCTAATTTAAGACAAAAAAATGGGTTACCAAAGGCCTAAAATTTGTACCATTGATTGGCAAGTTGCTGTCTGTGGACCAATTCTTCCAATGTTTGTTTGTATATTGCGAAATACAAAATTTCCAAAAATTGATATTTTAAAAATCAAATCTCTCCCCTTAGGATCTTTAATACACCAGTGCCCCTTTCAGTGACAACCACTGCTACTACTTTCTCATGTATCCTTCAAGAGATGCTCTGTACTTCTCTTGTTCTAGATTTCATCTTCTGGTGTGGAAGTGCTTATTAACCAACGTCCACCCTGGTTTCCTCACTCTTTATCACTTGCATGCCTATGTATGAGATCGCTCCATAACTCTTCTTAGAACAAATACAAAACAAAATAGAAAACACCCACTGCCATTGAGTGGGTTCCGACTCAGAGTGACCCAGAGGGTTTCTGAGATGACAAACCAATAGAGGGGCAGACAGTCTCGCCATCTCACCACAGGAGCAGCTGGTAGATGGACCACGGGGCGGGTGGTAAGCCACCCCACTCTTCACCCACGGCACCGTGGAGCTAGTAATAGTTTGGATGGTCCTGAATGTATGTAACTACATCTTTAATGATTAACATGAGATTTTTTTTTCCATTAAAAATGTATACACACAATGTTCATCTATTGTAAACAGGGACTATTTTTTTTAATTACTGCAAAACAGGTGGATGTTAAATTGAGGTAAATACAGCAAGCATTCATCATAAAGTTTGCTGTGAATCACATTCCCACCTGCAACACAGAATAGCGCTTGATTCTGCAAACCTCCTTCAACACAGTATGTTATCAAACATTTTGATTTTTGCCTAGCTAAAAGAGGAAAAATATTTCATTTGAGCTTCAATTTACTTTGTAAAATGATAAAGTACTTTGTCAGATGTTTAAGAACTAGCTCCATTTCCTTTTCCACATGATGTCTTTTCATGTCCTTTGTTCATTTTCTTATTGGGTGGTTTTTTTTCTTGTTTATTTACAGGGGTTTTATATCTTAAGAAAATCAGTTATTTTCTTTCACATGAATTACAAGTTTTTTTTTCTGATTGGCATTTGAATGTTGCCTTTTTGTCTTTTTCAGTAGTCTTTTTATTCTAGAAAAGAAATCCCTACATTTCATATAGTTGAAGGGATAAATTGTTCATCATTTTTGAATTTTGAGTCCTACTTCACCTCGTTTCACGTTATTTTGTACACTCATTTTTAAACTCATTTTATAATAGCCTTTAAAAATCTATCTGTGAAGTTAAATGATCTTCAATGGTTTTTAAAGCCCAGCAATCTCTGTCATGCCATGTGAGACTGCCTGAAGTTCTCCAGCTCACTGGTGCTCCCATGTGCATTTGTTCCCGTGGAGCGACGTTCACGACAAGATGTGTCATAGATGTGAACAGACTAGGATATGTATTACAGTCTTCAAAAAGATGGTTTTATTTTTCAATTACCCAATTGCAATTTTGATCTATATCCCACATAAAAGCATACAATGTGTTTTGCTCCAACTTGGGCCATTTTCGTCATTGGAGATCAGGAGGTCATTACAAACACTTCAGAATCTTCTTTCCCCACTCCATTTCTTCTCTGCCATCTTGACTTCTCTGGTTCTGTGTGGCTTCACGAGTTGTCCTAATGGAAGTAAGCATGACTGTGGTAGGTTCTCTCAAGTCCATGCTTAGCAGTGTTTGTTGAGGTGGAGCAAAACACGTGCTCCTGCCAAGAGGTTGGCACATCTTCTTGGACTTCTCTGTTGCTTTCAGGACAACAAGCTGCTGCAAGATGCAAACAGTTATCTAATGGGCTTTCTCCATGTCCGTGGCCCTTTGTGTCACATCTACCCACTGCCGTATACTTTTAGGGGGAAGTTTGGGGCTAGATACTTAGGTATAACTTGCATCTCTTTCCTTACCTTCATTGTTGCCTGGTGTCTTGAGGCCCCATCTGTGATACTTCCTGGTTTTCATCATGAAAATGAGGCCTATATCTTCTCCAGTGAAACAGCGAACATCTATTTGGGGTTTCTATTACGCCTCTTTGAAATGAATTCTGTGGATGTTCAGGAAATTCAGCACTTTCCATTGCTCCCCAGTTTAACTCTCTTTGGTTCAGGAGGCCATTACTTTTTTAACTATAAAAAGATTCATACAACCACTTGAGCAAGCATTTGTCCCAAAATGTCCCTGTCAGGACTACACAATAGTTTTCTGAGACTTGAAAGTTCAAACTTTTATGTCTATTTCCTGTCTTCTAGTTGTTCCAATTAGAGCCATGAACCACATGTGCATCTTCACGGTCTTAGGGGAAGGAGTGTTGACTATCTAAACACATTCAGTGAGGTATTGAAGGCAAATGATAAATTGGTTGACTTCTTTAGTGAAGGTAACAGTCAAATTGTAATCTTTGACATATATATATATCCCATTTTTATTTTAAAAGGTAATAATCAAAATATGAAAAGGAATGTTATTATCTATTGTGAAGAGATTATAAATTTGATTATTCTTTAATTTTGTATTATTTATTAGTAATGAAATTTGTTGTTCATCTTATAAAGGTAGTAGCATTAATCATTCTTTCATTATTTAATAAAATTTTAAAATACAAAAAAACACAACAAAAAGTAAAATTATGTCAAACCCCAAACCTAAAAGATCATTACTCTCATTGTCTCTGTGTATCAATATAGCTCAATCTCTACATACTTAAATTCCTTATCTATTCTATTCTATCTATTGATCTATCTATCATCTATCATCACCATCATCATCACAGTGCTTCTCAACCTTCCTAATCCTATGACCCTTTAATATAGTTCCTCATTGTGGTGACCCCCCCCCGACATAAATATATTTTCGCTGCTACTTCATAACTATAATTTTGCCACTGCTATAAATTGGGTGATTCCTGTGAAAGGGTCATTAGACTTCCAAAGGGGTTGTGGCCCACAGGTTGAGGACCGCTGATCTAAAGACAGAAAGAGATTGCTCTGCTGATTGTAAGGTTTAAGATCATGTAATTATGATGCCTGGGAAAGAAATGGCAAAGGTCCACATCTGAAGTCCTCCGGATACAGACAACCAAACGAAACAAAACCAAACTTACAGCTGTCAAGACAATTCTGACTCAGGGTGATCCTGCAGGACAGAGTATAAATTCCCTTTTGGGTTTCTGAGACTATAAATATTAGAGAAAATAAAAGTCTCATTTTTCTCCCTCAGAACAGCTGGTGGTTTTGATATGCTTACTTCATGATTAAGAGTCCAATATGTACCCTACTATATAATCAGTAAGAGGCGCACAGATACACAGGGGAAATGTTAATCTAACTCAGTGTGTGCCCAAGGATGATCCCTATGAGACAAGAGTTTAAAAGACTTCCGCCTTCCATCATGTTTTATCCTATTGTGATATCAGTGATCATTCCCATGGTGCTCTGCTTCTGTGCTGGGTTCATTAGTCCATAGCAATGGTCACACAGAACTCATAGATGATATTCATAATTATGGAAGTTAATAGGTTCCAAGTTAGAATCAAGAACATTACAGAAACAGTCCTTTTGCCACAGAACTTCTCAGCCATGTCAGTAGGCCTGACTTTCTGGTCTTCAGTCTCCTAGACACTTGGTACCTGGGTCTCTGTCCTGCTGAAGCAAGTGTTACAAAGTTCCTTAGTGTTCATAAATGTCCAAAGGGCGCCCCATTATAATCCATCTACCCACTCAAGTGCAGTCAGCTTCACTTACTCAAGTAGACCAGGAAGTCTACTGCTCCATCTCTGGGTCTAGATTCTGTAGGCTTCCCATAGGATCTCTGATGCTCTCTACCAGTGGCTCTTCTTTCTTGATGGTCCCAAAATTTTCCTGCTTCTTTATACTCAGGGGAAAGACCAAACTGCTTAATCCCCCAATAAGAGTCTGAGACATGAATGGGATTTATAAAGATGATGGATAGAATAGCTAAACCACAACAGCTGGAAAGTTCACAATAATCTTCAGGCCAAGTGAAAGCCTGTAAAATTCAATAGTCTATGTCTAAAATTCCAAAGCCAATTGACAGGGTAGAAAAAATTACAAAACACTTCACTGTCAAGAAACTTTAATTAATTTTTGGTTCCTAAGACTTTACATTGATTAAATAAGTCTCACTCACCTTATGGAAGGTGATCTGTTTCACCCATGATTTATTGATTTAAATGTTAACCATATATGAATACTTTCATGGCAACATCGAGGCAACTGTTCGAATAAACACTATGACACTGTAGTTTTGCAAAGCAGATATGTAATCAGCAAACTATGAAATAAATATGCCATCTATTTCTCACTGTTTTTTCCTTTTAGCAGCCCATGGTATTTTCAATATTTTTCTCCAGCACCACAACTTAAATGCATCAATTCTTTTATGTCTTCTTTATCCCATGTTCAACTTTCACATGTATATGAGGCAAGAGGGAATACTATGGCTTAGATCAGACACTCTTTAGTCTTGAGAGTAATATCCTTCATATTCAATTCACTGAAGTTGGATAAAATGATGAATCAATACCTGATAAAATATGATCCAGGCCTATCTGTCAGGAAATCCCAGAGTTTATGACTTTTAGTACTTAGAGAGTGAACTAAAACTCTTTAAAGAAGATTTTCTTGTTGCTATGCAGACTTCGAGGCCTAAATCTTGATGTACAGCTTGAGTTTTTAAGAGAAGTCAAGACACTAGATTCTACTTAATATATATTTTCAACATCGCTGAGGGAGACTTTCAATCAGATGATTTGACACTGAATTCAACAATGGGCTCAAGCATAAAAACAATTGTGAGGTTGTGAGAATAGCACAGGACAAGACAGTGTTTGCTTCATGTACAAAAAGGTTATACAAAGTGATTCTATAAGTAAGAATTGACTTGAGGACATCTAACAGGATCAGAGATATGATTAGACACATTTTGCTTACAACAAATGCATATTTGCTCAAACTGGAAGTCTAATAGCAAGATTTTCTAACTTCACCTCCTAAAGTCTCCTGGACAGGGCTCTTTTGATGATAAGAAGATGCAAATGGAAATTATTTATAAATCCACATGCTCTTCAATAATAAAATATTAGTGTTGCAGCTTCAAAAGCATCTGTCGAATGAGTGTAAACTTTGTGGGCCTCCAGAGATCTGTGACAACTTTCTGAACTTGTTCCATCTTGAATTAAGTCATACATCCAGGCATTTAAAAGACAGACCTACTCTTCCTGGCTGTTCTCTTATGACTCCTTTCATCTTCCAGTTTTTTTTGTGGGTGCTTGGTGATTGTGTTTGCTGGGTATACTAGAGAAACAAATTCATACACACTCCCATGTGTATAAGAGTTTTATATACAAGTGCAATTGAATACTAAGAAAACACCCCAGCCCAGTCCAGATCAAGCTCATAGGTCTGATATTATCCCTTATGCTTCATACTCATCTATAAAATCCTCTTCAGATTCATGAAACACATGCAACGATGCCAAATGCATGACAATCATAGGCGAAGGTGAATCATAGGTGAGAAGTCTTATGAATCCAGAGGTATTATAAGCATCTCAGCACTGGCAGGAGCTCCATGTGGCTTCTCTGGCTCCAGAGGTCTGGCTCCATCAGCCTCTCTCCATTTTTCTTTTCTACAATAATGTCTATCAGTGAGTGAGCATGAGTCCCACCTCACCTCCAGCAAGCTATTTATCTCCATAGCGAGTGCCTTCAAAGAGGTCATCAAGTTGCTACCTGATTGACAGGGTAGGCTCCACCCCTTTACTCTGCATCCTCAAATTGGCACAAGATTATGTACCTACCACAATGGTCTTGCACCGATTAAAGTTTAATGATATAGTTCTACTCTGACTACTTACTAGGTAGCAGAAGCATTGGGAGTCATTTGGAAATGGTGACTTGAGCTCCAGAGCTGATTCCAGTAGAACATTTGGTCACAACTGTCCTAGCAGTTGTGTCTGCCTCTGCTGGCTTCAGTGTTGACTTCTAATGAAGCACGAATGCCAGCACTTACATGAACATTCTGTAAGTTTTAAGGCTGTGACGAAGTACCAGCAAGGAAGGTGACTACATGAACATTCTGTAAGTTTTAAAGCTGTGACCAAGTACCAGCAAGGAAGGTGACTTCCAGAAGAAAGACACAGATAGATTAAGTGTGCTCTAAATTTTCAATTAAACAGAAGATAACGGTCAAGAATGATCAGAGATCATGTGATGCAACTCGTATAAATTTTATAAATTAGAGAAATCATGGGTGGCCTGGGGCAAAGGTTCTAAGGCATGATTCTGAAGGATCTTGAATTCTATTAGTTCAAAATGGATGAAATGCTTTGGTAAGACAGAAATTATATTTCTGATGTCAGAGACTGAAGCTTTAATGCTCTTTTAGTAAATGGGAGGAAGCAAACCACTGTTCAAGTTTGAAACGAGCTATGTGGAAAACAAATTACTTAACTCTTGTGTATAATGAATAATGCACATACCTGTTTCAACTGGTTGAAAATCTTGGCCTAGAGAGGACTTCTATTGGTCTGAAAACTAGGCCAACACATCATAATCCTTAGCTATTTGTCATGCATCTACTTACTCATTAAATGAATATTATACTTAATGAATCATCAATATCTAAACATTCATTAAAAAGATATTATATATCTCTCATTCGAACACTAGGTGTACCGCACACATGGTATTGGAAACCATGTAGATTGCAGAAAAAAAGGAGGCACAGATTTTCCTCTGACAGGTAAAAGGGGTGGGTAAAGGAAACCGATTTCATATTGTGATATATGATATGGAAGAAGTGGATTCAGAGAAAGAGGAGAATGTTGTGGAAGAATCATGTCTCCCATCTGGAATGAAGGGAGGATTTCACAAAAGGGAAACATCTGAACTACATCTTGGTGCATGAATAACCAGACTTCAGAAACTACCATATCTTAGAAGGAGTCCTTACTTTTCAGCAAGGATCAAGCAGTGGTCTCAACCCTGGACACAGAGAAGCTTCACTAGACAGATTCACAGTCACCTTGCAAAACTCTCAGGGGTGGGTGGTACCTGGTCATCCAATAGATTTTAAAACACTCCACAGGTGTTTTTGAAACACAAACTGGATTCAAAATTTCTGGCCCAGATCTAGAATGTGGACCAAGTGACCCTGGGATGGAGGTGGCAGTGAAAAGAGGATGAGCGAAATGTATGCACATAAAACAAGATGCTTCTATAAAGATGACGGAGCTTACTAGACATACCAAGGAGATTGGACTTAATCCTGAAGGCCTAGGCAGCCACTGAGTTATTTTAGATCAGCAACTTTAGTTTTCTTTTTTTAACAACAGTCGTTTATTATATCAGAGTATCCTTGGGTTAGGGGACTGGGACTTCTCTGCTTAGGTCTCACAAAGCTGCAATCAGGTCATCAGTGAGAACATTATCCACTTGATCTGATAGTGAAGGCCTTTCCCAAGCTCCTTCAGATTTTGTTAGAATTCAGTCCTTCTCAACTATGGCTCACAGGGTCACTTATCTTCTTAGAGAGCAGCAAGAGCACCTCTCTCCAACTCCATCTGTGTCTACCCTCAAAATCTGCCGTAAGAGCTCACTTGATGAGGTCAGGCCCATTCAGGATCATCTCCATTTTGATTAACTAAAAATCAACCAATTAGTGACTTCAATTCCTCCCCACTTCCACTGAGTTGATTGGTACCCACTCTCCCATGACCTTTCCCATACAATGTAATGGGGTTGTTTTTGTTTGTTTTACTGGGGTGATATTCCACTATATTAGAAGATCTCATTCATACTCAAGATAAGGGAAATATCCAGGTTATATACACCAAGAAGAAAGACTCTTGGAAACCCATTTGGAATTTTGTTTGCCATTGGAGAATTTGAGATTTTGTGATTCACGTGTTAGAAAAGCAGCCTGGTGAAGTGGAATGAAGGAATATGAATTAGAAGAGAGAGGCTACACAGGTGAGCTGAAAAAACATGTGCAGGGCTGAACCCCAGTGGCGTAGTGGTTGTGCGCGGGACTGTGGTCCACTGGGACGGAGGTTCAATTTCAGCAGTGGGGCTGGGCCTCCAACTCCCACCACTGGAGAGCAGTGATGCCCCCCCCCCCCAAAAAAAAGAAAAAACATGTGCAAGAGATGATTAGGCAAGGGCACTATGACCGAGAGGAGTTACTGAAACCTAAATGAAGATGGAGCATGATAGTGGGACAAGAGGAAAGTAAAAGAAAATAGAGGAAAGAATTAGGAGGAAAAGGACATTTAGAGAGGTTTAAAGGCAGGCATGTACATGTGTAAATATATTTCTATATGATGATGGGGAAATATAGCTGTGTGCATATATTTATGAGTTTGTTACTCATATTGAAGATGGACATTGAACCTCTATTCAAGTACTCCCTCAATGCAAGAACACATTATTCTATTAAACTGGCATTCCATGATGCTCACCTTCCTAACATGATCATTGAAGATAAAGCTGGTGCATAAGCAAATGCGCGAATGAAGAAAGCTGATGGTGCATGGCTATCAAAAGATATAGCATCTGGGGTCTTAAAGGCTTGAAGATAAAGAAGTGACCATCTAGTTGGGAAGCAACAAAGCCCACAAGGATGAAGCACACCAGCCTGTATGATCACGAGGTATCTGACATTGAAGAACACAAAATCATATCATTGTGAATGAGGGGGATGTGGATTGGGGACCCCAAACCCATCTGTAGGCAAGTGGACACCTTATAGAAGGGTAAGGGGGAGGAAACCAGTCAGTCAGGGTGCAATGTAACAATGATGAAATATAAAACTTATGACTTTCCTCTAGTTCTTAAATGCCCTCCCCCCAAAAAAATCATGATTCTAATTCTACCTTACAAATATGACTAGGCCAGAAGATGTACACTGGTACAGATAGGAACTGGAAATACAGGGAATCCAGGACAGATGAACCCCTAAGGACCAGTTGTGAGAGTGGCAATACTGTGAAGGTGGAGGGGAAGTGGAGTACAAAAGGAGAACTGATTCCAAGGATAGCCCCCTCCCTGGGGGACAGAAAACAGAAAAATGGGTGAAAGGAGATGTCATATAGTGTAAGACATGAAAAAAAAATTATCAAGGGTCCATGGAGGGATGAGGAAAGAGAAAATGAGGAACTGATACCAAGGGCTCAAGTAGAAAGCAAATATTTTCAGAATAATGATGTCGACAATGTACAAATGTGTATGACACAGTGGATATATGTATGGATCGTGATAAGAGTCGTGTGAGCCCCCAATAAAATGATTTAAACAAAAACAAAAATAAGAGAGATGGTCAGGTTGAGACACGGAGTTGGCAGTAACATCGGCGATAGAAGAGGACGGGGTGGTTAAGAACGTGAAAGCATGGTCTGGTCAGCTTGACAAGTACACACACACACACACACACACACACACAGAAGTAGCATGATTCCTCAAGTATTACAATTCCAGACACTCATTTCTTATCAGTGTTTTCTATAAGATACCTCTATTGACATCCAATCAATTGATCTTTCTTAGAAATGAATTGGCATCGTGGTTACAAGTTGGGCTGCAAACTCCAAAGTCCACAGTTCAAAACTGCCAGCTGGTCCTCAGAGAAACAGAGGGTTTTCTATTACCATAAAGATTTATAGACTCGTATGCCCAGATGGACAGCTTTAACCTGTCCCACAGAGGCAGTAAGAATTGGTATCAACTCAATGTCAACGAGTAAGTGATATGAATGTCAAAAGAAAATAGTATGCATTGCTGACACTGGGCATTGGCAAAGTGAGAGTGAAGAGGAATGGAGATATTCAGGAGATATTTTGAAAGTAGGCTGTTGTTTGTGGTAGGTGAGTTGGATTGCAAAAGCAACCCTTACTCAGGTACCTAAGGATAAACCCACCAAAAACCTAAGAACATTCATTTCAATTGGACTGGCTTCCATAAGAAAAATATAGGAACTTCAGCAAAGCACTGGGACCAGGGGATGCTATTGTTTTTTCTTTCTTTGTCTTTTCTTTCTCTCTATCTCATGGTACATCTATGTCTCTTTATTTCACTCTCCCGTTTCTCTGGGTATTTTCCTTATCACCTCAATTTGCACATTATTCGGAATGACTGACAGCTCCAATTTGGTGAGACTTCTCTACACCGATGGTTATAACTAACAGATGTGCAAACTTCACATTTTCAAAAGGCAGCTCATCTCATTGGTTCACTTAACTTTCCACATTAGACCTGCCCTTGGAAATCTACAGGTTGACTGTCTTTGGGTCAGGTGTGTGTTCGTCTTGGTAGATCAGAGAAATAAATTCATAAACATTAATATTTATTTATTATTATAATAATTATAATTTTTATTATAATTTTTATATAATAATTTTATTATTAAATTTTATTATTATTTATTAAATTATATAATAATTTTTATAATAATAATAATAAAATATTATAATAAACATGATATTTATTATATAATAATAATTATATAAGTGAGAGGTTTATATGCAAGAATAATTGAACATTGAGAAAAATACCCCAGCCCAGTCCAGATCAAGTCCATAAGTCTGATATTTGCCCATATGTCTGAAAGCAATCTATAAAATTCTCTTCAGACTCAGAAAACACATGCAATGATGCTGAGTTCAGGAAGATCACAGGTCAGTGGGTACAAAGTCAGTGGTGGTAGAAGCATCTCATCGCTGACATGATCCTCTTCATGGCTTCTCTAGGTCCAGGTTTCTGGCCATATAAGGTTAGGTTCACGTGGCTTCTCCTCCAGGAGTTTTTGCATGAATTAATCTCTGTCAGTAGAGATTCTCCAAGCGAGTATTTTCAGTCGAAAGTCCCCAAGGAAGTGAACGAAGAGCGATCATGTCTCCTGCCTCCAAGAAGAAATTTACCAAATTTTCCAAAATTCTCTGGAGAAGGCCATGCCCACACAAAGGTGTCATTTCCTATCTCCATATTGACAGGCTAGACTCCATCCCTACACTTTTAATCCTCAAAGTGACACCAGATTAGGTTACTGCCACAAGGTGTCTTCTCTCCAGGCACTTGTTCTAACTGATTGGGTGGGGGGGGGGGAAGTAAAGTAGTCACATGGTACAGAATAGAGATGTGTAAATGGAAGAGAGCTCTGGAAGCACACATATATAAAATTTGTCTAGAGAAAAAGTACAGTATAAAGTGATCATATGAAAGAGGAAAGGAACACTGGGCAAAATATGTGTGTGAGAAATATCATAGAGGTTCAGAAAATGAAGAAGTCACATCTGGTGGGAGAACTTTCTTAAAAGTGCTTCCATGGGCAGTTTTTTTATGAGGAGAGTTATATTAGTAATATGAAAGAACATATCACAGTTTATAGATTTGTACAAGGTTTATCTAAGGTATTGAAGAGCAAGGATGTCATTTGGGGGTCTAAGATGCACCTGGTCTAAAACTGTGGTATTTTCAAGCACATCATATGCATGTGAAATTTGGACAATGAAAAAGAAGACCAGGTAAGAATTGATGGTGTTGAATACAACACTTGCAAAGGATATTGAAGTGCCTTGCATTTCCAGAAGAAAAAATAAATATGTTTTGGAAGAAGTACAGCCAGAGTTTCCCTTAAACTCAAAGACGGTGAGGCTTTGAATCATGAACACTGGGCATAAATCAGTAGAGAGCTGTCTCTGGAAAAGAACAGCATTAGTAAATAGAGCATTTGCGAAAAAGAGGACGCTCCTCAACGAACTGGGTTGACACAGTGGCTTAACCGTTACAAGAGTTGTTAAGATGGCACAGAACTGAGCAGTGTGCCTTTCTGTTTTACACAGTGTAGTTATTTATCAACAGTGAGTCTATGACACCTAACGATAATAACAATACATAGATTTCTTATTACTACTGTAACATATGCCCACAAAGCAGTTGCTTACAACACTCATAGTTTGGATCGTACAGTTGTATAAGTTAAAGTTCTGAAATAGAGCTCCGTGAAATAAAACCAAGGTATCATCAAGGTTGCATATCTTTCTTGAGGCTCTGTGGAGAGATCCATTTCCTCCCAACTTCTGGAGTCCATTCGCATCCTTGATTCAGGGTCCCCTTCCTCATTCTTCAAACCCAGCAGCAAGTTGAGTTTTTATATTGAATTCTGACAGCATCATTTTCTTCCTCTTTCACATTTAAGGACTTTGTTAATTGTAATGTGTCTCTCTTAACCATCTTCTTACTTTAAGGTTGGCTGGCTTACCAACTCTAATTCTGTCTGGTCCCTCAATTTCATTTAGCGATATAATGTAATACGGTGGAAGGACACTCACTATTCTGCCTAATATGAAGGCATTTCAGATAGTGATGAACAAGTGACTTCTCAGAAGTTTGAGTAGTATAGTTTGGCTCAAGTTTATAAATTATGAAGAGATGCATTTTGTGGCAGTTATAGAAAAACCATTTAAGACCATGGTGTTGTCGATCTTTTTGTGTGGTTTTAATGTGCATATTCTGCTGACATATTTTGAACCTATTTTTGTATTCTTTTTTTTTAATTTTCATATTCTTATTGGCCATTCTTGATGCTTTTCCTGTGAAGGACTGGCATCCACTTTTTGAAGGTATTGAAACTTTTACTAAGGAGAATGGTATTTGTTTAATAAGTTATCACTGCTTTTACAGGACAGTGTGTCCCTGTCCTTTAGGGTTTTCCAGGTTGTCAATCTTGATGGAAGTTGATTGCCATGTCATTTTCCTAGAGTGGTTGCTGAATTCAAAATATTCACCTTTTAGTTAATTGTCAAGTGCTTAATTATTGCACCAGCACCAGGGATGATCAGATCCCCCCCCCAAATGTAAGGAACTCTTTTCTGACACTTGATATTTGGAGAGAGGAGTGGATTCATATGGTCTCTGCTTCTCCTGGAAAGTGCTGTCACACGCTTCTTAGAAGAACCCATCTGATGTTCCCATTTACTGTGTGTGCCCACTCTCTGTTTGGTTAACTGATTCACACTGCTTGGAGTAGTGTCAGCCCATTAAACATTGAGAAGATGTGATGCCAAAAAGGAGCCAGAGAACTGAGAGGTAAATGATGATCTGTTCTCAGTAGGTCTCTAGGATGGAGCCCCATGCAACAGGGAGAAGTCAACCTCACTGTCTTTTAGACCAAAGGTCAGACCGAATAAATCCCTATAGGCACATACTCTCTCATAGTTTCCATGTCTTTATTTTTAAATGTCTGGAATGTGTGTCCAAAGGGTTCTCCATTCTCTCTCACTTTATTGAAAGGGGGAATGGGTACAATTTTTCTGGAGGACAATTTGCAATATGTTTTCCTCACAAGACTTGAAGATGAAAGGTGACTCACCAAACCCTTATATACATATGCATATATGATATATATGATATATATATTATATATTGTCCCTACTTTGGAATCGCAACACAAAGTTGAGCAATAGTTGAGCAACAGAAAATATGGAATCATTTATCCCCCTCTGCTACCCTTTTTTTGGGGGGGACCATTGCTGCCCTCTGGTGATCGTGGGAGCTACCCATCGCTGCTCCTGAGAGCAGCCGCTGGATTTGAATTGCCAAGCCTGCGGGCCACAGTCCCGCACTCAAGCACTTACGCCACTGGGGCACAACTCTCTGCTACCCTTTTAATATTTTTTAAGTTCTTTTTCTTTTTGCTTCTGGATTCCCATGATATTTTTGACCGTTATGAGGGTAGAGTCTTAAAATGAATTTAAATCATAATACGTAGGTTATACTTAAAAATAAGAAGATCAATATACACTCCATTCTATACTTCAAAAAGAATAATATTCCCTCCCTGACTCACTCAAACAGATAGGATCCACCTAGCTGAATTGTTTGTGAGTGGCCTTAGCTGAAATTGCCATTTATTTTTCTTTCCCTACTTTGATTTCCACCCTTCCTTTCTATCACGATAGCCCCAAGAAGGAGGGCCTTGGTGGTATAAACAATGAGCTTCTTGGCTGGTAAGTGAAAGGTTGGAGGTTAAGGTCTATCCAGATGTTCCTTGGGAGAAAGACTTGGGATCTACTTCTAAAAAGCCAGCCATTGAAAACACTATGGAACCCAGTTCTACAGGAAAATCCTAGTCAAGATTAAGTCCATAGCATCTGATTAATAGTTAACTGTTGGGGGGGGGGTGGAGGAAGGAGGAAAAGATGCAGAGTACAGGATGACTGGAAATGAAGGAAATAAATATTGTCGCTTGATTGGTGCTCTAGTAAGGTGGCTTGGGAAACTCATAGTCAGACACTTTTGTGTTTTGTTTTGCTTCCAGAGGCCAAATCTGATGACACATCTTGTGATGGAGATGTTCTCTTCCCTTTAGCTGATGTCCTTCTTGTTTTTCTCATGGCTGGCTCTCTCTCTCTCTCTCTCTCTCTCTCTCTCTCTCTCTCTCTCATAGTGTTTGTTTATTTGGGCAAGATTTAAGATGTTTCAAGTTTGGCTCAATCCCTTGCCTGTCCTACAGTACATATCTATGTGCAGTTCAGTTTGACTTACGAGGGTGTCATAGACCCCACTGTGGAAACAATTCACTCATTGAATCGCCAGATGCCTCATCTCTGCCTTTCTGACTATCCAGGTGATGCTGGACATCAATGTACTTCAGCCACCAAACTCCTGTGTGAAGGAGACAAGGCCTCCTGGAAAGTCCTAGATGAACTCTCACAATTTCAGAGCATGAAAGAAGTTCTTTCCTTCCACAACTCTTTTGAGAGGCGAGAACTGTAGATAGCAAAGCCCCATTCAAACTAAGTCCCTTCACAGGATCTCAAGTCACTGTCTTTTGTGTATAGCCATCAGTCCAGGGTCCCTTCATTGTGTTGCTCCTTGGCCACTTTAAGGAATGTAACTTCCTCACTGAGATCACTGTTAGTTGTTAGTGTTCCAACAGAACGAAATCTTGCTTAGCCCTATGTCATCTTCATGGTCATTGTGTGTTCAAGTCTATTGTGGTGGCAAGTCTGCCAGTCTTTCTCAGACCTGGTTTCCCTCATTCTCACTGCTCCACTATTAAATACACAATAAGGAACTGAAATGATTCTGTTTTGGTTTTTAATGGCCATTTATTTGAGTCCTGGACTGCCTTTTGTTTTCAATGTGGATATATACAAAAATGGGGTAGGACATAGAATCCAGGTAAAATAGCTATTAGTTTCCTTCAAGCACAAGGTCTATTGCGCAGAAGCAATCTCATTCAGAAGCATGGGATCTTTTATTACCTACATTTCTGATAGCATGACATTTTCTTTTTCCAGTGAAAACCACATACCCACCTGACTTCCTTCTTGCTTCCAACTCAAGCTAATTACCTAAACAGCACCTTTAATGGAGAAAAGCTGACACAGAAAACTGGACAAGGTCTGTGTCTCAAATGCTCTGAGGGAAGAACAGTAAGTAAAGTGCTCTGCACAGCTCAATAATTTGCACCACAGGAAAGCCATACTTCCAAGGGCAGGCAATATGTCTACAGACTCCTCCTGGAGGAAGGAGGGCCAGGAGCTCATCTTTATGGCTTGAGGCTTGAAAGCTGCTTAACTGGGCGAAACGCCACCTCCTTGCCATCAAAGCTGTCCACCTGGCAGTGAATCTCAATGAGACAGCTGACTGGCTCAGCAGACAAGTTGCCTTGCCAAGGGGATGAGAACTTAACCAGAAGGTCTTTCAGGAAATCTGTTTAGGATGTGGGGGATGAAGAGGAAGAGAAGGAGCAATTCATCCCCTGAATGAGGAGAGTGAGAATGAGTTGCTGTTATTCGGTCACACAAATCATCTTAGGCTCT
Source organism: Nesogale talazaci (assembly GCA_004026705.1). Classification (NCBI taxonomy): domain Eukaryota; kingdom Metazoa; phylum Chordata; class Mammalia; order Afrosoricida; family Tenrecidae; genus Nesogale; species Nesogale talazaci. The sequence goes on from PVJH01000355.1 coordinate 119,025, forward strand.
TTGCTGTGTCTTTCACCCACTTAGCCCCCAGTTCTGTTACAACTCTGAATCCCAAGTCTGATATTTTTATCAAATATCAGAGATTCTTTTGTGAATAAAGCATGGCACTTAATATGATTCCAAGCATAAAACTATGAAGAGATCTTAAAAACATTTCCATCTGAAAATAACTGAAACAGATGACCAATATTACAGAGAGTATGGATTTATTAGTTCTGAAAATATGTAATTCATAAATCACTTACACTGTCACTTTTCCCCCAAGGGTTTAGAATCGCAAACCCACTGATTAAAATAATTTGTATTTTTCAGACCTTGCTGTGTGTTGGGGACCAAATACAGCAATTTGTACAGCTATCCTCACATCAGAAATTTCTCAGTCTGTTTTGTCTACAGGCAAGAAAAGTGGCTCAGGGAGAATTTGTAGATTGTCATTGCTGCATGGGTTTACAGCAAAAGTTCTAACCCCACCCCCCACCCCCGTTGTTTCTCACAATCCAATGGTCAGAATTTTACCTACCAGGATACATGCAGCAAATGTGTCGTGACAATCCTCATTTTATCACTCGATGAACCACTAGGGCAGCAGGGAGAGAAAACCCTGTGGACACGGGTCGGGATAAAGTTGTTCTGCCAAATCACTGTCCCATTTCTCCCTCATTGGGCATCCTGAGGCAGAAGATCTGTCCCAGGGACAAGTTATCTCAGGGCAGGCACCAAGAGAATGAGTGCATCCAGCATACAGGAGAACGGAAACATCTCCTAAGACAGGCTGTCACAGGTGCATTGCAACCAGACCAGATTAGTTCATGACCTCTCCTTTGGTCCCAAGAGAAGTAATGAAGGGAATCTGGGAATACTCATGAGAAAGCATGAGTTTTCCCTCTCTGATTTGGGGTGATTTTGGTGAGATAGTTTCTGCTCTATTTTCTGCAACCATGAAAGGTATTTATTTTGTCTAAAAATATGTATGAAACATAGTATACATACATAAATACTTAGCACTATATGTAACATTATATATCACACTATAAAAAGGATATATCCAGATTTGTAGCTCCTCCCCACCCCTATACTAGACACATATAGGAGGGAACTTCAAAAAGCTTGTGGGGGAATATTTCTTCTATTATCTTTTAAATTCATTCTCCCACAAACATTTGAAGTCCTCTAGTGCATGATTAAGTCATCCTAGTGACACCCGGAGGGTGAGGTGTTAGGCTGTTAACCTCAAAGTTGACTGTTCGAATTCACTATCTGCTCTATCAGAGAAAGAAGAGGCTGCCTGCTTCAAGAAGAAATGAGTCTCTGAAACTCTCTATCAGGTCATTATGAGTTGAAGCTGGCTCATGGATTAATTTGTTTGTTTGGCTTTCTGTCAAATCGATTCTGATGCACGGTGACCTGATAGAATAGAGTGGAACTACCTTGTAGGTTTTCATTTTTTTTAATAGAAGCAAATTGCAACAGCTTCCTCCTGCAGTGCCACTGATGGGTTGAAACCACTTTTCGGTGAACTGCCAAGTGCTGCACCGCTGTGCCACTAGGGTCCTTATAATACTTGCACATCTATGTTCTTATATATACTTATTTCTATATAAATGGTATATTAAAAATCTTCTATGTATGTATTATATTCCTTTGTCTCTTTAATGATGCTTCTGATGCTTTTGGAATTCAATAAGAGAAAAGGAAAGAAAAATAATATAATAAGATGGAGTCGTATGAAAGCATCTCGGATGGAGTCTTCAGAAACCAAGCCTACTTAGACTAAGTGGATATTTGGAAACACTATTTGGAAGCAGCTAAATGGATGAAAGCACAGACTGACTTTGACCCTCAGTCTCCCTATTGCTGACTGCACGACGCTGGTGGAGCAAGTTACAGAATCTACATCTCAGTTTCCTCATATAGTAAACGGGGAATCAAGCCTGATTACCCATGAGGTAACCCGTACACACTGCTTAACATAATGCCTAGCTCATGGCAAATGCTCTTGTATAATGAGTTATTAAATGCTTTAGATTTGAACCTAACAGTCATCTCAAAAAAGGCTTCATTCGCTTCCTCATTGAGGGGTAGAGAGGGAAGACTTGATGACTTTGCCAGCCAAGGCTGGGCTTCCATGTCCTTTCCAGGTTGTCACCCAGCCCCTTGCTCTGAGGCGACTGCGGTTCTTGCCATACTCGGTGGCAATGGCCTGTGTTCTGCTCTGTCATTCCCCTGAGACAGGTTCTGTGCTTCAGTTGGTTTTATTTTCCCCCCTCATTAGCACCTATTTCAGGGTTTAAAGCTCAGGCACATCACAACAAATATCTATTGCAAGAATGATGAGAATGGCAAGGTTATACATGTGAAAATGTTACATTTAAGGCATGTTGGGAATTACTGAATAATGCAGTCATAGCTGTGACATCCATGTATCAATCATATTACTATCAAAAATAATCTTTAACCAGTTACTAAATAAGAATCACCAGCCTATATCATAGGGCTCACTAAATAAAGAGTTTTGCCTAAAGAGCTTTTTTTCCCCTACCATACTGTACAACTTAGATGCTGGCCTCAAAAGATGAAGCCAGGTGCAAAACCACCATTAACAACATGTGGAGAAGTCATTTCTGGTGAAGTTCAGAAAGCTCTCCAGAATTTCAATGCTGAGCTCATAATAAAGAGGACAGTCATTAGCTACAAGTGAAGCGCTCTCTCTCGCTCTCTCTCTTTCTCTCTCTCTCGCTCTCACTTTTTCTCTCTCCCTCCCCACCCTCTCTCTCTTGTGCTCTCTTTCTCATTTACATTATGAAGATGGGCATTGAATTCTGACCAAGCTGAAAGAGGAAGATACACATATTGTATACACTTAGAGCTGTAAGTTTTGCTAGGGGCTTGCACAGCCTCGTCCAAGCTGTGGACATGTTCGGAAAAGGGCAAGCAACAGAGCCAAGGCTTTGCATCTGCTCCTCCATGGAGACGCAACAGTTATGCAAACTACGGACCCAACATTTCATTAAACTTGTGCCAAACATGTGATCCCACATCTCAACAAATGTTTGAATCTGCTGAGAGCCTATGTAGAAAAAAAACCAATATGCTGTTGTTGGAATACTTGCCTTTTGATGAAACTGGTGCTTTAGACATGTAATTTTGAATGAGCCTTATCTAACACCAAATTGGATATGCATTTTCTCTCAATTAGAGATGGGCTTTGGGGAAATATTCCTTTATTCCTTCTGAACTATTCTGAAACTGGATAAGAGATTTGGACGAGCCCATGGAGAACAGTCCGAGGCACTTGCCTCACAAGTGAGATGGTTCTCCATTACCCTTGTTTTACAGATGGGAAAACGGAATCTCTGGGAAATGAGGTGACTTCCCCAGGAGATGAAGCAAGGATCTGAACTCAGAACTGGCGTCCAGGTCCATACTTCTTCCACCATACTCGCTTCTGCCTTGGCCAAGGCGAATGGAGACAGGGTTACTATGTCCCTCTGGTGTCTAGTTTCCACATTCTGCTTGCATGAAGTGACTCTCGCTCTCTGAAGGTAGTGGTGATGCAATGGCAGAATTCTCACCTCCCACTCCGGAGGCCAGGGATTGGTACATGGCCCATGGAACTCATGCACTGCCACCACCTGCTGGTAAATGTAGCTTGTATGTTGCTCTGCAGCTAAACAGCTTCAGTGAAGCTTCCAGAATAAGACAGACCAGGCAGGAAGGAAGGCCTGGTGATCTTCTTCTAAAAGGCAGTCAAGGAAACTGCATCCCGGTGGTCTGATTTGTAACTGCTCTTAGTAATGGAGCAGAGCCTGGCAGTGCTTTGTTCCATTCTGTGTGGGGTCATTATGAGGAAGAGACTGATTCGTTGATGACGACTTCAGAAAAACCGATAATAAAACCAAGAATCTCACGCTTGATGACAAGTCCTTAAAGTGTAAGTTCTTCATCATAGGATGTGGGGGGAACTGGTTAAATAGTCTATTGATCTGATAGTGAAGATATTGTTTACAACTTTGGAAGTCTCTTTGTTGCAAGAAATGATAAATAAATGCAAAACAGTCCTCCCCAAGTGATGTTTGCACCCACAGCCACATCAGCTTCACAGCTCCCTGACCTAGATATGTAAAGAAGGCATGCTTTTCACCGGCTTTATCTAAAGTCCTCGTGAGCTCACACTATGAAAGGACCTTTTCTTCTTAAATGTTTGTTTCAAAATTGCATAACGGCATAATTTATTCCTATGCTTCCTTTCTTCTTTATGAGTCATTAGTTATTCTCTCTAAGCCTACCTTGCAGCATTGTTTGCAATAACTTGTGAACTGGAAGTTTATTTTTTTTTCATCTTCTCTAATAATCACCTATCCTGCCCAGATGATTTCAAGACACAATTATACAATAAAAGCTTAATGCTACAATCACACCAATTTGTTCTCACTTAATATCCTGTCAAATTCCAGCTTCCAAACCAGGATGCAAATACACAGTCATGAGGACACATCTGGAAAGCAAATTCCTTCTAAGAACATTTAATCCCACTGGAGTGGGGATCTGGATAATAATCACCCACACCAGAAAAAAGGAGCAGGTGCTGGATGGTGAAGAGAGGGTGAAAGGGAGCCAAGTTTAATCTGGACAAAGAAATCCCACAGGCCTGTGAAAGTTAGGGACCAAGAAATTCAGGCAGGAGAGTCAGGGATATTTAAAAGAAGTAAAGCTGTGGGTAATACACGTTAAAATAGAGGGGCAGATAGGTAGACAGGCAGTTATGTTTATGCTTATGTTTACACAGCACATAAGGCACATATGTGTAATACATTTAAATTTAAATTCTAAATTTAGTAATAGTTTTTTGTTTTGTTTTTGCTAAGCTGAACATCCACCTCTTGGCTTCTTAATATCATCAGTTAAATTGGACTTCTTCCCCAAATTCAAACTTTATTTTCATCATGTGATAAATCGGTTTCTTGCTCTAACGTCATACACGCGGACAAAAATCACGATCGTTAGATCACATCAGCTTTACAAATGCAGGTATTAGACAACAATTATTGAGTACAAACTATATTTTCAGAATTGTGGAGTTTCTGAAAAACAGCAAGACATGTATTTACCCTTCTGAAACCTGATATTCTAAAAGATTTAGTATGTTGTATGGAAAGACTGTCTGCTTTTTCTTCAGTTTCCTGAAAACTACCCTTTTTTTTTTTCCAGAGTCAACCTTTCCTCATGTTGCATAGTTCTACGAGGAAAAAAAACTAGCTGAACTTTTGGTTAGAATTCATTTTGTCTTTGTTAAAATGAGATGATTTAATTTTAGTATAAATTACATTTCTAAAAGTTATTTTGATTGCTATCTCATTAGCTTATAATTCCTTAAGCAGAATAGAGTTTAAATTGTGATCACTGATCTCCTACTACTCTGCTTTTCAATGGTAATAGTTTTACCATTTCTTTTTAACATGACACTTTTTTTAACATGACATTTTTTATGAGTATGTACTAAATAGTCTTTTCAGATCTGTTTGTATTGTTTTGAACTTCAAGTTTTAATTTCTAAATTATAACCATCATCTACTTTTACAAAGTGTTTCTTAGCATTAATTAGTGTATTTATATAATAGTGTATTTCAAGTTATCAATCTGAGGAGTTGTGTGGTTATATTTCCACATATTAAACTATCCCTGCATTCCTGCAATGTACACTGCTTGGTCAAGATCTCCTGTTCTTTCAATATGTAACTGGATTTAATTTGTCTACACAATAGAAATAGCACATTGAATCTGTATCCATAAATGAACTTTGTATTTCTCTCCCCTTACCCCACTGCCTCTGCCAGCTCCACCAGGCCTGGGAAGTAAGGTTATGCTAGCTTTCTAAATTGAATTGTGAAGTTTCCCATCTTTTGTTATGGTCAGAAATTTTTTGAATAGCGTACGGATTATCCACTCATTGAAAGTTAGACAGAATTCAGCTGTAAAACCATCTGGGCCTGGTGCATTTTTTAGTGAACAGATAATTTTTGAAGAGGATTTGTGGTACAGTGGGAAGAAGGCTGTCTTTGTAGTCAGAGACTTATATTTGAATCTCTGCCCAGATTCTTTGTTTGTGGCTTGGGTGAGTGGCTTATTTTCTTTGATGTGAAAATGTGAACAGATGTCTCTATGTATACATAGATCTATCATGTATCTATCAGTCATTTATCTATCTACCTCCCTCTGTTGGTTGGAAGAGAGCTTCCTAGATCTATTTATTAAGTCAGAATGTTTATGTCAAGAGTTGGGTAGTATCTTACACAAAATAGGTGCTCATTAAGCTTTTTCCCTCCCTTTAAGTAATTTTCATGATACTCATTCCTCTTTGGCGGGGAACCTTCTAATAACTTGTCTCAGGAATAGATTCATGTAGCTGTAAATAGCCAAGCAAAACCTACTAAACTCTCTACAATGGCCCTGTGCCTGGAGAGAGGCCTCACAGTTGCTATGATATGACTGCTGGACTGCTGGAAGAACTGTACTGGTGTTTCTCACCTGTTCTTGTTCATTGTCCTGGAGTTGATTATAACTTGGGGTGACATGATTATAACCCATGGTGTGCAACAGCATGCAATATTGTTACATCTTGTGTCATCCTGACACTTAGTGAAAGGTTTGAAGACATGGTGGCAGCCATCGTAACATGTCATCAAGGCTTCCCTTTTATTTACCAGTACTTGACTTCACCCATTTAACGTCTTTTCCAGCAGTGAGTTGTCCATGATAGCGTGTCCAATGTGAGCAAAGTGGGTCTTCACCATCTTCCTAGTTGTGCTGACTGTTGAGGAAGTCCATGGTACTTTCAATATCTTCCTAGAATGTGTTTCAGGCTGGCCCTCTTTCTGGTTCTGATGGATGGTTCCAAAGACTTTGGTGAAGAGGAAGCTTCTGGTGTCTAGAATTTAACTTAATTGACTTCTTTACAAGAATCCAAGGGAGGCTTTGGATAAGATGAACAAAAATTGCTATCCTTCTCTTTACAAAAGAGCCCTGACATTGCTGTAGGGTAACTGTTGGACTGCTAACCTTGAGGTTGGCAGTTCAAATCCACCAGCCTCGGGTTGCCTGCAGAGGTAGTTATGAGCAGGACTATACTAGATGGCAGTGGCAGGGTGTGGTGTCGAAGGCTTTAAGAAGAAGCAGTTAGTTAACACATAGTCCTTTGGGCTAATCACAATGCTAAGTTTCCTTACTGAAAGCACTGGTTTCAGCAGCAAGTCAAAACCTTGTCAATGTCTAGCTAAAATTTAATTCTAAAAGATTTTCATTCTATGAGATCTTTTGTCTCCATATAAAAACCTTACACAAGAAACTTGGGTCTCTCATTTAACCACTTCGCAATGATTTCGAAGGCAAAGCAGCTTGGTATTTTTGAAGTTCTCACAGGAGGGAGAATAAACATCTACAGAGGCTACATTGAATATGGTTCTAGAAACACTGGTAGATGAGAGAATATAGATAAACATACATGCTTATATAGGCAATTTTCAGGAAGAACATATTAGAAACTGTGAACTCTACCTTTGACTGAAACTTAGAGCTCATGAGCAAAGAAATTTACAGTCCATTTTATTATCTTGGGTTTTAGAATTTGTTCATGAATTAAAAACAGTCAACTTACTTTGTTCAATATACACTTATGGCAATGCTCATCCCCACAAACGCACTACGATAATTGCTATTTATTGGAGTCATCGTACCCAAGGCTTACGGGTCTTCTAGGAACAGTGCACATGTGTGCAAATTCCCTGAGGCCCTCGCTCTTGTATGAAACTTGGTTCCATGTGTCTATCTTGCATAAGCTCCTCCAAGGGAAATCCACTACATGTCTGGCCCTGAAAACATTTCTGGGACTTGAGCTTGGCTGGGGAGTGGTTTTCAAAAGGAAATTTGCCTTCCTCAAATACAGTATCTTGAGCCCACACAGAGTGTAGGGCACGGTTCCATAAACTTCTTTTGGGGTCCTTTGAGATTTGTCTGTGACTTTGAAAATCAGAATTTCTAGAAAGTAGCATAAGATTTCTCTGCTTCATAGCTCAGTAGAATAGCTCAACGAGGACAGTTGACATGATTTGGATGTTTGTTTTGGGTATGTTTATTACCAGGGGCAAAAGCAATCGCACAGAGCAAGACAACCATGACTGAACAGCACCCCAGACAAGAAACTAAGCTTCTTTTTTATTTCTCGCAAAACCTTTAGGGTCGACACGATGTTGCTGGGTTATGCTGGACTGACTCAGATCTGTTCAGGTGTTTGGATGCATAATTAGCATTGGAATATCCATCCTGGAGGGGTGGATTAAAAATGGGCTATACAGCAGGAAGTTGTTGACAGCTACAGCCAGTTGTCTTTAAGTTCCAGAGCATGTGCCCCACGCTGCTGGGCAGGCTCTGAATTCCCGTGCTCACCCTTGTGCCATGGCTCCCAGTCCTGACTCTCATGGCAGTTCAACATTGATCATGAGGGCTGCATTTGCTAGTGTTCAGCTTTTTTGAGGCACGGAGGCATAATTTGTACATATAGCAAAAACATTCTCAATTTCTGGAGAATAATCTGTCTTGGAGATGCTTTTTTTCCTTCTCTTTTTTCCTTCTTTACCACTTCTCTTCCTTTGTCTTATCCCTCTTCCCGCTTTCTCTAATTCTTTTAACTTTTTTCAATTTTTTTTAGCAAGTGCTTTTAGATCTGTATTGTGATGTACATTTTCACCAGTGCATACTGACATTAAAAACAATTGCAACAAAAAACAACCATTCCACATCTAGCTTGTCAAATAGGTATTGCATGGAAAATTCACCCAACTCTCCTGGAACATGGCACATTGACCCTTTCATGGCTTCCTTTGATTGATAATGAATTGTGTGTATGCCTGAGACTGTGTATTGTTTCTGACCTGGAGCATTACATGCTGCGGTAAGATGGTTCAGAGCTAAACAAAGGGGCCCTCACAAATTTTGTGGGAAAATAGAATGAAAAGAAAATGGTGTCTTTTTGGAACTTTTTGGATTCCTGTAGTGTGGGCCAAGATCAGCGGTTCTAAAGCACCAGCCCCGCCAAAGAAGAAAGGTGGGGGTCTCTACTCCCATAAGTAATTACAGTCTAAGGAACATACAAGGGAAGTTCTACCCTGGCCTTCAGGGCTGCTATGAATCCAGAATTGACTCAATGTTGGTGCGTCAATTTGGTTTGGGTTTGGTCATATTTGAACTGTTCTATTTGTCCACCTGAGTCCCTAAAGGATTACTACGCAGGTGAGAACTGAGCTTCTGTGGGTTTAATCTGCTGAGATTTAGGGAGTGACCTTCATGTCTTTGTTACCACAGAAATACTAACCTAAACTCAACAGGGGTATGTGCCAATATAAATGCCAACTGTACTTTGTTAGGAATAGTTTTAATTCATATAGGTATCACTCATCCCTTAAAAAGAATTTCAACACCTTCCGACTTTCTAGCTTCCATTCTAAAGTTGGTACCTCTGGGCCATTTGATTTTCTATCTTAATTGTTGTTGGTTTGAAATGCTATTAGCCTGTGAAATTTCAGAATGCTAGAACCACTGCTTTAGACCTGCATCCATGACCTAGCAGGATAAGGTGAAGGCAGGCCCAGGTTACCTCAAAACACTGACCTTAGTCCATCACAGTTAAATGCTTCCAAAATGAATGAGTAATGAGTATCTGGGACATCTAACCTTCTCCTGCTGTCTCAGGAATAGGAAGGTCTACTTTTTGACATCCCAGTCCTGGGAGATGTCCTGTCTTTCACTTCTCACCACCGGCGAGAGTTCACACAATGGTTTCTGCCAATTGTGCTGAGACAGCCAGCAGTTAATGGGATAGCAACGATGTGAAAATCACAGGACTCAGCTTGAAGGTACTAGAACTTTCCTTAGGAATAACAATTATCCATGTGTTTGTCTCCAATAGGGATTTTAGCTCAACCATGCAGAAAAAATTGTGTCTGCCTGGGTTATTGGCAACTCCGGAACTCAGTACAGTATGTGATACATGAATAAGAGCTCAGTAAATATTTGCTGGGCAAACAAATGAAATCTATGTGTCTAATGTGTTGTTAATGAACTACTGGATTTAAAAGAGTGAATTCTTTATTTCGGTATGTGATCATTACTCCTCTCCTTACTTTGAATAACAGTTCCTGGTGAAAATGGTGAACTCACTCGATTACTAAGTGAAAGGTTGGTAACTCAACCCATCGTGAGGTGCCTCAGAGGGGGTGGGTGCCTGGCTATCTATTCCCCCACAAACGCTACCATCCTCCCTCCAAAAACCACTGGAAACCTCACGGACATATAGTTTTATTTGAACACATGTGAGGTCTCCATGAGCCAACACCAACCCAACAGCTGCTGGTTTTATTTTTGAATAATTGTGGGCTTGGATTTCAAGGTCCTTCAATCCCATGTACAATGCTTACAGCTGGGCACGAATATGTTCACTTTCCATTGAAGCACCAGGCCTTCGTTTTGTCTCAGTCACTTGGATCATTCTCTTTAGTATTTTGAAGATATTTAAAAGCCAAGCCACAGATACTTTTTGAAAATCATTACTGGGCTGAGCCCCGGTGGTGTAGTGGTTGAGTGCGGGACTGTGGCCCACTAGGTTGGTGGTTCAAATCCAGCAGCAGCTCTCCAGGAGCAAGGCTGGGCCTCCCACTCCCACCAGAGGGCAGTGATGCCTCCCCAAAACAAACAAACAAAAAGGAAAATTATTACTATGTTTCTTCCTATTGTTAAAAGTTGAAACCATTCATGTATTTACCCCCAGAACAGTCACCCATGGTGGAGGAATGTGCAAGGAAAACCCTTTCCTTATCCTTTAGTGTCATCCACACTGTTTGGTTCAAATAGTGTTCTATGTTCACAGAGGGGAGAAAGCCTGCCACACTGTCTGAATACACAGAGGGTTACAAACTTGCCAGAGTTTATAGTTTATGCACACAGACCTCAGACTCTTGTTTCAGCTGGAGCTTTTAGATCTTGTACAGTCTGCATAGTGACCATCTATTTGTAGCTGATGTTTGAGTTGAAAACCATGATTTGAAAACCTTGGCTCCATCTGCAAAAAAAAAAAAAAAAAAAAACGGTTGATGCTCAAGACTTGCAAAACAGCAATATTATTTGAGTGGCAGTTCCTTGCCTCCCTCACTTTTCATTTGCTTTATTTGTCTGTAGCCAGTCTGCCAACCCATGTGTACTGAGTACAGTATATTTTCAGCCCTCTGTCTAGAGCTGGAAACACATTAACAGGACCAGAGAGATGTGATTCCTGCTTTTGTGGTTCTTATAAACCCAGATAAAGCCAGTCATCGGGTCTCTTTGATGTCTGGGTTGACCCCAGGTGTTTTGGCACATAACGGGGCACCACTGACTTCTCCAGAGCTCTGGTCTTCTGCAGCAGAGACACAGGGATGAATTCAGAATGCCAATCTTTCTATGAGTAGCCACGTGCTGAAGCTTTTGCACCACCCAGAGACCCCAGGGATTTGTGGTTTTTTTCTAAACTGGTCATAAGTGCACACCATTGGACTTGATGCCCAAGGGATTAAATATACTTATCAGTTCCTAGTACAGAATTTGCCTGCGTTCTCACAGGCAGGCCATGACTTCAGCTCCTCCTCTTGCTACGCTGCCCTTGTAGGATAAAATAACGAAGTTTAGCCATGCAAATTATCTTTCAAAATGAGTTGTATTCCTATGGGCAAACACATAAAGACGATGTCTTCCTCGCTGGCCGGGCTTATTCCGGGCGATCGTCATGCATCCTTGCAGAAAGGACCACCAAAGAGGATTTCCCTTTTTCTTATTTTTAGGCAATTCTCAGAAACCTGAGGGTATTTGGATTGATGGATGATGTGCCTGACTCCAGGCTTCTGCCTGCCCAGCTCCAGAGTTTATCTGCTTTCTGTTTGTTTTCGGTGCTCCCATTAGATTGTTGTTAGTTACATTCTGATGTTTGTAGTTTGGGGAAATCTGTATCTTTGTTATTTATGTTATCAATAATGTGACCTGGGCCTTCCTCAGCAATGTTCCAACTGTTCCCAGGTCCTCCATCACTAATTATGCAGATGAACAGATTGTGGAAACTCTTTTCTTATGGCTGCATTCTGGAGTTGTTTTTATTAAATTGCTGGTGTCTTGAATTATAATTAGGTACTGGCCCATCTTTGCAGGGTTTCTCCTTTCTCTGACTCTCCTTCCTTCACTCGGTTTTCTCTTTCCCCTCCCCAATCTCCAATGATTTTCTACTTACAAGGGGCCGAAAACTTTATCAAAAGAGAAGTAGTGGGAGAAGTCTCGAGCCATTAGCTGCAGAAGCAGGCTTGGCTAATAGCAGATGACAGGACAGCATGTTAGATATCAGAAGGTTCTGTTTCTTGCACAAAGTCATTAGGATATGGAGCAGCTTGCCAGACAAAGTAGTAGAAGCTGAAGAGCTTAACAAGTTCAAGGGCAAGGAAGGGATTCATTTACAGGCTTGCAAACCAGTCTGGCTAGTCCACTTAAAAAGGAAGCAAAGCAATGGTCAAAGAAAACAGAGGAAGAAATATGAGGACCATGGGGACCTTCAGTTTACTGCAGTTAGGTAAATCTTTTCATAGTTCACCTACTAATTCTTTGGGTGAATTAGACTGCCCTTATTATGTGAAATTTATTAAGCATTCAAGATGGATTCAACATAGTATGAAGGTATGAATCACGAGCTTTCCCTAAAAGAAGCTTGGTTTTAAGGACTATGAGGACTTTTGTTTGAAGACATGGGTTAACTATGACTATACATATATATGTGTATATGTATGTACACACGCACATATACACATATACATACACACATATATGCAGTTACACAAGTGTGCATTGAAAAATGAATTTGGAGCTACTGGGTGTGTGGGAAGGAATAAATGCAGAAGTTGCTATGGAGGCAAAAAAATTAAGTTCCAGATACTGGGAAAAATGCCTGCTTTATTTTTATAACTGAGTTCCCATCTTTCATGTAGACCTCCAAAAGATATATGCTTTTCTCCCTCAATTTAAAAAATCTCGTTCAGAGATTTAACAAAAGAATGTTAGACTAGAGAGAGTAATAGATAAATACCAGACCTTCTAAATTTAGGGAAAACATATAGATACATGTACACAGATGTACATATACATGTAAGTACTCATCATTCTTCCATCATAGTGTCATAACTGTACTTTTGCTGAGAAGAACTTTGTGAAAACACTAAGATTAATTTTATGGTACCTAGAAAACAACTGAGTTCTTTGAAGCAGTCAATATAAAGAAAGCAACTTAAGTTAGCGTCAGCATTTCACTTGTATTGTTGGATGAAGTCAAATTCTTGTATTGTTGGATAAAATCAAAGTCTTGTATTGTTGGGTGAAATCAAATTTGGTATACCAGATGAGATTAATGCTCTTCATGCAAACATATGACTCAGCCCAAGTCTGAAAGAAATGAAGGCTCCATGATAATATTAGTAAGAATGGAAGTGATGGCTCACAGGTAACTGATATCTCATGCTATTAGATAAACTAGAGAATCATACAACAATGAAACTGGAGGAATCCAGAGTTTATTGATTCCATTTGACTTAGGTGATTCCTAGAAATACGATGTCTTCATTACCTTTGAGATTTTTTAAGAAGAGAGAGAACATAAAAATCTACATTAGGTTTTTCCAATAATTTGTGCCTTCCTATTTTGCTGTCCCCACATGCATCTATAATATTTATCTTGCCCCCCAAATTCTTCCTATTTAGTCATGTTTTGCTTTAATAAAGCTTCATTAAAAAAATGAAATTGTTGTAAATGGGAGATGATAATACAGAAAGTTCTCATATATCCTACAGCAAGTTTCCCCTGCGTTTATATTACATTGGTCTGGTCTGTTCTCACAATTAATGGAACCCTGGTGACATATTGCTTAAAGTAAACATCATACTTTATTCAGATTTCTTTATTGTGTCCCTTAAACCTTTTTTTCTGTTCCAAGACTCCATATTACAGTTGGTCATCATGTCTCCTTGGGCCTCTCAGATTTTCCTTGATTTGTGATGACCTTGACAGTGTTGAGTACTATTGGTCAGGTACTTTTGTACAATATTTCTCAACTGGGATGGTTTTCTCAGGGTTAGAATTGGGTTTCAGTAGGGTGAAAGACAACTACCATTGTCTTTAATGAAGTATCATTCAAGAGTAATTACTACCAACATGATATGCACCATTGATGTGTGCTTGATCGCCTGGTTTATCACAGGATTTACAGGTTCCTCCCAAGTAAAGTTCCTTCCCCCCACCCCTTTTCATGCTGGACTTGAGGGAAGGAAGCCTAAGCAAAGGTCACATATAAGGAGGGAAGAGTTAACACTCCACCTCCTTGAGTTCAGTGTATTTGGAAAACTATTGCTTTCAGGCAGTTTCTTTAGATTAAAGTTTGATTAATCAGGTATTCTATCTTGACACTTTCACTCATCAAACTAGATATAACACAACTTTAAGAAATTTAACTATTAAGAAGGTATTAAGTATTAAGAAAAAATATCCCATACAATCAATGAAACCAATTTAGTTCTTTTAATTTTGTTTTTGTAAATGCTGGATCAAGTACTTTCCTTTCAACTAGAACTGTCCCAGATAATTTCCAAGATATCTAATCTGATCTGCTTCCCTGTATGTAGAGGTTAATATCTTCTTTACCACATCATAGCTATTCATTTTAATCACTAACTATTCTTAGTTTTTCCCTATCTATAATACCTTCCTTGTTCTAAAGAGCACCAATCATCTACTATGAGTTCCTACAATCTTCTCTTAGCAAGTATATCTGATAACACCAATTAAAGAGGACACACATATTAACTTTATACATACACTGAGTCGGCTAGGGTACCAGGACTGTTTTATCACCTGTGTTTAGGGTTCCTGAGTAGGCTTGATTAAGAATGGATGGTAGTTTTTATTCTATGAACATATTTCCACCAGCTATTTGGGTCACCAAGTAGAGCTGTAGTAAGAGGAATTTTAAGAACATGTCTGAGCTCATGGGGAAGAAATTATATGACAAATAAACTATGAGATTCCTGATACTGAAGGGATACAATGCCAAATGCCGCCTTCAACTGAGAGTAATAAACATCAGCCACTAAACAAAAATCAATTTTTTACCAGTGATGATTTTAACAAATGTCACAAACTTAGTCAACTTTTAAAAGATGTTCTAGTGTTTGACTTTATTTCTATATGCTATCAAGTTGACCTAATTTACCTTCCTGTCTCATTGGGGAAAAAGTCCATCTATTAAATGACTTTATTTTCTTTAGGGATAGTGGGCTGACCTGTTAACTATCAGGTTGGCAGTTTAAATTCACCAGCCACTCTACCAGAATAAGGTTGTCTACTCCTGAAGAGACTTAAAGTCTTGAAACTCCCAAAAGGGCCTTTCTACTTGTCCTACAGAGTTTCTGTGTGTAAGAATTTACTCAATGGCAGTGTTTTCTCTTTTGGATGGAGAGAGAATAGTGGAGGGATATAAGAAGACTTCTCTGCCTGATTTGAAATCTTATTTGGGGGCTAGATGTTCTCATTCAAATGATGTTGTGGAATGGGAATATGATATAAAGGGTCCCATTGTTCAGGGCAAGCATTCAATCTTTAAAGAGGGAGAAAGACACAGACCCATTTTTCAAGTCTATTTCCCTCTGCTGTTCCTTTGGCTACTGGGCCCTTCAGCTCTAGCTAAAACTATTCCTAAGAAATCTTCAAATTTAAAGTCATTTATCATAAATATTGAATAAGTCTCAAGTACGTATGGAGTTGCTTTAAAAATCATATGCAATGGGCAAGTTCCAGTTTGGTTATAAATGTAACCTCCATGCCAGCCTCACGAGGTTGACGTGTCTGGGAAGTCTCTGCTACACCACCACATCTACTTAACTCACAAGTTTCGACCAACAATGAGTTACTCTTTTGGAAAGTTTCTTGAACAGCAGTTTTTTTCTAATGTAAATTTGTCCAAGAGGGGTAATGCATAAAACAAACTCACTAGAATATGCCAAAGCTGCTTTTCTTCTAAAACAAAGAATCTGAGTGAGTTTAAGACAATGGTGCAGATGAGATAGAAAGAGGACAGCCAAGCACTAAATGCTAGGGAAAGGGTTGTTCATACAACGCTGGCCTCTTGGCAATAATAACGAATTTTAGTACCGCCCACATTCCTCCTAGGGCAAGAGGGTGAACAAAGCTAATATAATATTTTATAGTAGACTTAAAAATATTTAATGTTCCAGAGTGATTTGACAGAAATGAGGAAACTTATTTTTAAAGTTGTAGATAAAGCAAACTGAAAAATCTGCCAGTGCTAAAAAGTTCAGAATTAAAATACCACCAAAATTGCCATATCATTGGATGCACAATTCAAACCAAAGAGAGAATTTTATAACTGAAAATGTGAGCATAATTTACTGGGAAAAAAAGTAGCACCATCTATCAGTCCATCTATGTTCTATAACATTTCTAACATACATATTATATACATATATTGTATACAACCAAAAGTTCTGTTTACCAAAGACAGGAACAACTATTGTTCATAGATGGTAGTCATAATTAGAAACAATCAAGGGTCCATCAATAGTGCTATTATTATTAGTGACCATCAAATGGACATTGACTCATGGCAACTGTTTCACCCCAGAAGGAAACGTTACCCAGTGCCGAACCATGCCCATGGTTGTTGATGTGTCTGAGTCTAGTGTGTGGTTATCTTGTCAGTCCATATTACCTCGGGGACCCCTAGTTTTTATTGGCTCTTTACCAACATGATTGACTTTTCTAGCTGAAGTCTTGCAATCCTCACTTCTAAGGAAAATTCTGGTTATATTTTTCTTAAGACTGATTTTTTAAATTCTATTGTATATTTGGTATTCTGAAGGAATGAAGACCCAATGACCGTATTTATAAAACTATAGAAAATGCTAAGTGAGGACTGAGCCCCGATGCCGTAGTGGTTGTGCGTGGGACTGCGGCCCACTGGAATGGAGGTTCAATTCCAGCTCTATGGAGCAAAGGCTGGGCCTCCTACTCCCACCACCAGAGGGCAGTGATAGCAAAACAAACAAACAAAAGAAAGAAAATGCTAAGTGGTGCGATGGTGACCTACAAGAACATGGATGCATCACAGAAACTTTATGTTGGCTGAAAAAAATCTAAAAAAAAGTGTTCACACTTCATCATTCCCTGTTTTGTGCTGCAGTTAAGTGCACAGCTGCTCAAAGAAAGTCTGGCAGTCTGTACACACTTGCCTCTTGAAGATGCATAGCCTTGGAAACTCGATGGGGCAGTTCTACTCTGTCCCATCCTATCTCCAGGAATCTGAGTCCACTTAATGGACTCTGGATTTTTAAGCAATGGGTGTTTAAGTAGTACCATGAGAAGATTGAAGAGTCTGGTAGTAGATGAGCCAGGTCAGGGCTTAGTTTCAAACTGTTTGTGGAATAAGCCAGAAATAGCTAGGAAATTCTGAATGTGTGTAGTGTGGCAATGGCACATGCAGCCACTTGTGCTGTTTTATGCAGTGGTGACAATGAGCTTCTGTTCTTGGTTGTCCTGGAACAATTTGCCTAAATTAGTTAGTGCCTCACTTTATTCCTCCAAAAGAGAGATGGAAGGTTTTGTGACATCCCAAGGAGATAATGCATGTAAAATCCTTAGCAAAACACCTGATCCATGCTTAGCGCCTTACATTCTGAGCCAGTTTCATTACTAATGACAACTCCTGGATACTGATGTAAGAGGCGCCAGAATAATTGACGAGTGCACCAGCTAGCGAGAATGGGACCTCTAGAATGCCACATGGGTTTTGTTTGCATTGATTCAAGCCAGGGATGGGCTTTGATGCTAAAAAAAATACAGCATGTTCCTCAGAGGAGAGGTAGGTCATTAAGAGTACCAAGGGCTCAAGTGGAAAATGTTGGGAAATGTATGTGGAAACATGTGTGCAAATGTGCTTGATACAAATGATGTATTAAATGTGGTAGTAGCTGTAAGAGCCCCCAATAAAATTAAAAAAAAAAAGAGTAATGAAAAATAGCTTGGGCATGGCTCTCCCCTTTTCCAACTACACAAAGGAGAAGGAAGTTTGAACTCACCATCAGCATCACCCAAGGCTGTAATTATGAGGTTCAGGTTAGACATGCCTTCACCCTCCATCTTTCTTAATCCTATTCTGACACCAACTGACATACCCACGACACTCTCCTTCTGAGACAGGGGTTTGACGATTCTTTGTAATAGCCAAATGGAACTCACAGACAAATGCTTACAGTTGGGGACCTTATTAAGTTAATAGGGTACGATTCACATGAGAACTGCTCAGCATACAGCTATTCTATCAGGGAAGTGTCTTCTTTGAAGTGCTTTCACTTTTTTGCCTGCCCCGTTGTGCTACTCAGACAATGTGAAAAAGCTCTCTTAGGGTTGCCAATAAATATTCAAAGGGCATGGCAGGTGACTAAACATCCACCCCCAAACATTCAACTTCATGGGTGAGAAAACCCTCCTCCACCATTAAGTGCCCAGAAGTACCCTATTCCACAAGACAACCTCCTGCACCAAGAGACTCAGCTTTCTTTGCTTCAGGCTGGGGAGTCCATCACTTTGTCTTCTGGTTCTGTGGAGGCCACTGCTCCTCTGCTATTCCTCTGGATCAAGATGTTAAAAGCACATGAATCCTGGGATCCAGAGGACACATCCTATTCTTGCCTCTTCGCCTTCACTAGTAGTGAAATCCTGAGCTGACTCATTTTGTCAGCAGAACAGTAGCCACAATTAACTCTGTTAACAGTTACTTACAGCTGATTCACATCATTTGTTCAGTATCTTCCCTGATTGAATCACATAATTCAATCAGTATCCTCCATCTTCTTTCCCAGACCCAGCAGGAAAATGATGGTTGCTCAGTGGGAGCAACTAACAAAGGCTATGGCTAGAAGCATATTAAATAACTCAGATAGATTCTGTCTCCATAGTCTTTAGTTCTCCATTAAATATTTATAAATATATCTGTGGTAAGTTTTCCAAAGGGGTTGCTCCATTTTGAATTTGGGTTGATTTGATTATTTTTACCCAAACAATGAAGTAATGCAATTACACACAAAAAATTTCCCCAGCATTTTATTGAAGATGCTCAATTTCTATTTCAGCACATGAAAAGCATTCCAAATTCTTTAATGATTTATTTCCTTCTCTGAAATCTTTCTGCAGTATTTGTTATTTCCAACGGATACATTATCTCCAGCCTCTTCAATCATTTTCTGGAACTAACATTTATACACTCATCTTTCAGCTGCCCTTCATCACCCCCATTGCCTTACTCTGTACAATCTCTTTTTAACATTTATTTAGAAAGTGAATATTCTTCCCAGAACTCTAACCTGCACGCAAACAACTAGCGTATTTCAAATTCAGGACCAGATTGCCCTGTGTAGAATTTTATGGTCATCTTTTCACCCTGCCATAAGGAAGTAACCTCGCAAGGGTAATGCCTTCTCCTGTGCTTAGTCTATGGGAAAGAATAGGGTGTCTTTGCCATGGACCATTCTCTAAGAGATTAATGAACTTGGCTCTGTGCAATGTCTCTCCAATCAGAATAAGCTGCCAATGGCTATGAGTCATCAATTCCCTGTACAGCATAGCAGAGTCTTATACAAGGTGCCCTGGAATCTCTTTCCACGTTTGCTCAGAAATTTATGTTTCTTGGCATATAAAGGGGAAATAATCTGATTCATTGTTTCTTAAAAGATCAAGCCATTGTTAAGAATGTTGGGATGAGCCAACTTGCCTTCTATTGTGTACAAGGAAAGTTTACCCTCCAGGATATTTATAAAGAGGCATACAATTCAATCTTAAAAAAATCTTCCCTCTGGTAAACCATCACTCCATTTGCATGATATTTTGCATAAATTTGTATACTGAAATACATTATTTCTATAAAATCATCCAAAATTCCTAAGTCCAAGGAGGTAAAGCAATTAATGAGACAATTGGGTTCAGTTTATCATGTGGTCACAGCCAAAGAAATTATATATATATATATATACACATATATACATACACACACACACACACACACACATATATATATATATATATATATATATATATATATCACCTAAGACATCTATGCCACAATGGACTAATTCTCCTGGGTGCTTTTTTCTGTTGTTGTTTTTCACTTACTCCAGGAGCCTAGCACAGATTTGAGTTTTAAAAAGTCTTTAATAGAAATAACAATAGCAGCAATTACAGCTTTTTCCATGCCTACATTTATGTTTCTATTCATTTGGTAGAAATTCCATCTTCTTCAAATCTTAAGCTTCACTACTTGTAATTTAGTTTTATTTGCATCTAATAATTCTTTCCATAATAGGTAAATTTAGATCCCACCATTTGTACTTCTTAGTTATGTAACACTCGCAAAGAAGATAAGTGATGGGAGTCTCAGTACCCATATCTGTAAATTGAGGACAACACATCATGGAGTTCCTATGAAGATTGGATATAAAGTATGGGAGAGAAATTATCTGGTAGATAATAAGTTCTCAAAAAAGTGTTTATTTTCTTCCCCATTTACCTCTGACTGCATCCCATTAAGCTTAGTCAGTATAAAAGCATTCTGTTTTTATGTAGGCCATACCTTCATGGCTCCAAAACATCTGGTTACAGATTGAAAATGAATGCAATCATCCAGGTGTTTGGCCTGTATGATGACAGATATCAAACACTCAGAGCCATCTGATGATTGCTATGTTTTCCCCACTTTTATCCAGATGTATGCAGACACAACCTTGGTCAAAGAAAAATTATCATAGGTTTTTTTCCTTAAATATTGCATCAATGATCTTTTGAAAATGATATTACTCAAATATATTTGGCTTGTTTGTTTCGTTTATAATATTTCTTGTCTATCTACTTTTGATAATAAAATCGTGCTTCATTTTTTCCTACTGGAATGTAGGAATTAGAAAAAAGAACCCAAATCATTTCATACTTGCCAAATCTCCCAATTTCCATACAAAACAATGAAGAACAAGAAAGGATTAAGTAATAATTCCAGGACATAGAGTTGGGCAGGAGAGCAGGTTGGGAATAAATGAGGTCTCTGATCTTAAATTGAAAGCTGCACATCACCCCTTGTCTGTCTTGTTTGCTTTGAAGTCGCATATATATTTATCCAGATTGCACAGGTACTAACTTGTATATTCATAGGAATACATAAATAGTGCTACATTTCCTCCTGACCATCATATTATTCTAAGATGACCTTTCCCCAAATACTCTTTGAACCTTTTGCTAGTACGCCAGGCTTCAGTCCATGTCTTGGCCACATGTACAGACTGCAATCGGGCTTCAACATCTGCCATCCAGGGCATTGCTTAAATGGATATCCTACTGAGGTCTGGGATCCTGTGAGCGGCTGATGCAATTTTCCTCAGTCACAGAGATGAAGCTTGGAGAACGTTTCTGGCTCTGTGAAATCCCCAAGTCACAGGGAAATGATTCCATTGACCTCGCGGCTTTGCACTCCCCATACAACATGTTCTTGAGCTGCGTCCCCAGGGAGAAAATAACGTGAGAGTTTTGAAGAGTGCCGACAGCTTCCCCTCTAATCATCCTGCATGGATTCTGTGAGCATTCCAAGGCATCCCAGACAATCCCGAGAAAACTTTGGGGACTCCCAGAAATTTTCTAAACAGTTTTTCCCTGCTGACTGAGGACACTGAACATAAATTATTTCACAAAATAGCATTGCTAGTTGATTATGAACCCAACTTCTTAATGGCTGTCCCCATCACAAAAGAATGGGACCAGGCCAAAAAAAAATGCCTCCCTGATAAATTCTCAAATGGGTGTCACTTTTGATGGCTTATTTGTAGGCTCGTTTGTTTTTTAAGTAGGAAAAAATCCAGAGAATCAAATATTCAGGGATTATTCTTTGAAAGCCTTATGCTTAATTGATGTCTTCAATTAGCAATGGGTGACTGGCCTCTGGGGAAGAAAGAACTTTCCTTGGGA
The DNA here is from genome assembly GCA_004026705.1 of Nesogale talazaci. Classification (NCBI taxonomy): domain Eukaryota; kingdom Metazoa; phylum Chordata; class Mammalia; order Afrosoricida; family Tenrecidae; genus Nesogale; species Nesogale talazaci. The sequence goes on from PVJH01000355.1 coordinate 141,148, forward strand.
GCTGATTGGTAAGTCAGACCACCAGTTTCAGAAGGGCCCAGAGTAGTGGGGTTGCCAACAGTCAGAGGTTACTGAGGATGGCTGCACTGTGGTGGACAGTCTCCGACAGCAAAACAGAGATCCGACACCAAAACTTAGTTGCCATCAAAACAGTTGCGTGCTGATGCCACCTTGAAAAATATCATATTTTAATGTTTAGAAATGTTGACCACGTCACTGTGACATTGTTAGCTGGTGGATGTTATAGTATTTTCAGTTGGTTGCTGATAAATTAAAATGAACACACAAGTAAGCACATGAGCCAATGAGATGAGAATTAGTAGATGTCATAGAAAATGTCTTCTGCTTCCTGGTGAGTTGGTGGCTAACCAGTTACTAGGCCACCACCCAACCAAACAGTCCCAAGTTCAAGTGCCACCTCTACCCACTATCCTTGTGGAGATAACAAACCCTCTGAACCTTGGTGCACTAGCTTGTAGATTATGAAGAGTAATTCACACTTTATACTGTCTTGAGACTTAAGCCAGACTTTGAACTTAGCCAGGTTTAGTACTAAGTAGTTGGATTATTCACTTGCTACATATTGAGAGCACATGTGTTTAGTGCTAGAGACACAAGGATGAATAGATTCACTGTCAGAGACCTCAGGAGTGGATGGGAAGCCCAGTCTAATCAAATGCCAATTATTATATAGCAGTTTGTTATGGAGGGCCCTATAGTAGGGGACACAAAAGTTCAAGATTGGGGTAGAGATGAAGGAACCATCGCTTTGAGTATTGGTCTCTGATGGGCATCCTTGTCCAGCCATTTCTTGACATGTTAAATTGTGCATCCAATCAGACTTGAAAATGTCCAGGAACGGGACACTTGGGAATATGTGGAAAGTAGAACACTTTAGCATTCATGAAGTATCTATTGGTAGTTTGTGACTAGAGAAGCATAACACAATCTTCATTACCTGCCACTTTGCACTTAACAACTGATGCTTTGGGAGCTAAAAGAGTTGGAGCTACTGGAACTTCCTTCTCCAAAACATTGATTTCTAGGGAGCTTCAAGCTTCCTTCATTATTGTCGAAAACCAGCCCAGTCTGAATTGGTGGTGAACTATTAGTAAATCATCTTGTATTTGGTGCCTATTGTACACTGTACATAGATTCAAGTTTATATAAATACACCTATGTGTGTACTTAATGCATGATTTCTCAAAAACATTCAAGTTTCACATATGTAGGGTATATACTCAGATAAACCAAAGAAACCTACTGCCACCGATTCAGTTCCTACTCACAGCACCCCTAGAGACCAGAGGAGAACTGCTGAGTCTGTCAATCTTTACAGATGATTCTTGAGGCTGTCAATGTTTACAGAAGCAGGTTGTTTCATTTTTCATCCACAGAGTCACTGGTGGTCAAACTGTGGACCTTTTGGGCAGTCGCCCATGCTTACTCACTACACCCCCTGCTCTCCTTATATCCTCAGATACCAAAATACAGAACACAATTATATTTTTGTAAGTGTATTATACCCATATAACATCGATATATTATTAAATTATATTACTATAAGTAACTATCTAAAACATTGGCTTTAATGCAAAAGCACCTTCTTCCTTTTAGAGAAATTAATGTTTTATTTCAATTAAACTCTAAGAATGGAAAGGGATATGTATTGGCAAAGCACTTTCTCTTTTTCCCCAGACTACCCTAGAGTCCTTTGAGGTAGGATCATTTGTCACATCTATTTTTGGATGAGTAAACAAAGTCATTGGAAGGTGAGTAACTTCTCAGAATTACCCAGAGTCCCCCGAGTTCAGCTAAGTTTAGGTCTAGATATCTTTGACTGCTAGAACTGTACTAGTCCAATCTCTACAACTGAGTGACGTCTTTAAACTCAAATCTGCTTTTGGCTCTTCCTTTAAGTCAACCTCAACCTTCCACCGCCACTAAATTCCCTCTAAATTCTCATATCTGCCTGACAGGCCGGATGGGAAAAGGTCAATATGCAAATTGAGGAGAATGGGACCTTTCCTTCATTTACCTCACACAAGACTTAAAGCCTAAAGGGAGAATTTCCTTGAGGGCATCTTCAGTAGCAAGTCCTCGGGTCATTTCTTCCTGCCGGTGCTCACAGTGAGGAGCCCTGATGTGTGGCAGTCCCCAGAGGCTCAGCAGTTTGAAATCACCAACTGTTTATCGGGGGGACCGTGAGGCTTTTGACTACTCTAAAGAGTTACAGCCTCAGGGACCCATGAGAGCAGTAAGAGCAGCTCCACTCTGTCCAGGAGGGTCACCTCAATGAGTCGGAATTGCCTCAATGGCAGTGAACGGTTTGTGTTTTCAATCCTCAGAGTTGGGCCTTGAGAAGGAGGATCAAGGAGCATAGAGGCTGTGCCTCGAAGAATCTCCATTCACGGACAAAGATCACAAGCCCTAGAGAATTTACCTCTAAAAAGAGATCTTCCTAAAACTCCCTCTCCAAAACCAAACTCCATGTGGCTCACAGTCTGCTTCTCTGGTTGATCTGTTGGCCTAGCTGGTGAGTTAGGAATCCACTACTATTCTTCATCATAGTTTGGTGATTATTAACACCAACTTGCAAGGTACCAATGAAAAGGATTGTAATTCCCATCTTCCTGTTAAAAAACCTGAAAACCTTTGCTCAATGGAGAGAGAGAGCTGGAGGGAACTGACGGGTTTTGATTCTCAGTCAAACGCTCTTTCCATAGAACCAGAAGCATCTGGCCGGTAAATCATTCAAACAGATGGAGAACGAAAGAAACTAAGCTATGTCTTGGGTACCATGGCACATATTGTCTTTTGGGGCTTGTGTTGGGTGCCCTCATGTCAATTCTGACCCAAAGCTACCCAACATGACAGAGTAAAACTGCTTCATACGCCATTCAGTGTTCTTAGCTATAGTCGTTATAGAAGCAGATCCTGAGGCCTTTCTCCCTGGGATACTGGGTGGGTTCAAATCACCAACTCTTCAACTGACAGCTGGTCTCTTATCCAGTTGTACCAATCAAGACTCCCTTTGATAACATAGTGGGTTATCCACTAGGCTGCTAAACTAAACCCAGCAGTTCCACTTGCTTTTAGGGGGTGGGGGGACAAATGAAGTTGTCTAATCCCATAAAGATGTAGAGGCTCTGAGACATTGTAGGGAAGTGTTACTCTATTCTATAGGGTCCTTGAGAATTTGAATGGACTTACTGATAGGTGGCTGAGGAGGGAGAAAACTTAAAGCCAGGAAGACTTGGAATGGACGGTACTTCCTGTCTTCAGTGATGGATCTCAGATTTTGAAAAGTCCCTAGAACACACAGTGGAGCCTCTTGTCATAGGCATTTCAAAGATGAGAAAATCTTGTTTTTCTTTTTGCAATATAGATCTTATTAATCAGCAACTCAGAGTAAAAAGAACAGAAGCAAGGTTTCTTTTAATGCCCTGCATCTGGTCTCAATTGCTGAATGGGAAGGTCATGATCATTGGTCTTAGAGACTGACAGAGTACGTGTGATAAAATTATATGATGATTTCAATAATCAATACATTGTTACCTAGGAAACACTAGCTGCTCCCTCACCATCAACAATCATCTGGGCCATTTTTGAGGTCATTTTGTTTCCTGCATGTTTGCCAACCTCATCTTATATCACACAACATTCTTTTTCTGCATGGGGTTCTCCTTGACAACATTTTGGAAGTATGTCACCCATCAGTCATCCTAATCTTTCCTAGTCTGGAAACTTGACTGAAATGTGTCCACTGAAATGTGACCCTGAAATTCCAGTAGCATTGCTGTTAGCAATGTGATTCACCGCAGTCTGACTGAATAACCACGGGGTGGTGGCACCCAGGCCAGTTCAAGGTACAGTACCGGGGCTATGCTCAGTGAGGCAAACTGACATTGCCAACATGGCAAAAGACAAAGGAGGGGGTGGTACATGCCTATGACTGCTGGCAACTGGCATCATATCCAGATGTAGATGGTGAGAGGCTGTTTCTCTATAGGAAGCTCCTCCCTATCTTGAGTGTTCCTCTGGTAAGAGCAATTTAAGCTCTGTGAGGAGGGACTTGCCCTTTACACCCATTTGAACAATAGCATGCCTTTCAGTATGGTGGTGAGGTAGGCCGTCCTATTCTCAGGTTTTTAAGTCCAAGCTTTTCTTGCGTGTAGCCACACTAGTGGTCAATCATTTCCATGCTCTCCCAAAATATTTTGTTTTCCATCTCGCTCTTCTTTTCCATGTTGCTTTGAGAAAAGTCCAAAACTTCCTTCCCAGTGTCCCTTGCTGCTGGATTTTTTTGTTGTTGTTTCTAACCACAGCCTCAAAGTTGAACCTGGCCCAGTAGAGGAAATTAACTAGTGGTTATGGGTGTGTTTCTGTTATTATCTACCTTCAGCCAATCCGTTGATGTTGTGTACAGGTAAAATGAGGCATTGTCTAAAGAGTCCTTCTGGAAGAGCCCAGAAACTGGTTTTCCTTCTTTGCGAATATTTCACTCTCAGAACAGTCAAGGTAATTTCCCTAAATACTATCTTTGCTGATACTATGCCTCTGTTTTCAGTGTCTCCTCCTCCACCATCACCCTCCAACCCCTTCCCCTTTGTCTCTAAGACAAAGACCTAGCTTCTTAGCTTACACTTTTCATACCTCCATTGCCAGCCCTCTGCTTATCTATTTCAGCTTTCATGCTCATTGTTTCATCTTGAAACAGCCTGGCTTATTTACGGTTTCCTTATAATTTCCTTTCACATTCTCCCTTCTACTCCTTGGCTTGGACTGGTCCTTTACAACGAGGAATATATTCCTCTCCTTGCCAATGTAACCGAGGCTTTCTGATCTTTGTTCAAGTCCAGCTAAATACCCGGCTCCCTTCTCTTTCTGAATTTTTCCAAACCACAACCCTGTTCCTCTGCTTTGAAATGATGAGAATATCTTTTCTACACATAAGACACCGCCCAGCCTCGTCTATATCATTTTGGACCCTTTTATATAATTACTTCTACAGAACTGTGCTTTAGTAGTATTCCCACATGAAGAACATAAGCAACCACCCAACACAAAGCAGCATCTAATTTATTGTATGGGCCTTATTAGAGATACGGTTCAGCACACTTCACTGTGTCCTTTACATATGGACTCAAGGGAAAAATATCTCTCAGTCCCTAAACCAAGAATAGCTGGACTTCTCCTGAGCTGTTAGTTTGTTTTTATCTTGTGGTCAATATGAGTCATGTCTCCCTCTTTTTGTAGGCTCCAAGCCAGAATTGGAGCCCACTGCAAGTAACAAGATTTAATGGCATATGCTCAGAGAAGAGTAACTTAGCTTTGATTTCCTGGTGTTACTTTATGTCTTCATTTTCACCCCCTCCATTATTTCCTCATTTATTTATGTTACAATCTGGTCATTTAATATATCTTTATAAAACATTAAATATAGAGATACACACATATAAATAGACAGATATCCTCTATGACAGAGTAGAATTGCCCCTATGTTTTTTTTTGAGGCTCTAAGTCTTTACAGGGGAAGAAAGTCACATATTTCTCCAGCATGCATATACATGCACACACACACGCACACACCCGAACATACACACGCACACAGAGAAACTTCACAGCAGTTGTGGGTAAACGGAACATTTGCAGAAACTTTTTGAAGCTTCTGGGTGTGTGTATATAAATTAAGCCTAAGATACTCTTCATTAATTAAAAATTACACAAATGTTAAGTGCCAAGGCACTTGAAGCATGTAGTAAAATAATATCTTTTATTTTATTTTTCCAGCAACTTTTTGAAGTGTGTTCACATATAAGTTGAATATTTATATGTGTATGAGTGTGAGTATTCTGTGCTCTGCTTTTCACACCATATTAAAGCAAAATTTTGGCAACCACAAGGGACTCAAATAGTGTACCCTTGAAAGATTCATTTAGTGTGGGGAACAACAAGAAGCTTGAAGGGGTATAGGGTGGTTGAGGAAAAGTTTCTCACTGAAATTCCCATAAGGCATCTCTTTTTAAAGGAGATTAGGACAAGGATCATACTGAGAGAACTTGTTTGTGGTCATGAGGTGCCTTCAGATAGAGATTAAAACCTGTCTCTCCTACTTATATCTGGGTCTCCAGACCCTACACGGGGCTGAATGTATTGTGGGTGCTAAGAATATATCTGTTGACTTAACACCTGAATTCCTTTCAAATCTCATACTATATCAACTTGGTGCAACGTAAGCTTTCTAACATTTGGATTTCAGGCTGGGAAAATTTCCATAATACCATTGGACATCATCTCTTTGAATAGGATACCATGGTTACTCTTTCTCTGCCTTCAAAATAAGCAGGAAAAAAAGACTGCCCTACAGAGCAGGTTCACTAAGAGTTAATAAGTTTGGTATCAATTATAAGCTTCCCCACCACAGAATTCCTTGTGGTTTGCTCTTTGATTCTTGACTTTATGGGAGAATTTGTGGAGGAACATGTTGCACTGGGGAATGAGTGACCACTTGACAGTTCAAGGTTCCACTATCTCATTCTTTTCCATTTAACTGGACCTTCTTGCTAAAAAGAAATCTGTGTGAGGAATGAAAAGATTCTTTCTCTCTGTGCCTAAAGGCTTCTTATTCCTGGACACTGAGAATAGTCTTGATTGAGAATTTATTTTAGAGTGATTGTTCCCATAGCATATGCATGAGAAAGAAAAAGCATTATTAGCAATAATGGAAATAAACAATAACCATTTTTCAAGAATGATTTGCATTTATTTTAGTCTCCACTCTCTGGACCATCTGGTAATGAATCTGGTCCCAGAGAAGAAACTAGATAGCAAGGAGTTTGGGAAAGTCATTCAAATGGAAAAGTAGGCCAAAGAGAACAGAAGAAATCATGGAAGCAGAAGACCAACAGATTTGGAGAGTTGAGGTTTGACAGGAGTATTTGCCCACCTATTTCTTGATTTTGGAAAAATCACCCAATTTCTTGACACCTCAGTTTCCTCTATTGCAAATTGAGGCTCTTTTGACTTTTGCAAAAGAAAAAAAAATCTCTGTTTTGTATTTATTTCTATGCAATACTAATAGTTTTCACTAAAATTCATGTAATGATAGCATATAGAGGTTCCACCATCATAGAAAGACCCTAGCTTAGATTTCTTTCTTCCTTGGCAGAATGTTTGTTGGACCAAAGAATGACATTTTGTAGGAAGTAGCCCAAAAGGGCACGAGGGAAGTGAAACTTGTGTTTCAGGCTCAGTGAAATGCAAATTCATCTGAACAAAATTAATTTTATGTTTTCCTTGGGTAAAACAATCTCTAGCTTGGGCTGGAGAGTCAGATAGCTGATTCTAATTCTTAGCTTGTCAAAGAGTGTTGTTAATGGTTTTCTTAGTACAAGATACCTTGGTTTCTGTTCCTAATTTTATTTTCACATTACAAAGGTGGCCTGGAAATTGGCAGTAATACCTACATTGGACCCAGGCTTAATTGGGGGGATTGTTATGTACAGTATAAACTTGTGTATAAGCCGAGCTTTTCAGCGCATTTTTTTATGTTGAAAAAGCCCCCTCAGCTTATATTCGAGTGAATATAAGCTGCACTGTTCTCCAGTGCAGTGCAGGTATTCTCCAGTCTCTCCTGTTCACCTGTGGGTGCCTACAGCCTCTGTGGGTGGTTTAATGACTGCTGACACTAACGCTCTTCTTTTCTCCTGCATGCTGACAGCCTCTGTGTTGCCTGTGCTGTACTGGGAAAGAACCTGCCACTTCTGTGAGCTGGTACCGGGGGCTCATCACATCCTTGTCAGATGAATGTCAGGTGTGGTCGCTCTTCTTCTCCCACTCTTCACCAGGGCTGTGACCAATCACATGTCTTCTACAGTCTTAACTGTACGTGCTCACAAACCCCTTGCTCCACCCAAACACTGCTGGATACAAGTACTAAATACATCTCTGGTCTTTTTTTTTTTACAGGACTTAGTCTGCTATATTTTAATTTTTATTTTTTATTAACACCCAGTGTTGACTATTCTTATGACTTTGGCCGTTATTCCAGGTGGGCTTACATCTGTATTGCAGCCCTTCAATGTGTGTTTAAACAAGGCTTTCCAAAACCATGTGTGAAAGATCTGGCATGAATGGATGTCATCTGGTCAAGCTTGACTGACAAAAGTTGGAAATCTGATGAAGCTCACTATAGAATTGATAGCAAAGTGGGTTCATGATGCATGGAGAGAGAGTCCAGAAGACATGGTGCAATAAATGTGGCATTGGTAATGCTGTGGATGGAAGTGATGACAGCACCTTGTATGGGAATGACAGCAGTGATGGTGATGACTTTAAACTCAGTGATGATGACAATGTCTATGCTGATAACCTCACACCAGCTAAAGCTGAAGCTCTTTTTGAACATACAAATGAGGAGGAGGAATCCAGTTTTGAAGGATTTTAACTCTGTGTTCTTCCTTGGTTACTGAGTGAGCTAAGGTTTTTATACTTTTAAAGTTATTGTTGATAGCATATTGTTTTTGTTGACCCTCGTTACCACTTGCAGAGCTAGTTTACTGTTTTCCTTTGAAATAAATATTAAAAAAACATTTAATCTAATAGATGCCTGAATTAATATAATTTAAAAAGTCATTTTATTGGGGGTTCATACAGCTCATCAAAATCCATACCCCCATCCGTTGTGTCAAGCACATTTGTTGCCATCATCATTCTCAAAACATTTGCTTTCTACTTGAGCTCTTGGTATCAGCTCCTCATTTTCCCCTCCTTTTCCACTCCCTATCCCTCACAAACCCTTGATAATTTATAATATATTATTATTATTATTTTGTCATATATGACATGTCATATATGACAGACATCTCCCTTCAATCACTTTTCTGTTGTCTGTCCTCAGAGAAGAGGTTATGTTTAGATCCTTGTAATGGGTCCCCCATTTCTACCCCACCTTCCATCCATCCTCTCAGTATCGCAACTCTCACAACTGGTTCTGGATTTCCTATGCTTCCAGTTCCTATCAGTATTATTGTACATCCTCTGATCTAGCTTGATTTTAAGGTAGAATTGGGATCATGATAGTGGGGTGGGATGATGGAACCATTTAAGAACTAGAGAAAAATTGTATGTTTCATTGTTGCTACATTGCACCCTGACTGGCTTATCTTATCCCACAATCCTTCTGTAAGAGAATGTACAGTTGCCTACAGATGGGCTTTTGGTCCCCAATCTGTCCTCCTCCTCATTCACAATGATATAATTTTTGTTCCTTGATGTCTGATACCTTATCACTTCTACACCTCGTGATCACACAGGCTGGTGTGCTTCATCCATATGGGCTTTGTTACTTCTGAACTCGATGGCTGCTTGTTTACTTTCAAGTCTTTAAAACTCCAGATACTATATCTTTTGATAGCCAGTCACCATCAGCTTTCTTCACCACTTTTATTTATACACTGATTTGCCTTCAGGGATCCTGTTGGAAAGGTGAGCCTCATGGAATGCCATTTTAATAGAACAAAATATTCTTGCACTAAGGGTGTATTTAAGTGGAGGCCCAATGTTCATCTTCTACCTTAATACTAAATCTATAAATATAGGCACATCGATCTATTTCCCCATCCTCATATGTACCTGATTTTATTTAGACTTCTATAAATGCCTTTGCCTGCTAGTTCTTTCTTCTATTTCCTTTTACTTTCCTCTTGTCCCACTATCATGCTCAGCCTTCATTTAGGTTTCAGTAATTCCTCTCGGGTACATTACCTTTGGTCAAGTCCTATCAGACCTCCCACACCCTTCTCATTACCAATTTTTGATCACTTGTTGTTCCCTTTGCCCTGGGTTTGTTAACACCATGTCCTTCCCACCCACACACCCACCCACCCCCATCACCCATGTCTCACCAGAACCATGGATCTCATTGTTTTCTCCTCCAGGTTGTTTATCCAGCCTATCTTATCTAGGTAGACAGAAATAATAACATGCACAAAAACAAGACAGAGCAAAACAAAGCAACAAACAAGAGCAACAACAAAAATCAATGACAAAAAAGAAAAGCCTGTAAATAGTCCAAAGACTATTTGTTGTCTTTTAGGAATGTTTTTAGGTCACGTCTGATGGGGTGCCACACCCTGATCCCCAAATCGATTTTTGGTGCTCCCTCAGAACTTCTTTTCTCTGCTCCCCTTGCTATTCTGTTGCACTCACTTAGTGTTTTGCCTCAGTACAGTGGGGTCAGATTGGGTGCAGTTCCCACACTGTGTCTCTACTGTTGTCCCTGTGGGTCTATGTGTCAGTGAGGGGTGTCATGTCTCATAGTGGGGCCGACCATATGGTCTTCTCCGTGAATTGACAGCTCTGAGTGGGGATATTGTCCTTAAGGTTTGATGGGCCAGGATGTGCTCCACTCTCTCTTCCTTCCCCTTTTTTTGCTCCCATATGCTCTGATCAGACATGTCCCTCTCTCTGAGCTGCAGTTTCAGTGTTGTCTTCTGAAGTAAATTTTTCTGGGCAGAGGGACAACTGTGCACATAGTTGGGGTTGGGATTGGCCCCCAATTACTATAATTTTATTGGTGTCTATTTTTATTTTGAAATTTACCACTAGCTGCTGCATTTCCCACCCTATACTTATAATCAAGTCAGTAAGTTTTCCCAGTTTTTTTGGTAAAATTAAGTTTCTTGGCTTATATTCGGACTGGTATAATACAATATTCTTCTTTAGAAATGCTTTCAAGTATGGATGGGAAAGCTTTTGCTCCTTGGCTTATATTTTATTACTAGAAATCTACTGTCTTAAAAATTAATCCTATGAGCATTGTACTTGGGAGGATAAATTAATTAAATAAGTAGATACGTAGATAAATAAATAAATAATAGGTGGAGGCACAAGTCAACGTTTATTGAATGACCACTACAGTCATGGCAAGGAAATGAACTCAAACCCTTTACCTAGATTTTCTTCATGTGGCTCTTGATATGAATGTTAGAGGTAAGTAGACTACACAAATATGCTTTAAAACCCTAAGTGCAGCAGGGCCTATGCAGGACACCAAATGTGCTACCAGTTCACAGGTTATTGTCTGATACATTCCAATCCATGGCCACCACACAGATGACAGACTGCATCATTGCTCCAGGTGTTTTCTATGGCTGATACTCTTTAAAAAGTAGGTCAATAGACCTTTCTTTCAAGGCACCTCTGGATGGACTTCTATCTTTAATTCTGCAGGTAGCAGCTGAATGCTTTAAGTCTTTGCCCTAATCAGAAACTACCATTAGGTATGGAGTGGTGAGTAATAGAAATATAGCCCCTAGTTCCAAGGAGAATAGACTTTAAATGAGTTACTCAACGAAATAGAGGTAGTCCTAGAAATCATGATAAGTCAGGCAAAGAAAATATAAAAATGGTATTATGATAGGAGACTATAGGAAAAGGTGATCTAAGATCAATGATCAAAGATCTTTGAAGGTATGAGACCTAAGAAGTGGGCACTATGAACTGGCTACAAAAGAGTGCTCCTGGTAGAAGAACAAAGTGCAAGTACAAAGACCACCAAAACCACACCCAAGTTCACTGTCATGAAGGAAAACAAGGAGGAGACCTTGGCTGGGCTTCTTGTTCTAATTAATTAACTTGGCCTCTCAACTCCTGTCAGCAGAATCCTCATAGCAATTGATAGCATTGATCATGTACCTGAAGTCAACTGGCACAGCAATTGTGCCTGTAGATATGTATCTTATAAAATGGAGGAAATACTTGGAAATGACTGACTTCACTCTCTGGCATAATCTCTGTACTCCTTAAGTGGTTAAGCATAAATTTATCTAAGTAGAGAAAGGTTCTGTTGTGAACGCCAGTCCTTCCTTACTTGGGAACGGGTACAATCATTAGCCAAGAACAGCAAAGGGAAATGCCTCTTTCCTGGGCCTGGTTCCCTTTGCTTGTCATTCCTGGTCCCCTTCAACCAGAAGCAGAACATTTACTCTCTCCTTGGCTACAGTCGCTTAAAGTTCAGATTTTAAAGTACAGCGTCTGTGTTTATATAATTCTGGCTATTTCTGTTCCTAATTGCTCAAGCTTAGATCCATGTGTTCTGGAACTTAAGAAGGTGTGGTTCTGTGCCAATGACTGATGGCAGCTGCCTGCTAATCCCGTGGAGTGATGTCTTATCTCAGGGAAGGCTGTGGTGGGTGGGGCTTTATATACCACCCTGGTTTTAAGTGGGGTGGGGGTGGGGGGCAAACAGCTTCTGATCTGAGTAAAATATAACTGCTTTGGGAAGAGATCAAGACATCCTTTCCTTGACCTTGTTCCTTTCATTCAAGGCAATGTATGCATGTCCTAAATGACGATGACGAAATATAAGAAAATTTTGTGCCCCTACCTATGAGCATTTAATTTAATTTAATTCTTTTAATTTCTACCTTATACAGCACTCAATTCTGCCCTTATTTTTCCTAACTCCTCATTTTTTAGGTTCAGATCCTGACTCTTTAGACCTGAAGACATATTATTTGTCTCTGGCTTTGAACTTGGGCTAACATTTGTGAACTAACTCCACTTCTTGTCCCCCTGTGTTTTTGTTTGTTCTTTGTTTTTGAGATAACCAAATCATGTTATACAAGACCTGTCAAGTTCGGAGCAATCTGACTATAGCTACCTACCTACCTACCCTCCTACCTATTTCTCCACCCAAATTATTTTTCTCTGATAGCATTTCCCCAAAGTGTTATTTTTCCTTAAAAAAAAACAAAACAAAAACATTTAACTACTATAAAAAAAAACCAAAAAAACCCAAATTCACTGCCTTCAAATCAATGTTGATTCATGGAGACCCCGCAGGACAGGGTAGAGCGATCCTGTCAGTTTCTGAGGCCAGCTCTTTATAGGAGTAGAAAGCTCATTTTTCTCCTGAGTAGTGGCTGGTGGTTTTGAACTTTGAGGATTACCACCCAGTGTATAACCACCACAGGTCTCCATGAAATAATTTGTTTATAAATATGATTAAAAGACCTTAAAATATATTCTTTACCTGGAAATATATGTCATCAAAATAAAAGTTCTATGGATATTTGCAGACTTAAAAAATTGTTATTTGACCAAGAATATCCCAAATGTATTCCATTGGTCATCCTGTTTTCATGCATCCATAAAAATAATCCAAATTAGATAGTCCTTTGAGAATCATGGTTTGGGTAATGTAACACATTGTCCATTGATGTACAGTGCTCCTTCCATGTGCAATAGCCTAGTGGTTAGATTTAAACTCTTCCGTTCCCATTTATATGTGAATTGGCTTCTCTAGTGATTTTAATGGTAAGGATTTTTATTTTAAAAAGGTCAATCAAAGGACAAGCTAAAATGGCTATAAGTATATAAATTTATGAGATACATATATGTATTATTCAAAGGTAACTTAAAGGTATTACTTCTAGGGAGCTAGTTCATACATACATGGGCTTAGTTCAAATTAAATGGGTTAGACATGTCTCTAAGATCCATGGATGATGACAGATATTTTCTCTCAATAAAACACTCTCTCAGGCTCATTATGGTATTTTCACCAAAAAGGCCCTACCCAAACAATGGCTACCGAAGGAATTGGTGGACCAGTTACACTTAAGGCAGATTGGTCAGTACACAGAGTACTGGAGTTATTAGGAAGAAGTTCAAGAAAATTAAAAACTGCCCTGGTGAGAAAAGAGACAGGAAAGCTCTATGGTAGCATGTTTCTTCTCATTCTGACAATGGGCCTGCTTCTTGTTCTAGGACAGCAAGATCTGGTCCAAGATCACTGTGCTGGGAAGCCATACCCCAGCAACCCTTCAGCCCAGAGATCATCCCTGCCAATTTATTTTGTTTCCCAAGCTTAAATCACATTGGAAAGAATTAGCACGTGAACTCTTTGCGAATGCCCAAACAGCTGCTTTGATGTGGTATAAATCAAAGTACTATTCAAGGGAGGGTTAGAAACAAGGAAAAATTGTCTTCAGAAGTACAGAGACCTAGATGGACTATGTCAAGAAACAAGCATTTTGATTTAATAAAGGTGTCCGTGGATTTGTATCAATACTTTTCAAACTTAACCTCCATATTTATATGTATTTTATAATATTAAAATTACATATGTTTTAAAATATATCAAAGTATAAACTGATGGCATATCTCAGGATGCCAATTTGGATCTTTGAGAAGTTCAGGACACTTCCTCTCCAAATTCATTCTCAACTCAGCTTTACAACCTTCTCCCTGAAGATTGTAAGCTTGTACCTGTAATACCAGACAGGACCATCTCCTTTATGCCCCATTTCCCCCTTTGCAATAAAAGAAATATCTAGAGTTTTCTAACACGAGTTTTAAAAGCCTATATTTTAAAGAAGATAAAATCCTTAGATTTAGAATTTTTAAAGGGACAAAGCCTTTCTCCATTTCACTGAAAGCTTAGTGAAGACAACTCTATCAGTGTGGGCAGCCATGTGGATCACCAGGTTAATGTTCGCAGATATAATGTTCGCAGATACAGCAGCAGTATAGCAAATTACTTGTTCTGGGTCTTCTAGTCATAGTCTTCCATGGCCTGTAAACCTTTGGTGGCAGTCTTCTTTGGAAATGAGCTGTCTAGTATGCTAGTGATGCAGGATTGAAGTTAAATATATTTGGAGCTACTGCCTTACTAGAAGGTGGGATTTCAGCCATACCTTTTGTTTCCTGGAAGATACAGTATATAGATTAGCCTTCATCTTTTATATCTGCGTAAAAATGAAGAACTAACTCCCAGTTTTTAGTTGTGCATTTAATAGACAAACTACTAGCTGCCTGCTTAATTGAGCAAAAGCAGGAGATTGGGAACATCACTAGCTAATTCCAGACATGGCAAATGCACACGAGTGATCCATGTGTGTCTGTCCTCTACCTAAATAAGTTTTTGATGCCAGAAAGTAAGAGCCACACCTCTCTACCAAAGACCTGGTGCATCATAGGGCTGCTAACCACACAGTCAGTGGTTTGAACTCACCAGAAGCCCTGTGGGAGAAAGATAGGGCTATCTACCGCTGTAGAGTTATGAGATATAATCTCGGAAACCCACAGAGGCAGTTCTACTCACTCCTCTATGGGCGCTATGCATCTCTACTAATTGATGACAGTGAATTTGGAAGGTTTATCCATGCCCTGGATGTGGACAAGATGGCAATTTTTTGACCCCACCCCCCGGCCCCCAGATCCCAACTGAACAAGCTCAGAGTGGATGTTGATCTGCCCAGTGATGAATACCAATCAAATGGTACTGGACTAGGAAAACTACTGTGCAAAGACCCAGGTTTCCATCTGACATCTGCTGAGCAACTCTGAAAATCTTTGCTCTCTTTCTCTTGGTTCTTGTGCCTGACTTGCCTGCCGCTGACCTCTGTTTCTTCAGGGCTTGAGCCAGCACCCTATTGATTGCCTGGCTTGATCACCAACTTTCACAGGCTGATGAATCGACAGCCTGATTTGCCTGGAATAAGGAGAAACCACCAGAGGAACACCTGCACATCAGATTGGGGATCTGAGAGTCTTGTGTAAGCCACATCCAGGATGGTTTGTGAGTTCTGCGAGAGGTGGGTGCAAGTTGCATAATCCGTGAATGTGAGGGAGATAAGTGAAGGGATAAGTGGTGTTTGAGATCAGAAATAATGGAGTGGTGTCACACTTAGGAAACTCAGACATTTGAGGCATCTTTAATGCCTGCCTGTTGGGACAAGACTTATCCGAATCCTTCAAAAAGAAATGATATTTTCACTGATCCAAGAAGTCATACTGTGACTATGCAGATAGAAGAAGTGAAGGCAGTGGAGAGAGACGGAACCACAGTCCACTCAGAAGACATACATCACTCAAGGCTCTAAGAAAGGGGACCTTCTTGTGATTATAAGTGAAAACTCCAAGCCTAATACTGGTGATTTTTGTCTTTCATTTTTTAAAATGAGATCAGACTCTACCCTCCACCCTAAATACAAGTTACTGTCACATTAGCAGGCAAGATTATTTCCATGTTTGACAAGACCAACTTTTTTCATGACCTAATTCCAAACTAAGCAGGACTGCTAGAAGTAAGAATGAGTCTTTTAGAAGTACACGAAGAAGTGGGCTTAGCAAGGCTTCATTTCCTATACTCTGAATAGGAGATCAAGAGGAACTAGTCCCTGCAAAAGATAGCATGTTTGGGAAAGCACAGGATCAACTAGAAGGACTAACAGCCACAGTAGGCACAGACCTAGCCATGATGGTGAGGAGTCTGCAGGACCGAGAAGTATTTTGTTGTGTTTCAATTTGAGTCATTCTGAGTTAAAACCAGCTCCAACATACCTCAAAACAACTACAGGATTGCTCTGTGTGAAATCACATGTTCTCAGTATACTTGACTTGGTAGCATGACTGGGCTGTGTTCAGAGAAAGCCCAAAAAAGGCTTTCTGAACTTGGTTTAAGAATCTCATTTTTACATATTCATTTTTCTTCCAATGCCTATTTTTTTCCAAAACCTTCTGCAAATGCTCACACAAAGAGACTACCCATATGCTTATGAAGCCTGCTCTGATACTTGTCCCCCAAATATACACAGAGGGTAGCAGAACAACGGACACACCTTGCTGGGTGCTGTCTCAGAAAAGGACAAGCTGTCCAGTTTCATTCTTTAGTCTAAGGAGCTGCCTGTCTTCTCCAAGCACATCATCCGGCACATATGCTGTGCTGGAAAGAAAGCTCCTTTCACAAACTCCAAGCACAAATAGATTCCTAGGCCTGCAAGTTTGACCAAGTCTATTTATACATTCCCCATGTCATTGCTTGCACAGAACTAAATAGAGAGAGGCAGAGATGTGCAATGTATAGGCAACACCTGTTTTAAATATTGTAGACTATATTAGGAACCATAACCACAGAACCTTATAACTAAAGACACCTGGATATCACTGTGGTGATTCAGGAGGATATACTTGGACATCAATCTAAGCACTGGGGCTAAGACAAAGCTTCAGTGTACTATGTGGTATAAACTATCTGCTAGAGATTGAGAAAGGTTATGATTTCCTTGAGATATTTTACCTAGGTACAAGCTGACTTACAAGTCAGTGTTCCATGATTGACAAATTGAAATTTCAACCTTCTAGACTGGTGGCTCCAGCAAGTTGAGTCAGATCAGAATGACTTCTGAATCTTAAATGTTGCTGGTATTGAGGGAAATTTTAAGTAAAAAAGAAAATGAACTAGAAGAAAATGGAGTTCAATTCATTGAAAGGCCCATGAAAGCTTCACATTTATAAGTCTTATAACCTTGGGAAGTGTCATTTATCCACATACTCAGCATAAACTTGTTGAACATCTACTGTGACTTAGGTATTGCACTGGGCAAGTAGAAAAATGGATAAAACAGTTTCTGCCTTCAAGTTATTCTCAGTGATACAACCCATAAACCAAGCAAGGTGCTGAGGCAGGGTATAATTTGCAAATGCAATCACCAGAGAGGGGCATGTAGCCCAGTCAAGAGGTTCTGGAAAAACAGTACTTCAATTGTCTTTTAAAGAATTTTTAAGGGGGCTGAGCCCCGGTGGCGTAAGTGATTGAGTGCGAGACTGCGGCCCATGGACTTGGTGGTTCAAATCCAGCAGCAACTCTCCAGGAGCAAGGCTGGGTAGCTCCCACGACCACCAGAGGGCAATGATGCCCACCCCCCCCCCAAAAAAAAAAACTCCAGAATTTTTAAGACTTTATGAAAACTTAACCTAACACAAAGCAACAGCATGAGCAGGACTGACAGATGTGAGATGAAATAGCCCTGGAAAGAGCTGCAAAAAGTACCGGGGCCTCTTCAGTTTAACAGAAAGGATGGTGTGTTCTCTGCTCATCAGCTTAGGCCAATTATCTGCCGCACTGAACATTAAAGACAGAAGACCAGGTGAATCATGAGATGGCATCTAGAGCATCATAAGGAAAGCATATCATTTCCAAATCTAGAAGGATCTCAGATTTAGATCATTAGTTTAATTGCATCTGTAAAGGAATGTTTATAAATAAGGTCACATTCATGGGAACAAGGCATTAGGAATTGCGCTTGTTTCCAGGGGAAACACAATTCCACTCATTTCATAGACCACACTCTTCCCTATTTGAGGGTCTTTGCATGTACTTTGCACTCTCCCCCGGCATAAGAAATGATCTATTTTCTCTTATCCTTTTGGTCAAGGTAAAGATGGCACTTCCTTAATATGACTTGAATACCCATTATTCACTTTCCCTTCCTCTTTCTTACCCATAGTGAAGGTACTTAACAACATTTTTAATGATACTACTTATTTGTTGAACAACAATTGCATTTCCCCAGTTTTCTTTGCAGGGCTTTTACACAATAGTCATTCAACTTCCAACCTTTTAACCAGATCTGCTATAGCCATTGAGCCCTGTAGACCAGCACTACCTGAGCCATGACACTACTGAGAAATAGCTCATGCTGGATATGACCTGGAGATTCCCATGTATACTAAGAAGGCACCATCAGAGCGTTGTTTGGGTCTTGCAATTATAAAAGTTGGGCCAAATGACTCTGAGATTCAAATACAGAAATCTGGAGATCAGTTCGACTCCAGTTTTATCCATCGATGGGAGCAGTTTGGAAATGTTATTGTTTGTTGGTTTTTAAACTAAGCTTTGATTGTTCCTCAATCATGGGGAGTCTATAATTTTCAAGAATGGGTGATGAGCTGTAACCTGTAAGAACAGTTCATCTATTGAGTTGATAAGCCTTGAAAATCTGGCCAGAAATTAGTTTGTCACTGTTCAGGCCAAAAGCAATGAAATTATATGGAGCAGAATGGCATAATTATGCTAAGAATAGTGACTGCTTTTATACTAAATAGAGTATAGGTAAAAGAATATCTACTGAGAACTTTTAATAAGTGTGTTCTCTCCTTCAAGGTTTGAACACCTAAATCACACTTGCTGGCCCTGAAAATCATAGAACTAATCAATGATTCTCATCTTCTTGCTTTTCAACTTGTCTCAATTTTTCTCCCTTGCTAACAATTAGTCTTTTAACTGGTACACCCACGACGTATGAAAATATACCCATAGTCCAATCATGTACTAAAAGAAACTCACTGCCCACCTCCGCGCTTGTTCCTTCGACATTCCTCCAACTGGCTCTGTAGCTAGTTCTAAATATACTTTCATCAAATTTTGTACTCTGAAGAATGTTATTTGTAAAATTTAAATTATTTCCAGTACCATTTCAAATCTGCTAATAAACATTTAAATAATGGTGTCTGGAAACCCAATTGTAACACTTTCAGCATCTCAATTCTTAATTCAAGATAAACTATTAATTAAAAATAGAAAGAAACAAACTCTCTGCTATCCAGTCAAGTCCGACTCCCAGCAACCTGAGAAGACCAGGTTGCAATTGCCCCTGGGGGTTTTTGAACCCGCAAACCCTTAGGGAAGCAGAAAACCCCCTCTCTCTTGTGCAGCGTGGGTGGGTGGTGACTATGAACCAGTGACCTGTGGTTAGCAGTCCAGTGGGTAAAAACTGCATAACAAAAGGAAAAAAATAGAAATGAGCTTTCATGGAGTAATGGTGAAGTACTGTGCTGACATACTGAAAGACATGATCTGGTCTGTGGGAGAGAGATTTAAGGGTCTTAATTCATCAGGAGACCCTCCAAGGAGGGTCTGGCCTTTATGAGTTGATTTGACAGAAAAAGTTGGGAATGGATAAAAAAAAATGAAAGTAAATAAAGAAAATCTAATTAGTATGACACCAATTATGAGTCTATTTGGATAATACCAAATCATGTGAAATTTGGGGAAGGAAACTTTCTAGAATTTATATATATACACATATATATATACCATAACTCCAAAAGTCAATGAAATTTGAGTTACTTTAATAATAAATTACCTCATTCAGTAAAACTAATCGGAGCTTGTTCTTTCCTATGTAGATTGTCTCCATATAAGCTATGTTCTTTAAGTGAAACATGATCTGCTGCATGGAGATGGGAACCTTCTACACTAAGTGCGAAAGCTGTGGATCTGGGCAGAGGATTTCTGTGGGCGTCTTAGGAAGGGAAGGGTTGCTGCTGGCCTCACTGGAATGGCATGCAGAAGACTGGTAAATGTCTTCCAACATCCAATGTTCATTTCATAATTAAGAACCTGGAATTTTAACTGGGGATATGACTCTCATCTAAAAAACATATTTCCCAGGTGCTCTTGCAGTCAAACACAACCATGTGACCTAATTCTTGTAAATGAAATATGAGTGAACCTGAATTGTAGAATGCCTCTGTCATCTCTTTACAAGGAAATGTTCCCTTCCACCTCCATTTTTTTCCTCTGGGAAAACAACCATGCTGTTGGGCCTGCTTCAGTCATACAGATGAGAAAAGTACCTTATTGAAATCACTCATTTTGATTATGATGCTTAATTTTGCAAGAAAGAATTCTGTAATTCTGAATTGTTGGTAGGTGGTGTGATAGGTTTATTGTGCCAACCTGGCCAATGGGAATAAGTGGGATTAATGATTGAAGGGCAAAGATATATGGCTCTCCCATCTCTCTTGTTCGCTGGTGGCTGGACCAGCATGCTGCTGCTTTAGCTAATTCTTTGCCTCAACCTGTGTGCTGCACTACCTGTGGGCCAAACCAACTCACGGATCTTGTAGCTTAATCTTGAAGCTCGTTTGAGACCTGCTTCGTGATGCTACTGATGCAGACATCCCTTGAGCTGGAAGCTGGTGGATCTTGCCACCTTGCATTGCTTCCATCCAGTTCAGCTGAGCTCCTGAGCTGACCCACCCTGCTGCTTGAGAAGTGAATGCTTCTCCTGGTACTCAGCAGACAGATATTGATCTGCCCAGTGCCTTCTTCTCAATACCAGTCGCAAAGAACCATCAGAATCAGTTTGCCTCTAGCTGGCTGGGGCAAAAATACATTTTTACAACTCCCCAAGAGGTACATCAACCCTTCTGCCTTGCACTGATAATTTAGTCCAAAGGGAACTGGTCCCCTGCCTTCTCCAAAAAATGCCACATTATGTTGATGACACTATGTTGATTGGACCCTGTAAGGCACATGTGTCAAAGATTCTAGATTCATTGGTATAACATCTGTATGCAATAAGTGGGAAATCTAACCAACGAAGATTCAGGCACCTTCCTCCTCAGTAAAACGTTTGGGGGACAAGCGGAGTAGAGCATGTTGAGACATTCCTACTAGAGTGAAGGACAGTCTATTGCATCTGGCCCTGACCAACAAATAAACAGGAGGCACAGCACCTAGTGGATCTCTTCAGATTTTGGAGGCAACGGAACCTTCATTGGGGTGTTGTGCAGCAACCTATTTATCATGTGACGTGAAAGGCCTCCAATTTTAGTGTGGCCCAGAACAAGAAAAGGCTCTGCAACAAGTCCAGGTTGCCAGGCAAGCTGACTGGCCACTAGGACCGTATGATCCAGTTGACCCAATGGTGCTAGAGGTGTCAGTTATAGAGATGCAATGTGGAGTCTTTGGCAAGCCCCTATGGGTGAATCAAAGCACAGACCCTTGAGAATTTTTTTTATTTTTCTTTTGACCCTTGGGAATTTTAAGTAAAGTCCTGCCATCCTCTGAAGACAACTACTTCCCCTTTTGAAAAACAACTATGAGCCTGTTACTGGGCCTCACCCTGGGCCACCAAGTAACCACGAGGCCTGAGTTGCCCATGATGAACTGGGTATTGTCTGGCACAAAGAGTCATAAAGTTTGACATGTGCAGCGAGACTCCGTTGTTAAATGGAGTAGTATGTATAAGATCGAGCTGGAGCAGGACCTGAAGATGCAAGTCGGCTGCATGAACAAGTGGCCAAAATGCCCACAGTCTCCACTCCTGTGATAATACCTTCCTTATCCCAGTCAGGACCTATGGCCTCCTGCGGAGTTCATTATGGCAAGTTGTCTAAGGGACAGAGAATTTATGCTTGGTTTACTAAGGAATCTGCACAATATGCTACTCATAAATGGACAGCAGCAGAATTACAACCCTTTCCTGGGATCTCCCTGAAGGACAGGGGTGAAGGGAAATCCCCCCAATGGGCAGAACTTTGAGCTGTGCCTCTGGCCATTCAATTTGCCTGAAAGGAAAACTGGCCCATATTGAGCTGACCAAAACCCAAGCAGATAAAGAAAAGACTTTGGAGCCTGTAAATTGGTACATATTGCTACCAACTTTATGGATGGCCTGTCCTGATTTGACTTTGTTTACAGATACAGACTCGCAAGATTCCATCTGAAATGAAGATTCTTCACACCAAAGAACGTGTTTATCTCCTCAAAGCACTGGGTTGACATAAGTCACCATGGGTAGCATAGAAATTGTATACCCAAAATGGGGAGAGTAAAGGAATGAAGTGATTGGCTTACAAACTTTCATATGTTGAGGCATATATTCATAGGATTATGGTTTAGTTGTTCACTTAACTGGAACTGTTAGAATATTTTTGTTTTGTTCACTTTTAGACTATTATGTCTAAATAAAGCTGCCACTTCTGAGTTGCATACATTGTAGCTTTATCCTGTTAGGTACAAATAAGATTTTATTATTGTTTTATTTAAAAATTATGACTCAAGAGTTGTGTAGAAGTGTCCAGTTGACAAGGGGTGGTCTGTGGTAGCTACATAATTTCATGTCAGGTTATTAAACAGGTTATATGGGTGAGTCTAGTTTGTCAATCAGCCTGATTGATGCTTCATTGTGGGTGGATTCTGGTCGTTTTCCTTCTTCCTCCCTGGAGGTTGGGCACACACATACTCTTTCTGCTACACATTCCTGCTGACAAGTCATGTGGAGCTATGGTGATGGCAGTAAGAGCCCTGGAGCTGGAAAAGCCACATGGAGACTCATACCAGCACAGAGATGCTTTTACCACCACTGGATCCACAAGACTTTTCACCCAGTTTCCTGCATTCAACATCATTGTTTGAGTTGTGCGAACCTGAAACAGAACTTATAGACTGGTATCAGATAAATGGGCTAATATCAGACTTAAGAAACTTATCTGGACTAGGTTGGGATGCTTTCTTAATATACAATTACTCTTTGTAATAAAACTATCTCTTACACACATATGAGTGTCTCTGGTTTTGTTTCTCTAGTTAAACTGGACTAACACAGGTACCATTCCATTGTTCCTACCCAGAGCAACGCTATGCACAGCAGAATGGAAGACTACAAATTGTTTCTGATATTCTAGAATATTAAGGATGAAAAAAGAATTGTTCTATTCTACCATGTCCAAAGAATGAAATATGTTTTAGGATTACACTACAGATCTCATAAGGTGCCCTCATGGTGTCGTGGTTACAAATTAGGTTGCTAACCGCAAATTAAGGGTTCCAAAGTATTAGAAGTGCTTCAGGAGAAATCTAGGTTTTCAATTCCTATACAGAGAGAGCAGTATTAGACACCCACAGAAACATATCTAACTTGTAGTCTATAGTGTCCATGAGTTGGAATCAACTCAATGGCAGTTAGCTGTTAGTAAAATAAAAATCATATTAATAATGTACAGGCTAATTTGTTTTATTAGCATCTACTGTTATTGCTGTTTTTGTTTCTGTGAAGTACAGTTGCCTTCAATGAACTCTTGAACTCCCCTATTCACCATTGTCTTACTTAGACTTTATTATTTGATAACTAGCTTTGTTGTCCTTACTTATAAAAACTTCCCACTGGATACTAGAATTTGTGTTTCCTGACTTCTAACATTTTTGCAGAAAAAATAGTTAATATCAAACTCAAAACAATAAATAAATAAAATTATAATCAATTATTTATACCCCATATGTTGATTGGATGAACAGCTACTGTGGAGTGGATTTCAACTCATAGTGATCTATGTGTCTCAAAGTACAAGGGTATTCGTTAAAGCTTCGGGTGGCTTATTTTTCAGAAGTATATCACCAGTTCTTCCTTCTGAAGTAAGACTGACATTTTAACATCATTCCAATCAGATGCACAAGAAACTGAGTATTTAGATTTGAGAGAGAGTGCTTTACAGTATGAATAACGCATTCACCAGGGTTCCCAAATCTGAAGGCCATATAAAGCCAAGAAATTTTGATTAAGTTTCTTAGAGAAATTGAAAGATGTGATAGGAAGAACATTGGATTATAAAAATGAATTTGAAAATTAAAATATTATTTTACTGTTTATTAGGTAAAACTTGGATTAATTGCCTCTCTTCCACTATACTAGTGGCCAGAACATTGACATTTTGGGGGTACATATTTTTCAGGTTTTTAGTATTTATCTCTCAATAATGCATTATTTTTCAACTCCTACTTGGGAGGAAGATATCATACTCTGAGTAGTCCAATTAATATACTCATCTACTAACAAGAGAATGAGAATATTGAGTCCACTCCGCTATGTCTCAGAAGAAAGACCTGACAATCTGCTTCCAAAAAAAGGCAACCATTCATTGGAGAACAGTTTTATGTTGACACACACAGGGTGGTCAGGAATCAGAAGTGATTTGATGGCTACCATCTTCTGACTTGGAATACAGGTGGCCATACTCTTAAAATTCTTTCAAGTCATCTCTAAAACTGAAATTTTCAGACAACAATTTATTTTTGTTTCAGTTGACTAGACTCATTGCAAACCCTCTGCCCAGTACCTCATTCACCATACTTGGTTCACTGGGCCAGAATGGAATAATGAGCTATCAAGATCTTATGGCTTGACAGATAGGTATAAAAATATGTTCTTGCATGGCAACACTAGGTAAATGATGCATCATCTTTGCGTCACTTAATATCCTCTTAATTTTCACAGCCATAAGAAAGACATATGCTAATACTGTAAAACATGGTGTTAACAGTTAGAAAATAAGATGTAAAAATTCTCAGTAGAAGAAGATATGCAATAAAGTTCTTCTCCCTTCAAAGTGAGTCATTTTCTGACTTCACCCCCAATTATGGAATGAGCAGGATGCTGACACTCACTGTGGTTTTCTCAGCTCTAATTAAGGAACAAATGTTTAAATATAAACCTATCACAAAGGTAATTATTTTCTATAATATTTATGGTATAATGGAGTACTATATTGTATATCATAAATTATGGCTTACAAGTTGCTTTTTCTTCATCTGCAATTACCATTTATAGTTCTATGAGAAAATGTATTCCAGGTACTCAACTTGGACAAAGAAATAATCAAATGGACAAAGAAATTTTTAATCGCAGTCTACTCATAAATCAAGATTGCTTATAGTGCTTAAAATTTCATCTTCTTATGTTCTATCTAAAGTTTTAAATTGTTTGAGAATAGGGAACTTATTAGCAGTGCTCAGTGAGGTGTCTTGCTCATAGTAAGTGTCAATAAATATTGGTTGGTGACTTTGAATTTTAAAATCAAGAAGAAAATAAATTATGTATGGTAGAATAATTGTCAAAATGTCCCCTTTGCAGCTTCACCTCTTATAATATGCTCTTATAACACTGCTCTGGAGGCTATTTACCTACCTCTGGAGTTGAGACTGGCCTTGAGGTTGCTTTTGCCAATAGAATGTGGATGGAGTGACTTTGGGCCAATTCTGAATCACAAAGCCACAAATTCATTTCATTCTTTCATCTCTCTTGGAACTCTCCCACCACTATTTAAGTACACTGAAGTTAGCTTGCTGGAAGAAGAGAGACCACATAACAAGATTCCAGTTGTCCCAGTCAAGATCATCCTAGAACAGTTGACAATTGCTTTACCTCCAAATAACTGACAGAGTCCTGCCTCATGCTACCTACTCAATATTCAGTTGACCATAAACCAGAACTATTCAGTTAACCCTGAGACTCATAATTGTTATTTGAAGCCTCTGAGCTGAGGGCTTATTTGTAACACATCAACAACTAACTGGTCCCTCAACCCGATTATGCTCTAAGTGCTGAATAAGAACTAGTTCACAAACTGGTGGGATGCGCTTGTAAAGGTGCTCACAAACACTTTAATATTTCAGAGAGAAAAAAACTACAACAATAAAACCATTGACTTGTTCAGCTTTAGAAGTGGATACTATCATAAAAATTTAATAATCTGTGTATTTGAATGGTAAGATATTATATATAATTATAATGATGTATAGAATATTATTTTGGTAATCTATATTATAATTCAACTACCTGTAGAAAATTTAGATAATTCTTAGAATACATATTAAAAGTTAGTAGGCCTGGAAACAGATCAGCCATGCATTTCTAGGTGGAGTAATCAAACAACATGCTGTGTACTACACTCATAGTGCTCAAGATGTTACTCTGAGGAAAGCATCTTTTCAGAACAAAATGATTTCCCTAGTGGAGCAACAAGAGAACCCAGGGAACATGGGGGGTGAGATGTATATTCAAAATTAAATTGTCTCAAAAAGAATTTTAAGGACACTTGTCAAGCAACAGCAAAACCCGTGATATGCAGTCCTTTCAAGAAATTAAAGTGAGGAATTCAGCCAAAAGCCAATGAGATGGAAGCAGTGGAAAAGATCCATCAGACAATGAGGAAGAAGGTAGCACAGATACTCAATTAATTCTTGACCTCAGTCATACTTTTGGAAGACTTAAGGCATCCTCCACTTGCAAATTGACTTCTGACAGAGTCAGGAAAAAGGGAAGAAGACAAATGACACTAAAAGCACAAGGTGTGCTGAAATGAATAAGAGAACCGTAGTTAGATCATTTGGATGATAGCATGCTGGCACATTTTGAAGAAAGTCAGAGGTAAGAATTAAAATGCACAATGGTCATTCAGAATTTTATTTATTTAGTATCTGGAAACTTGGTATAAGCTCTATCTGGATAATGCTGTGGTCATTGGGTATTGGGTAAGACCATCTGACACAGTACAAATACCCAGAGGTTTTCCTGGGGAATCATCTTCTTGTGGACAAATTCCCAGATCTTTCTCCCACACAACTACTAGACTAAACTACCAACCTATAAGCAGATGATTGCTTAAGATTTGTATACCATCAGGGTCCCTCAGCAAAGTGTTAGGTCCAGCAATAATTATCTAATATGGTATCATCTTTGACTGAGGTTTTTTGTTCAAGTTGGTATAGAAGACTGCTCTAAGGGTTGCTACTTCTCTTCCCCAGTTTTCACTAGCCAAATTTATGCACTCAGCAAAATTTATGGGCTCAGCCAAATTTATGGGCTCCAAGTTTTTGTCCTGAAGATTCACTCACTATTTTTGCAAGTCGAAGCTACAATGAAAACTGAACTCAACTCCCGATCCTGACTTATGTTTGGGGAGTGTCTCCAGCCATTGCATGTGAATGAAATGGAGTTGTCTCTGTGGGCATGAGGAGTAAGCAGAAAGTGACATAAAGAAAGAACACTGGTCTGCCTGAGGGTGGGCGAGAACCTCTAGACAACGAAAAGGAAACAGAATATACATGGTCTCTATAAATGGCAGATCAAATCTTCAATGGGAAGATGGGGTGGCTGGCTGGCTGCAAGATAAAGATGAAGTTTAATGGTTGAGCCAAGGAGAGTGAGTCTACGATTGACTTACAGGACCACTGGAGTAGATAAGTCCGTCCTCACAAACTGGGAGTGTCCCAGTGATGGCAAAGGATAGGTTTGATGGAATCATATGCTACCAACTAGAGGAGGGATAGTATCAATGGCAGCTGTCAGGAACCAAAAACTTGACTCATTGGTTTTTAATTGCCCAGTAATTGTTAAGATTGAATGTTTCCACTACCTTGATGGGTAGGGTTTGAAATTTAAATAAGTGTCATCTATTGTACAAATAATATTCCTCCAACTTGCAGATGTGAAGTCAGGATGAAAAAAAATTTTAATAGAAATCATCTCAGATTAATCCACTGGATTATATAACTGGGAAAACAAATCCTGAGGGGAAAAAACCAGCAAATGAAACTTATTTAGCTGACTAAACAACTTTGGCCAAACTTCTCTGATAAGAACTCTTTCAATTTCCTGTCTATTTTTAATTATAAAATATTTCACCTACACTGGAAAGGTCAGAACATGAGATAGAAGACATGAAATGTTGACCACCCAGATTTAGCAGATGTTACCATTTTGTTATATTTGCATCAGATCCTATTTTAAAATTAAAAATAAAATAATGCAGATAGAACTAAAGCCTACCTCCATATTTCCCCTATTTCATTTCCCAGAGATTACAGCTATTCTAAAGAGTACATATAACATGATTATACTTGAGAAAGACTCAATAGCACACAGTGACAATGAACAGTGCATCTATGAAATATATATGTGTTTTATGCAAATAAATTTGTTCTGACTGGTTTATGTACATTGGCATAAGAATTTTGTCTGCCTTCAAATTAAGTTCATGAATAAACAATGGATTTAAAATAAAAGGGGTGAGAAAGTATGGCATTATGTCATAGATCATATGTTTAATCTGATATTGTGTGATACCATCTCATCTTGTTTGTCTTTGATAATTGTGTTTGCTAAAGTACGGGGTCAGCCAAAAAGAGGAAGCTCATCAATATAGTGTGTTGGCATTGTCTGCAACTTGGGCTTAGGCTTCACAAGGCTTTTGAAGATAGACAGAATGGAGCAATGTCTCCTGCTGGGACACTGTGACTTACAACTGAGTTGATGGTGTCTAATATCGTGTAATTGCACAGTGGCTGCAAAAATCAGCTCACAGGAGGTACAATTGAGGGAATGGCACAGGAACAGGCAGTGTTGCAGGGTCACTTGTATGTTGGGTCACTCTGAGTCAGAAACAACTGGATGACACCTATCAACTTTACATTGAGTTATAATATGATTTGGACAAATAAGACATAGAGTTTAAGCAAATGCTCTTTCTGGGAAATTCCCCCCTTCCTGCCTCTCCCTCACTGTCAAACTCACAAGGATGAATTTACAAAAAGTGCAATCGTGGGCCTATATGTCACAAAAGCCGAACAGTAGTGGCAAGAATAATCATGTTTGGGCAGATTCCCTAATACCGGTAGCTAACTTCCTGTGAGAGAGTACTTCAGAAGAGTCTGCACTTTGGAGGAAGAGTCTGGGAATCCTTTATAGTGGTAAGAAATTTTGACAAATATAATGGCACGATGACCTCTTGTGATTTAAGGATTGAGGGTTTCAATAACATTGGTAGTCTTTAATTGGCCCCAGTGGTGCAGTGAATAATGCATAAACCAGCTCTCCTCCAAGAGGAAAATGTTGCATCTCATCAAGATTGCAGTCTTTAGAAATAAGGCGGGGTAGTCGTACTTTGCCCTGTAGGATTGTCATGAGTCGAAATTGACTCCACAGGTTATGGACGAGATTATTCCTGTACATGATGATGCTTTTCTTTAATCTATTGATTATTCTGATCAATGACTCTGGAAGAGTAACTTTAGAAAGATAATCATAAGATTAAATAAGACTTTCTGGATTTTTTTTATGTTGGATTGAAGCCTGAAAATGAACTTAGAAATAAAAAATAACATCCAGCTTTCTTAGCCAGGTGTATGATTGTCAGTGGTCCCTGCCAGTGTTTAGGAACAAATTCGGAAGTGGGGGGAAATACACAATTCATAGTTTTCCCAGAAAAACAAATCTGCACTTATGTCTACCAATGTGGTTGAGAAGGCATGAATGCAATCAAGTCGCACTCGTCCTAGGAGGCGGTCAGCAGATTTTTGGCCTTGGTCCTTGCCTTTGCTTTCCCTCTGTCTCCCTGAATTCTGCACTAAAATTATTTTTCTTACGAGTTACCAGTTCCTGTATTAGGCAATGCTTCCTGCCCTCATTCCATTGATAAACCTGAGGAAGAGACAGCTATTTCATAAATGCATACAAGTAAGTAAATAATTGCTAATTAGGTAAGTTCTATATAAACTTCACAAAAATCCTATTAGAATTGTAGAATTCTGTAGTAATCATAAATATTTCACAGATTCTTATCAGCATGATTTCTAGGTGATTCTTTAGTCTTCAACTCAGCAATACACAACACTTAACCTTTCTACTGCACTTTTTTTTACCTATGCTTCTCCTAATCTTGGTTTTGTTCACATGTTTGCTCATCTTAGTCCTTCTCTTTCTTAATCTTTTCAAATACTTTGTCCATTTGTATGAATGAAGAAATCAGTTTATTAATTTGATAGTTCAGATAGTGTACTAGTTATGGAAGGTGAACTTCCTATTGTTTATATTAAATTGATCTCCCCAAATACATTGCCATAAAGAACAAATTCAGCTTTTTATTACATAATAGTTCAAGAAGCTGCATTATATATTACATAATGATATATTACAGGCTCAGAGGAAAACTTATTAACAGCCTGAAATATGCACATGACATACACGTGCTTCCTGACAGTGAAGAGGATTTGAAGCACGTGCAGATGAAGATCAAGGATTGCAGACTTAGAATTCAATGGGAAGAAAACCAAAATCTTCATGACTGGTAATAGAAAACAATGAAAACAAACTCACTGCCATCAAGTCAATGCCGATTCGTTGTGAGTCAGGGCAAAACTGTTCGCATAGGTTTCTAAGAGGCTGACACTGTGGGAGCAGAATGCCAAGTCTTTCTCCCGCGGAGCAGCTGGTGTTTTCCAGTGGGGTTAGCAACCCAATAGGTAACCAACCACTAAGCCACCAGGCTTCTGGACCAATAGAACACATCACAAAAAAGGTGACGTGGTCAAGGATTTGGTCTTGCTCGGATCCATAATCAATACTCCGGGAAGCAGCAGTCGCGAGATGAAAGGGCACATTGTATGAGTCGAATCTGCTGCACAAGACGTCATTCTCAACGCTCCCTGCCACTGAGTCTACGCTGCCTCACAGAGACCCGAGTAAAGGCATTACTTTGAAGACTAAGGTGCAACTGACCAAAGGCAGGGCATTTTCAATCACCTAATATGCAGGTGAAAGTTGGATACTGCATAAGGGAAACCAAAGAAGAAGAATCAATGCATTTCCATTGTGGTTTTGGAGAAGAATATGGAAAGCACTCAGGACGGCAACCAGAGTGCCCCTTGGAGACAAGAGTGACAAGACTTCATCTTCTCTATTGTAGACATGTTTCTGGAGAGAGACATCCTTTCTGGTAAAGTAGAGGAGAAGGGAAAGCCCTCAAGGAGATGGATTGACACCGTGGCTAAAACAATGGGTTTGGGCATGGGAACAATTGCAAGGATGGTACAGGACTCTGGAGTGTTTCATTCTGTTATGCAACGGGGTGCCTCTGGGTTGCAGCTAACCGGATAACACCTAACAAGAAAAGACTTCTAGTGCCTTTGAAGGCCAGGAAGTGTGTGCAGTCTGTCCTTAGCAGACCCTTTCAGCTGAGAAGGTCGCTTATCTTCTCTGTGTTGTTCAATTATCTCAGCCGTTACAGTGAAGCACTGACACTTTCATTTCAAGCTGACACCCACCTGAAGTTCTTTCCCTGCCCCGAATGATAACACCTGTGCATGGAATATACTGCTTTGCCCCAGGTGCTTTGCTGTCCCAGTGCCCACCTTCAGGATTTGTAACTTAGTTTGCGCACAGTGAAAATAAATAACATTGACCTTGAAGGGTTGGAAGATCAATTAAAATTGAAAAGGTCTATAATGTGCACCCTAAAAGGCCCACTTTATTGGTTCAATTCAATATTATCTTTTAAGATCTAGTACAATTAAATTGTCCAGAGTTCTATTTATAACTTTTCTCCTGTTTATAATTGACTACTGCCAAAGTTATTTTAACTAAACTTTCTTGGAGTTTTCTTTTGTTTTCCTTTTTGTTAGAAGGGTAGCCCTGGTGATTCTAGGAGGGAAATCATTGAAGAGTGAAATCCTCTGGTCCAGTCATTTTCAATCAATCCTTGTGTGGCCTTAATAAGTACCTGGGTAAAACAATTCTCAAGACACTGCATCAGAGAAGGGCTGCACTGTATGGGCCCACCAGATTTTTGCATCAAAACACGGGGACTCAGAGTGAGTAGAGCAGGTAACTGTTTCCAGGGAGAATTGAACCTTAACAAGGTTTATTCCTGTCTGGGTTCATTACACACTACACAAGGACATCCAAGGAAATGTCAAATGAGATCTTTTCATTTTCATTTGGGATAAAATTAGACTAGGGCTGATGAGCCAGGGGAGAGTGGTGGAGGGCCCTGGGCACTAGCTCCATAACGTGGCTGTGCCCACAGCCTTAGCCACAGAAAGTTTCTCCTGGGATGCTCAAACACTTGCCAAATGTACCACTTGGTTCCGGTGCTGAATCTCTCCATGCGGCTCTCTGTTTACACTGGCTTTACTGCAATGTCTTTTACTGTCAGCCAGCTATCTTGGCATCTCTGCCCTCAACTTCCTTCAACCGATACCCTGGCTCCCACTCACAGGCCCTCTGGTGTCAGATCCATGCTTCATTGAACACTCTCCTGAACCTGCTCACTGGTCTCCTCCATAAGGGAAAGGCCTTTTCCCCAAAGACAGCCAGAATGCACCTGCCCCCCCCCCCTCGGTATATTATTATTTGTTCGAGTTTCTCCCTCTCACTCTGTCATTTAACCATTTGCTTTAATACCAATTCTGCTCAAACAAACCCTCTGTGAATCCTTCGAAACTTCATAATCCTTGAAATGGGAGAGGCTTTAGCATTTCATCCCCTTGAACCAAATGTGATTTGATCGATCTATTGGGACATTTGATGGTAAGATGAGGGTTTGACTCCCGCATTGGCTAGCAAACATGATTTGACTCTTGTGTCTTTTTGTTAAGCAACAATTTGGACTCACCCCCCACCCCAAGATTTTTGTTGAAATCCTATCCCTTTACAAATGTGACCTTTTGGGGAACGGTAGTTTTTGTATATTAATGGGTGTATAGGATTGTTCCTAAACTTAATCATATCATAAATACCCACCTGCACAACATACAACTTGACACACAACCCTCTCCCCTGCCCCCCTTACGCTTACAGGTTGTCAAGGGTTGACAAAGATCCCCAAGAAGCTGTCAGGGCTACTGATAAAGCGCTGTCCTTTTCTAGAGCTAATGTCTTGATTTGGCCTTCTAGCCTGTGAAACAGTAAGACAGTGCATTCCTGTTCTTTAGAGCCATACTCTTGTATATTTTTGTTGCAACATCACTAATTAACTGAGTTATTTTTAAAGTCCCATTTGAGTTTGGATGACATAATTTCCTTAAGGCTTTTCTTGGCAAATCTTTAACATTTATAAATTAGTTCTTCTTTTATGATTCATTCCTTTTAGCCACACTCATCCTATTCCACACACTTACCCAAGCCAGCTTTGTCACTGTGATCGTTAAGCATTGCCTCCAATTTTGCAGTTCAGGTTTTTGACCTTGGTCCTATTTACATGTGAACTGGGTGATTCATGATGATGAAGCGCTGTCCTGTGTCTTGTAGCCCCTTCACTAGCATGACTTGCCTCTACTCACTACATGTCAGTAGGATGTCCAAAATCCCTATAATAATAATTTTTAAAATGTCTGCAGACATTATCAAATGTCCCATGGTGGGTGTCAAATTACTCTCAGTTGAAAACTCCTGCAGCTGATGAACTCTCAAGAAAATCTTTTTATTTAGGTTTGATATCCTTAACATATTTTATGTGGTTTTTGGTTTGTATGCCAGTGGTTCTTCAAATATTGGGTTGCCTTTTCCCATTTTCTGAGGACCACACAAAACTGTCTATGACCACATTGAATGTAGATCTTCCCTGACTATGTTAACTAATAGGCAGACTGAGGCTTGAAATCTCCGATGCATCTGTAAAGACTACCTACTCAAGCAAAATCCTAGTCTTTTGTAATTGAAGGCTTAGCAGTCTTTCCCCGCCTACTTCTCCAGTGCTCTGTTACATTTTCTAATTAGAGTGTTGTGTTTGACTACAAGAAGGTAGTTGCAATCAAAAGATACATTCTGCCATTTGTCTTCTTTATAATGAAGAATAGATACTTGCCTGTTTTTAAAGCAGCTTCTCTGGTGAATTGCTTGTGAGCACATGTCAAAGATTTATCTCCAACTTTTCTGCAAGGGAAAGGAATTTGATTTCTTTTTTGGTGGGTTTTATAGGAAACTAAGGGGGGAGGGCAGAAAATATTGTCAGTGAGACATAAGAAAGTAAAATCTTGTTAATAGTCACTTGGATCATTATAAGAGTGATGTTGTTCCCGGGAAACCAAAAATTTAAACTCCTCAAATTTCATCAAAAATCCTGAATGCCAGAGCATCATAAAATATAGTTGGGCTGTAACATAGCTTTTTCAATGATATTACATTTGACTTTGGTTGGCAATATAGGCATGTTACAAATTCTATTAGGAGATGCATCCACGATGATTTTTTTATTCCCCCAGACATCATATCATTGTATAAGTCAATCATATCTGATAGAACTTTTCGATATCTTAGGTTCCTTCCCCCTCTTATGGTTACTTTATAAAGTCATGGGTGAACTTTGATTATTTTTAAACTTCACATAAACATAATGATCCAGTATATGCTTTGCTGGCACATTATGATTAATGTTTTATGTTAAAATGCATTTTTGCTTTCTCATGGTTTTGTGTTTTTATTAACATGGTTATAATAACACTATGATGGCATGAAATAATAAAATAATTAAAATCCGCAATTATAAGATCATTTGTTTATAATAGGACATGGTGCAGTGAATGACTTGCTATATGACTTTTCTATCCAAAATCTTTGTAACTTCTACCAAATTCCAATATGGAGCCATGCAATAAATGTATATAATTCTAGTGTGGAATTGATCAACTTTGCCATGTCTTTGGGTATAAAAGCAGCTCTCTCAGAACCAGGTAAAAAGCCTCTCACTACCATCAAGAAAGGAAATCAGGAGTAGAATGCTTTTTTTGGATCCTGAAGTCCCTGTGTACTAAGCCACCTTGTTTCAGGGGACAGAGACCTGTGGCACCAGAGGAGTGGGAAAGGAAGGGCAGCCGCAGAACTAAGAGGCAGAGCATACGGCATAGTGATTGGCTTCCTGGCCCACGAAATAAGCAAAGCTGAGTTCCTTTGAGCAGGCCTCTCATGGATTGGGATACCTACTGGCCTTTAATAGAGGGTTTTGGGCTTGTTGACCCATGGAGCTAGAGCTAAGTGCCTTTGACTTGATGCATATGGGGAAGTGGTGTACCCATTGGGCAGTTATCTCAAGCACTAAAGGAATTTTGCAAACTTGCTTAAACAAGGTAGAGACAAAGAGGCTAAGAAGTGGATAACCCAAAAGAAGTATGTCTGCTAGCATAGCCAAGAAGATGATGTCATAACCCATGAAGAATTGTATCCTGAGCATGTCTGATCCTGAATTACAACTTGTTAACATCCCTAATAAACCCTACAATAGCAAGTATGGTTTGTATGTTCTGTACGGTCAGTGATGAGCTGTCCTGGGCCCTGTAAGCCCCTTGATAAAGTGTATTACAGTGTCATCTTGGATAAGATATTCTACTTCTTCAAGAAGTAGAATGTCCAGGATGGAGAGTATCAGAAATGGTAAAGGAGGTTAGATGGAGGAGGCATGTCGGATCTCTGCCTCATAGAAATTGGCCTTGGTCTGACCTTGAGTTTGATTTTTCCTCTTTCTGAAGTCAGAGACTTCAGAAACTTACTGACTTACTTTCAGATACTTACTGACCATGAAATTATTAGGTTTGAGTTTGCAAACTATGTCTGTAAAGGAACAGATAATAAATATTTTAGACTTGTGAGTCACATATGGTTTCTGTTGCACACTTCTTTGTTTTTGGGCTTTGTATTGTGACAACCTTTGACTTAATGATAACACAAAAATAGGTCATGGTATATATATACATATATATGTTTTTAATCTCTTGTTTACAGTGATGCTTACTCACTACTCACTGCCATTGATTCGATTTTAACTCACAGGGACTCTTTAAGACAGAATAGAACTGCTCCTGTAGACTTCTGAGACTGTAAGATTAAGTTAACTATTTTGCTGGTAGAATGCATTTTATATACTCTATCTCTTTCTAGACCAGTTAAATTTTATCTTATTCTTTGCAAATACATTTAGAAAAATCCTGTTTCATAATTCAAGTCATAGGAATTTTTAGAAGCTATCTAAGAATAAAAGAAAGGTTTCAGAGTTATGAAAAATAATACCCCAGTGAGGATATTCCTGCCCAGAGCAGATAATGCACAGAGAAGACCATAGGGTTGGTCCCACCATAAGGCATTATGTCCTTCACTGAACCGTAGAGATTTGGGAGATAACACTGGAGACTTAGTGCAGAAACTGTGCCCAATCTGACCCAATCACTCTGGGGTGAAACACTAAGGGCATGCAACAGAGCAGCAAGGGGAGCAAAGTGATAAAATCCATGGAGAATACCCAAAATAGACATTGGAGACAGACTGTGCCACTTCATCAGACTCAAATGGAAAACACTCCTAAAGGTCAAAAAACAAACTGGAACTATGTGTAGGCTTTCCCTTTTTTGTCATTGACTTTCTTTTGGTTGTTATTTTGTTTTCAGTTATTTTGTTTTCAGTTTTTGTTGTTCTTGTTGGTTTTTTCTTTCTTTGTTGTTTTGTTTGGCCTAGGTTTTGTGCTTATTAATGCCTCTGCATGTCTATAAGATAAGATAGGTAGAAGAAACACTTTGCAGATGAAAACAATGAAACTGATGGTTAGGGGCAGTGCGGGAGAAGGGAAGGTGGGAGACGGAAGGGGGTTGGTGGGGGCAATGAACCCAGGGACAAGAGAACAAAAAGTGAACTAAAATCAAAGGATGGAAGGGTGTAGGATGCCTAGGGGGACTTAATCAAGGACAATGTAACCTAGAGGAATTAATGAACCTGAATGAAGGCCAAACATGATGGTGGGAAAAGAGGATAGTAAAAGGAAATAGAGGAAAGAACCAGGAGGAAAAGGACATTTATAGAAGTCTAAATAAAGACATGTCCATATGTATATATATTTATATATAATTTAGAGGGAAATAGATCTACATACATACATATATATATGTTAAGAATTAAGGTAGAAGATGCATGTTGGGCCTCCACTAAAGTACTCCTTCAACACAAGAACCTTTTGCTATAAGAATCCAGCATTCTGTGATGCTCACCTTCATGACATGATCACTGAAGACAAAATGGGAGCCTAAGCAAATGTAGTGAAGAAAGCTTTCAAAAGATAAAGACTTGAAGATAAACAAGAATCTATCTAGCTGAGAAGCAGCAAAGCCTATATGGAAGAAGCACACCAGTCTGTGTCACCATGAAGTGTCAATGGATCATGTATCAGGCTTCTAAGACCCAGAACAAGATATGAATGGGGAGGGGGAGGTGCAGAGTGGAGATCCAATGCCCATCTGTAGACACTTGGACATCCCCTTACAGAAGGGTCACAAAGAAGAGAAGAGTCAGTAAAGAAACATATACCTATCTTCTAGTTCTTTAATGTGCACACACGATTGTGACTTCAATTCTACCTTACAAATCAGACTAGATCAGAACATGTACAGTGCTACAGATAAGAGCCCACAACACAAGAGATGCAGGATAGATAAACTCCTCAGGACCAACAATGAGAATAGAGATTCCAGGAGAATAAGGGGAAGGTGGGGGAAATAGGGGGATTATATCACAAGGATTGACAGATAACCCCCTCCCCAGGGGGTGAACAATAGAAAAGTGAGTGAAGGGTGACGGGGTGATGTAAGATATGAAAATCATAATCTATAATTTATCAAGGGCTCAGGAGGGAGGCAGGAGGGAGGAAGCGGGAAATGAGCTAATTCTAAGGGCTAAAGTAGAAAGAAATGTTTTTAAAATGATGATGGCAACATAGGTACAAATGTGCTTGATGCAATATATGAATGTATGGATTGTGATAAGAGACATAAGAACCCCCAATAAAAGTATTAATTCTTAAATAACAAACAGAAAAGAAAAACAATGCCCTATTCTGGGTCTTTGGAGACTAAATTGTGATCAGAAAGCAGACAAATATGTAGCAAAATTTTCACCAAACATTCAAATTAATGTAAAATAATTTGGGCATTTATTATATTTACTCCATTTTTAGTCTGACCTTTCTTACTTTATCACTTATTGTCTTTGAAAGTTATCCCACATTGCATAGTCCTGGGATTTGAAGAAATCTTAGTAATTTTCTCATAGAAGTCACATCAGCAAGGGATTTTTACATGTGAGCAAGAAGCCTATTAGAACTCTAACTGTGCCAATAAGCAAAGTGACCATCAATGGATGAAAGGGTGACCAAGCAAACAGAAATACATACAAAATCCATCCATACAAAGATGGAATAATATACAATGATAGAGAATAATGATTAATCTCTAAATGAACTTGGGTTCTACTTGGAGGGCATTATGTAAGTGAATTAAGTCAATCACCAAAGAAGAGTGCAGTAAACCACTGTTACTAAAAGTCATGAAAATATTTAGACACAGTAAAGAGCATCTTTTGAATTCTAGATGAGGGGAGGGGGAAATCAGTCGCTACAAAATAACCAGCCCAGTGCCCGTGTCCACTCTAACTTACAGTGAGCCCGCACAGTCATTGTGCAGGCCGCAAGGCTCATCCTTTTCCCGGGGCCTTCGTGGCTTTGAATCACTAGCCTTGGAGTTAGCAGTCCAAATTTTACATGAACGCATATTTATTTGGATGACAGGAAAGTCCATGCCCAAAGAGTACAACACCAACAAGCAAAGGAAAATACTAACGGGTATGTAAAAGTAAAAGATGATGACGGCAAATACTATTACATAACAACTTTGCAAAAATCCTAATAAGAAATAAAGATCTATGAATGCAAACATATACAAGTGGAACATGTATGGGAGTATACCCAGGAACATATATAAATTTGGCAGAGGAGATGTCTACTCTGAAAGTGCTACAAATATATTGGATAAAACACATTGGGGACAGATTTAGGCCAGAACTACAGAGGGGCTATATCACTGGGTTTAGCATTTAAGACCATAGTCTCAGAGGACATCTAGGCCAATTGTCAGACCACAGTCCATAAAGATTATGTTCTACCTCTTACATTCCTTAAACATTCACAAATGGCTATCTAAGACAAAAGATTGATCTCTCCCTGTCTGAAACCAAAAAAGAGCAAAGAAAATCTAGGACTCAAGAAAATATTTAGTACAAAGAACTAATAGGTCACATGAACCATGATAGGCTTCACTTGCTTGAGATCAGAATAAGTAGATGGTGCCCAACTACTACTATTGATCCTTCTGATCAGAAACACAATAGAAAGTCCCAGACAGAGTAAGAGTGAAATGCAGAACCAAATTCAAAATTCAAAAAAAACTAGACTGGTGATCTGATAGAGACCAGTGAAAAGCCCAAGACTATGACCCTCAGACACTCTTCAAACCTGGAATTGAACCCATTCCTGGGAATGACATTTCTGTCAAACAATAGAGGTTTAGAAGGTAAACAATAGCAGTGAAAAATGTGCTTCATAGAGCAACCAACTAGGCAAGATTACACAGGGCACCATTTGCTCAAAAACAAAGTTCAGAAAGCAAGAAAGATTAGGAAAACTGGGAGGAAGTAGGAAAGGTGCTGTTATATTGAGAAGATTGTCACTAATGTCACATACAGGAAATTAATCTACAGTGCAAACTTTCAATAAAATGTTTTAAAACAAAACAACAACACAGAACTAAACAACAAAACATTCTCTCTGCCAGCAAAAACAAAAGGGAAAACAATTGGTCAGTACAGGTAGGTAGGCAGTGTATTCACCCCTTAGCTATAAATTTACCACCCCACAGGCAGATAATTTGCTCTATCATTTTATCCCATCTGTCCTGCTCTGTCAGATGTTTGATCTTACCTCTCAGAGATTGGAGCCAGCGGATGTGCTAATTGTGACTTTAAGTAACAACTTCAATAACTCAGGAGAGACTAGAGCTCCCTAATAAAAGATGAGTCAGTCGTCTTAGCTCAGCCAAGGGGTTTTATTATTTTGGAAGAATCTCTATCTTTGGAAATTTTAAATCATGTTAATGAGACACATTTATGTTTAGAATTTGCTGGAACCATTTGCAATAAACCAATGGAATGGAAATCCTGTAATAATCTAGTTTGGAGGGCATTTTTTTTTCTTTTCCCCAGATCTGTTTTGTAATTAAAAGAACCATGGGTCTGATTGTAAGTGGGAGACCATGCCAGCCTGTCTTTGGGCGAGCACTGGTTTCCCAGAAACGCACATTTCTTGGTTTGCATGTGCTGGTTTGGGATTCAGATTATCATGTGTTGAAGGGTGATGCCTGTCATTAAGACCATAACTGCAAGACCCAGCCTGCCAA
Source organism: Nesogale talazaci (assembly GCA_004026705.1). Taxonomy (NCBI): domain Eukaryota; kingdom Metazoa; phylum Chordata; class Mammalia; order Afrosoricida; family Tenrecidae; genus Nesogale; species Nesogale talazaci. The sequence goes on from PVJH01000355.1 coordinate 181,544, forward strand.
ACTACCATAGAAATGAATACATACGTCAGAGTGAGATGATTTCGAGAATTTGTTCCTGGTCAACATATAAACTTTATTGAATTGAACTCCAGCAATAGTTTGAGAGAGAATAAGCATCTGGAAACCTGCTTACAGGCTTGATGCTCTACAAAACAGCCAGAAAGAAACCCTGTGCACTTTAATTGAGCTCTCTTCTTAATATAAAAAGTTTTTTTCCCAAGCTGGGGCTTATCTTTTAGTCATGATAATGCTTTCAAACATGAAGACATTTCCGCATTTTGCTGCATTGTTTGACGTTAAGCATTTTTTCATCTCTATTATTCATCGGTCCACAGGGAGAGAGAGAGGATGTTAGATAGGCGAGTTGAAGAGCACATCTTTAGGTTTCTCTTTGAATACCATCTTGAAGCCTGGCTGATTATGTGAATTGGAAACAAATACTATCCTGGAGCATTTTGTAGAACAGATCCTGTTTGTACATTTGGAAACAAATATGTAAAAATATGCCTGTGTGAGCTAGATTGGTCCCTTCCGCACTGCCTGTGTTTCATTCTTTCGCAGTATGTATGTTTTGTTTTCCAGATACAACATATGAAAAGGCTCGTCAACAATTGAAGTGGAAGTACTTTTTTTCTTCCTCTCTTTTGAGGGAGGTACGTCTTCAGGTAAGAAAGCAGTGAAATATTAGCTATGCCTTTCAAGCCTCCAGTATATGCTTGAAAGGCATTAAGTTTAATAATCCATATTGAAAGAGTCACAGAATCATAACTTAATTATTCTAAAGGCTCATAACTTCTCAGCTTTAGGAAAAGTAAGTGCTTTTCTATCTGTCCCTTTCCTTTCCTGTGCCAGAAACACAGTTGCTGAAAGAAGGGTGGTGTGCGGAAGGAACTCCCTACAAATTAAATGCTTAAAGACCAGAAATGGGGGTAGGGTACAACCTTATCTTCTCCAGTGAGTAGTGACCAAGGTGTCATCTGCATTTAACTTAAAAATAAGCACTCCCATGTTTTTATGATAATACCCCTCTCAAAGGCCATGTTCTCTTTAATATTGAATTTTCTCTTTCCATATATAACAGAAAAAGTGAAAAGATTATCTGCAGTGATCATTTAATTAAATCCTGCTTGTACTAAATTCCATGAGTCCATACTGAATCCAGGACTTGGGCTCAAAGAAAGTGCAATCACAGGAATGCCATAATTGCTTTATGTTAATGCTTTCTGCTTCCTCATCCAAATCACTCTAGCAACTTTTATTTGAGAAAGTCTGATATGGTTGAGATTTAAACTATGCAGATCCATGCAGGAGAAGTCTTTTATTTTATCTTTGATGCACACTCTTTTCTTCCTTCTTCTCATTGTTCCTTAAAACATCACACACACATTTTATTATAGTTTTGGTAAAAGTATACCAACCAAATTCACTTTCCATTTAACAATTCATCCGCATTTTGTTCTGTGACATAACTAAATTTTTTTCTGTGGTCTGCTAATAAATTAATTTGAGATTGAAATAGCTACTAGCACATTTACATCATTAAAACTTACATTGCATTATTTATCATTACAATTAATAATCTTCAGATAGCATTTACTGTGTACCTGGTTCTTATGAAAGTCTCTCTCTATATATCTATCTTTATACATGTAGACTCTCATTTAATATTCTCTCTCTCTACACACATATTTATATCCATACATATATTCTCACTGATTCTTCACATACTCCCAATAGGGTGGTATTATGGGTATCATCTTATGAATTTGAGAGTACAGGTTTAGGATGGTCAAGTGACTTTTCCAAAAGTGTCAAACTAGCACAATGCACACTACTGTGGCATTGTATGAGCACATACGTCAATGGCATGCAAGCACACGAGTGGCTTCTGCTCCTATGATTATTGAGAAGAACTCAGAATAGCATCCCGCCTCTTGAATTTCTTTTCAGGATCCCTTCCACTGTTTCATGTCTTGCCTATCCACATCACTGTCAAAGCCTAAAAAAACCACAGTTCCCTACAACTCCGCTGCAAAAGGTAGCATTTCTCAATCTTGAAGTCTCAATCTTTGAGCAACCCAGACACTTATACCGATATAGACTATAATGCAGAGCCTTCCTTTTTAAATTCAATGACATGCTCAACTGACGGATCTTTTATCCAGAAGTTTGGCTGTGTTGCTATTGTCGATTCCTTCTCATGGAGACTCACAAGGCAGAGTACAACGGACCCATAAAGTGTTCTAGGCTGTACATTTCAGGAACGCAGCTCATCAGGTGTTTCTCCCATGGAGCCACGCGGTGTGTTCAACCACAAGCCTTTCAATTACCAGCTAATTGCTTCATCATTGTACCACTGTGGCTCCTTGGGTCATCGATAGGAGGCTGGAAAAACTTTTTTCCAATTTGATGAACAACAATGATTATAACCGGGGGGTGGGGTGGAAGGTATTTCACCCTCTCTACTTGAAAGGCAGGGTCCCAAGCTAAAAGTAGGGCACAAACTATGCCTACATCTACGTGAAGTGCAAATTCCTTAGAAGCACAAAGACAAGACTCTCAAGGCTTCCCTCCCCCTTCCATGTCCTCACCCACCTCCAGAACACAGAGCACTTATTATATCCCAAGTTCCTCCAGCGGGGAAAAACAGACACGCTTCCCGTTGTTACCTAAACAGCAAAACTAAAGCCCCTGTCCCCTATGGGAAATCTAATCACTCACAAATGCTCTAACAAAATCAACCTAAACTCTTCATTTAAAGGCATAGGTTTGTATTGTGACTGGCTGCTAAAAAAACGTGTCTTGGGTCTTAAAGACTTGTCCTAAAGCAAGTATCTATCTAAGGGAGGCATCAACTAAGTCCACAAGCAGGACCAGCCTGTGTGGCCCAAAGATTGATGGGACAAGATAGAATCCAAATCCAAAGGAGAGACTGGGATGAGAGTTGAAATGATGAACACCGAGCTTGCAGAAAGCAGTGGGTAATAGTGGAAGCCAAAAATCCATTTATGGATTCCATACATGGATTAAGTCTCCTGTAAATTCCTTCTGACAATAATCCAGGGATGTGCATAGCTGTGCTATCAGAGAAAGAGAGAGAGAGAGAGAGAGAGAGAGAGAGAGAGAGAGAGAGAGAGAATAATCAAGTCAATTATGGTAGATGTAGTTAGGTTAAAAGGTAATGCCTTATCATTTGATCTCCTTTTTTGACTAATTTTAAAGTAGTTTTAGTTTGTAATATTTTCTACTCTCGTTTTTGGGGGGTTATCACTGCCCTCTGGTGGTCATGGGAGCTAACCAACCTTGCTCCTGGAGAGCTGCTGCTGGATTTGAACCACCAAGCCTGTGGACCGCAGTCCCGCACTGAACCACTTAGGCCACTGGGGCTCAGCTCTCTACTCTCTTTTTGATTGAGATTTTTCTCTGTTTTGTCTAGTCAATTTTGGTTTGCTGTTGTTGTTTGGTTTGGTTCAGTTCACTCTTTGCATTTTGCATGATTTTCTGTATATGAAATCCAGGATAGGTAAATCTGTAAAGCTGGTAACTGGGTTAATAATTTACATAGGTGTGTGTTTGGGAAAGATGGGGGCAAATAGGGTGCTACAAAAGTGAGAAAGAGAACAAAATGGTCTGAAATTTATTGTGGTAATGATTGCACAATTCTCTTTCACATAATTGAAATATTAAATTGTATGATACATGAAGTACATGCCCACTAAGCTTTTAAATTAAATAAAGTAGTAAGAGTAGACAAATAAGAAAACACTTTATCAGACCAGTAGGTGTAATGTAGAATAATTCAAGGCCTTTAAAGTTTATAGGGAAATTATGAAACTTAATTTTGAAGGAAATATATGATTGTGTTAGTCCAGGTAGACTAGAGAAACAAACTCATAAACATGCATCTGTATATAAGGAAGAGGTTTATATACAAAAAGGAATGGAACATTAATAAAGCATCCTAGTCCAGTCCAGTCCAAGTCCCTAAGTTCGATATTAGCCCATGTGTCTGATACCAATCCATGAGTCCACCTCAGACATATGAAGCACATGAATTGATGCTAGGACAATCACAGGCTTGTGGGTGCAGAGTCTGGTGCAGCCAGTGGTGGTAGAGACATCTCAGTGCTGAAAGAGGTGGTTCAGTGACTTCTCAAGCATTTCTGTCCTGGCAGGAGTTTCTATGTGGCTTTTCCGACTTCAGAAGTCTCGTTCCATCAGGGTAAACCCATGTGGCTTCTCCCCTGGGATGACTCACAAGGAGCCTGCCTTGTGTTTGTCAGTAGAGTGGCTCCAAGGCTGGTGTGCTTATACCATGTGGACTTTGTTACTTTTGAGTTAGATGGCCACTTGATTATTTTCATGCCTTTAAAACCTCAGACACTATATCTTGGATAGCCAGGAACCATCATCTTTCGTCACCACTTTTGCCTGTGCACACATTTGTCTTCAGTGATCTTGTCAGGAAGGTGAGTATCATGAAACATGAATTTAATAGAAAAAAGTGTTATTGCATTGAGGAAATACTTGAGTGGAGGCCCAATGCCCATCTGCAGTCTTATTACTAACACTATGAGCATATGCACACAGATCTATTTCCCCATCACCGTATATAAATATATTCACCTGTGCACATGTCTGTATTTAACCCTTTACCCCCAGTTGTTTCCTCTCTTTTCTTTTACTTTCAAATGAATTAAAAAGCTGTGGTACATACATACAATGGAGTACTACACATTGCTGAAAAGCCGTGATGAATGCATGAAGCATGTCACCACATGGGAAGAACTGGAGGAAATGATGCTAAATGAAGTAAACCAAGCACAAAAGGGCAAGTACAACATGAGTCCACTGAGGTAAGCTTGAAAAAAAAATGCAAAAGGGGCATAGGCAATTGTGGTGATCATGTATTCATGGTGGTAATTTCATGATTGGATGTAGGGGTGCAGTCTAGCCTGTTAATCTGGAGATAGCCATTGAGTAGCCAATAAGGCCTCTGTGTGGGTATGGCTTTCTCCTGAGACTTCTGGGAAATCTCACAATATTTCCCTCATGGAGATGAGAATCCTTCTCCCAAGTTGTTGGGAGTCAGTCCCTGAAATGACGAATTACAGACAAGACAAGATGGCAGCATCTGATGAACTGGAAGAGTCAGAGGAGTAGCCACATGGCCTTACCCTGATTGAACAAGACCTCTGAATCTGGAGAAGCCATGTGGAGACCCCTGCCAGTGCTGAGTTGTGTCTAACACCACTGATTGCTGTTGATGGACCCTGAGCCCTGGAAGCAAGGAGCCATGGAGATATCCCTGCCAGCACCGGGATTCTGTACCCACTGGCCTGTGACTTTGTGAGTCGGAAGGAGACTTTATAGGGTGGTATCAGGCATGTGGGCTAATATTGGACTTATGACTTTGAACTGACTGGGTTGGGATGCTTTCTCAATGTTCCATTCCTTTTGTATGTAAGCCTTACCCTTATATCCACATGCATGTCTATGAATTTTGTTTCTCTAGTCTACCCAGTCTAACACAGAAATAGAGCTACTCTATACAGCAATTTCTGTGGGGAGACCCAGGTTGTATGGTAGGGGCCTGACCAAATAAAGGGCTACATCTGGCAGCCAACTGGGGGTAGGGGGTAGTATGGCGATGTGAAAAGGGGAAATGGGGTTCTAACTGACCCAAGGGGAGCATATTGTTTATATTTCCACAGGGAAAGGGAGACCAAACTTAAACCTGGTTTTCCAGGATGTGTGTGCAGCATGACCACATGGAGTGGAGAGCCAGGGAGGGGTCTGAGAGCCCAACCCTAATCCTAACTATGTGGACAGCTGCCTCTTTCCCAGGGGAGTTTGCTTTGAAGGACAGCACTGAAGCTGCAGCTTGGGGAGTTGGACATGTCTGACCAGAGCACAGGAGAACAAATGAAGGTGGGGTGGGGGTGGATTTGAGTGCATTCTGGCCCACTGGGCTTTGAGGACGATATCCTCACTCAGAACAGCCAATGCACAGAGAGGATCATATGGCCAGCCCCACTATGAAACGCAGTGTCCCTTGATAACTCAAGGTCCTATGCTGACAATAATGGAGAAGCAGGGTTGTCACTGTCTGACCCCACCACAATAAGGCAAAACACTAAGGTGTGTAGCAGAGAAGTAGGGGGAGCAGTGCATGGAGTTATTGAAGGAATGCCAAGGATATTATTTGGGTCCAGGGTGTGACCCCCATCAGACTCAACAAGCGACTCTCCTAGAAGTCAATGAATAGACCTTGAACTATTTATTGTTTTTTTATTTTGTTATATATATATATATATATATATATATATATATATATATATATGAAATTGGGGCTTTTTTGTTGGTGTCATAGTTTTTATTTTCTTTGGTCACTTGATCTTAGGATGCCTTTCTTTGTACATATTGTTATCTCTGCAGGTCTATCTCGATAAGATAGCCTGGATGAACAGTTTGGAGGAGCATACAACAGGACTGATGGATCTGAGGGAACATGGAAGATGGGAGGTGGGGGAAAGGAGGTGGTGTTGATCAACCCAGGGAGAAGAGAACAACAAGTGATTTAAAATCAGTGAAAAGGTAGATGTGAGAGGCCTGATAGAGATTGATAAAGAGTAATGCAGCCGAGAAAAGTGACTGAAACCCAAAGGAAGGTTGAGCATGATAGTGGGACAAGAGGAAAGTAAAATAGTTTTTATGCATGTACACTCTTTTGGATAAAATAACAAAATCAAACAAATAATTAAATTCATAAGGTGACTGTCTGAACTAGCTAAGGCAGTGATCTACAAACTGCAGCTTGCGAGCCATATGAGGATATTTCAGTGTAAACGTGCAGCTCTGAAGTTACATTGAAAATATGTGAAGGTTATTATTTCAGGTCATGGTGATTTCATTTGTTTGGGAAAGCATATTTAAGATTCTTTCATGATCTTAAAGTTGTTAGGAGGGACAGGATAGGCCCTTCAGGCTCAAGAGTTTGCCGACCCCTGACCTCAGGCATGAAGCCAACTCTTACATGGAAGTGACTTTAGATCTGCAAGGGATCTCGACTAGAGTGATGCCCATGGTAAACTGATGGATGTAATGATTGGGTAAGATCTCCACTGAGAAAACTTTTCAAAAGCTTTATACGTATTGTTGCACAAATTCAAAATAAATAAAACTGTTTGTAAAAAATAAATAAAAATGAAGCCATGGGTTTTCTTGCCAAGTTCTCATGCTGATCTGGCCGGCTTATATTTCAGTGGCTCCCATGTTTTAGAACCACGTTTTTAAATATAACTATCATAAACAAATGAAAAAGGGTATGCGTTTTTATATCAGTCCATGTGACCCAGAATTGTGGATCCCATCGTGCTTGTGATGAACCCTTGGTTTAGAAAATGCACTGCAATCACTAACAGATGAGTGATATAGGAATTCAAGGTACCTTGAAGACACAAGGGGCTACGCATTGGGCCACTGACTATAGCATCAGCAGTGAGAATCCTAAAGCTGCTCAGGGGGAAGAAGAGAAGGTTTCCTGCTCTGGTAAAGATTTACCAACTTGAAAACCCACAGGGGAAGCTTTACTCTGTCTAACAAGTTTACGGTGAATCAAAATCTGCCTGGTGACAATGAGTTTGTTTGGTTTGAGGTGTTGATTTAGGAATTTAGGTGTGGGCATTTAAATTTTCTCCAAGGTTCTACTTCAAGTTATTTGCTCCTAAATTAGCAATTCTAAAAACATTTGCATGTAGCCAACCTCAAATTAAAAACAGACCGAGTCTTGACCAAACACTAGAGAAAGAACAGACTAATGATAGGCCAATGAGAAGCAGACTCTTCGGTAAGAAGAGCCAGGTTGATAATTATCTCTGGCCACAACAGTAGTAACTGGTGAGTGCACATTATATGAGGCACTGAGCTTATTTTAAACACTGATAGGAAAGGATGGTTACTGAATTGTCTCTCTTCCTCTGATGGTTTATTAAGTGAGCTGACTAATTTTCTCACACCTGGATGCTCTTATTAAAGTACTTAAGGTATCTGTAACATTAAGTTGGAATCAACTTGATGACGTAGTGTATTATACATTGAACTGCTAACAAAAAGATCAGCAGTTCAAATCCATTAATGGGCCAGAAGGAGAAAGTTAAGTCAGAGTGTTCCCACAAAGATTTAACTCTTCAAAACCCAATGGGACATATCTGATTTTTAGAGTGGCTCTGAGTCAGAAATGACTCAATGAAAGTGAATTTTGCTTGGTTTGCAGTGCTCCTGGAAGAAGTGAAGACCTTTAAAATGCATTCACAGACTGATGAAGATCCCCCTACAACTGTGATTACACAGAAGGGAATTACTATTCTGTGTTCATTTATTCTAAGTCTGTTTACACTCTGGCAAAGCATTTCCCTAAGCAACCTGTTTCTGGGGTTAGTTGCCAGCAAGCCAGAGCTGACCCACACCAGCCTGTGCACAACACAACAACCCCCTGCTCAGTCCTGCACCTCCTCAACAGTGTCCCTATGCCTGAGCCCACTCCTTGAGCACCTTCCTCTTTTCCTCCACCCTTTCACTTTACCTAACACCATGTCCTTCTCCAGGGACCGGTCTCTCCTGACAGTATGCCAATAAGACCACATCTTACCAGCCTTTACTTTAAGGAGTACCCTGGCCTTATTTCTTTCCATACAAATCGGTTTGTCCTTTTAGCAGTCCATGATACTTTCAATATTCTTCTCCAGCACCACAATTCAAATGAATTCATTCTTCCATAGTGTTCCTTAGTCAATGTCCAACTTTCACATTCAAATGATGCAATGGATACTATCACTGCTTGAGTCAGGTGCACCTTGGCACTTAAAATCATGCCCTCCCTCTTAAATACGCTAAAGAGATCTTGTGCTCCAGATTTACCGAGTGCAATACTTCTTTTGATTGCTTGACTGCCACTTCAATGAGCGCTGATTATGCGTCCAAGTAAGACAACATTTTTTGACCGCTTCAATCTTTTGTCCATTTATCATGATGTTACCTACTCGGCCAGTTGTGAGGCTTATGGTCTTCTTTACACTGAGTTGTAATCCATCCTGAAGGCTGCAATCCTTGATCTTCATCAGCAAGTACTTCAAATCCTCTTCACTTTCAGCAAGCCAGGTTGGGTCATTTGGGTCCAGGTGCTAATAAGGCTTCCTCCAACCTGAAGCCACACTCTTCTTTCTAAAAGCCAGCTTTTCTATTGATTTGCTCAACCAACAGATTGAACAAGTGTGGTTAGAGAATAAAACACTCATGCACAAATTTCCTGATTTTAAACCATGTAGTATTCCCTGATTCTGGTCTCACAACTGCCTCTTGATTTATACACAATGTCTGAAAGAGTACAATGAAGTGTTCAGGAATTCCCATTCTTTTCAAGGTTCTCCACACTCTCGAAAGCCTTCACGGTATAAATGAAATGCAAGTAAACATCTTAGTAAACTAAGAACTCTAATTAAGTATTTTTGCTTAATTTCATTTTCTTTCTTTTCTTTTTTCAAAGAAAGAACAAAGGATTAGAGGCAGGGATTTGACAGAAGTCATGTAACTATGAAATGCTGCCACTCGAGAACAAGTTTTTCTGATGTCAAATACATTGCTGATTCCACATGCATGGCTCTTAGGTATGATCTGAAAATGAATATATTGATTTCATCATGCTTGTGGAAATGCAAACTCATTCTTATTTACTTTGTCAAAGGTCAGAACACTTAATTTAGAAAATACATTTCTAAACAGAAATGAATCAACTCATCATCCCTCCTTGCTATTGATATTGTCAGACTTCTTAACACTACTTGTTGATCCACATGTGTATTATATGGCCGACAGAATAAATTCAAGCTTCACTGCGATGCAGGAAAGGAACGTGTGGATGACTCAAGCACTTACTTGACTATGGAAAAGTTGGATGGTTGAGCCTATTTAGAGAAGATTCATAAAATCCTGATCATCCAGAAGGCCACAGCCTTGGAAGTCTTGAGGAATACAGTACTACTATCATCATCAGTCAGAATTAGCTTCCCAAATGGTTTTGCTTTTTCTTTCATTCAGCAAGAAGAAGGAAGTTTATGCATTTATAGAAAAGATGCATATGACAATGGCCTCAAAATATATTTCAAAGAGAGAGATGGAAGGAGAGGAAAGAATTAAAGATGGCACAGAAAACTGTTAGCAAATTTCAAAAGATGAAATATATACACACATTAAGTAGGTTTAAAAAAATGGACTAATCATTATGCCCACAGTCTTCTACTGAGCACTATAGTAACAAAATCAATGATACAATATGGTCTGTACTTTAAAAACAAAAACAAACAACCTATGATTCAGTTGAAGGAGTTGTATATATTTTTGTGAATGTGTATATAACACATATGGAAAATATAAGTTGTAAGCGCACATCAAATTATATTAATGTAAGAAACTGTGTTACTTAGAGATTTTCTTATTCAATTTAAACAACCAGTACAATCTACTTGGTTTATCTCTTTCTAGTTCTTGTACGGATAGTAAAATTTGAAGCCATTGGCTCAATTTCAAATCATAGTGACCCTATAAGACAGAATGGAACTGCTCCACAGGGTTTTCAAGGTTACACCTTGTTATGGAAGCATACTGTCACATGTTTCCTGAGTGGTGACTGATGGTTTTGAACCACTGGCATTGTTTTTCCTTGCAGCCTAGCATTTAACCACTCAGATACCAGGGTTCCTTTACTTATATTACTAACTAAAACTTCTTTTTAAAAATCATTTTGAGGGCTCATAAAACTCTTGTCACAATCCATACATCCATCCATTGCGTCAAGCACATTTGTACATTTGTCAGCCATCAACATTCTGAAAACATTTTCTTAATGTATAGGTTATTTTTCTGAATTTCCAGTTTCTATGGTTTCAGCTTGCTCTTTGGACATGGCTCTGGAATCTCAGACTTGGTATAATTGAAGCTGGGCTCAAAGATTCATCATCTGAAGTGACTCTGTCTGGTAATCTGTGAGTCAGTGGAAGGCATTTCCATCTATCTGATTGTATTTCCTCCTTAGCCTAATTTATTGAAGGCTTTAAAACCTGAATAATACTTTCATTCTCCCTAAAAGTTCCTGACAAAATCAACTATATGATTATGCCAATGACCTAATCAATACCTGTCATTGCATGCTTCTTTGGCTTTTCATCCACAATGTAGATTCTATGTGGTATTTGAGTGTGTCTGCAAGGTTGTCATGCTGTGGTAGCTTGTGTGTTGCTGTGATGCTGAAAGCTGTGTCACTGGAATTTCAAAAACCGCTGGGGTCATTCAAAGTGAACAGGTTTCAACAGATTCTCTAGAAAAAGAACAGACCCTGAAGAAGGAAGAAGCTGTCCACTTCTGAGGAATTAGCCATTAAAAATTCTATACATAGCATCTTAATCTTGTCAGGTACTGAAAACCTAATGAATAGAAGCAGACATTATCAGAGATAGTCCCAGAACATAAGCCCCTCGGGACACTCAAAATATGACTGAGGAAGAGCTGATGTTTCAAAGTAGAAGAGACCATAATGATGTGGACAGAGCAAAGTCTCAGGGACCTTCATGTGCTGATCCCATGATGACATGGACAGAGTAAAGTCTTCTGCATTAAAGTATCAGAGACCTTCATGTGCTGACAGAGCACAACTCAAAATGAGAAGCAGTTGCAAACATCTGTTCAGAATTGGAACTTACAATATACAAATATGATCTGGGAAAATTGGAAGTTATCAAAAATGGAATGGAATGCATAAAGATGGCCACCTTAGACATTAGTGAGTGAGCTGAAATGGACTGCTATTGGCAATTTTGAATCAGAAAACACTGTTGTTTACTATCCTGGAAATAGCACACTCAAGAGGAACAGCACTGCATTCACTATCTAAGAGACATTTCAAGATCTATTTTGAACAATACTGTCTGTGATAGGATAATATCTACAGACATACAAGGAAATTCAATCAATACAGATATTATTCCATTTTACGTATCAACCACTAAAGCTACTGATTAAGAAATTGCAGAATTATACCAATGACTTCCATTGGAAATTGATCAAACATGCATTCAAGATGCATTGACAATTAATGCAAAAGTTGGAAACAAAGAAGAAAGAACAGTACTTGGATAATATAGTCTTAGTAATAGAAATTAAGCTGGAGATCATATGATAGAATTTTACAAGTCCTAATAGCACAAAATTGCTATTTTTTTAATAGCACAAAATTCAACTATGGATTTGTCCATATTGAATACACAGAATTCAAATTAACTACATATGTGGGAAGAGGCAATGGAGAAGCTCAACATTAGCAGCTAAAACTAGACCAGCAGCCAACTGTGAAACAGACCATCAATTGCTCATATGTAAGTTTAGTTGAGTTTGAAGAAAATGAGAAAAAGTCCACTAGAGCAAAAACAAGCAAACAAACAAGCTAAAAACAACCTAAACTATATCCCACGAGATTTTCAAGATCATATGAAGACTAGATTTGATGAATCATGTACTAATGAGAAAAGAACTATTGATCTGTGGGAAGGCATCAGAAATATTATTCCCGAAGAAAGCAAAGGGCCATTGAAACAACAGTAAAGAAAGAAAAGGTCAAAGTGGATCTCAAAAGAACCTCTGAAGCTTGCTCTTACTCCTAGCATAACTAAGGCACATGAAAGAAATGATGAAGTCAAACAGCACAGCAGAGAGTTTCAAAGGACAGCTCAAGAAAACAAACTAAAATACTATTCAAAGACCTAGCATTACAAAACTAAAAGAGAAGAAAACATTCAGCATATCTTATACTGACAGAACTCAAGAAAAATTCAAGCCTTGAATGACAGTACTAGAAGATTCTGTGGGCAAATATTGAATCATATACAAAGCATCAAAAAAATGGAAAGATGATATATAATTACTATTCTAAAAAAAAACTAGTCTATATTCAACAGTTTCAGGAGGAAGCATATGACCAAGGACCAATTGTACTTAGGCAAGAAGTAAAGCTACACTGAAAGCACTAGCCAGAAACAAGGCTCCAGGAATTGATGGAGTTCTAATTGAAATGTTTCAGCAAGCTGATGAGCACTGGAACCACTCACTCATCTATTCCAGGGACTTGGAAGACAGCTATTTGGACAACTAACTGCCTGGAAGAGATCCATATTTGTACCCATTCCAAAGAAAGGCGATACAGGATAATCCTCAAATTATAGAACAACATCCCTGTTAACACAGGCAACTAAAATTTTGTTGAAGATCATTTACCATGATTGCAGCAGTACATAACAGGGAACAGCCGGAGGCTCGGGTTGGATGCAGAAGAGCGTTTGGGACAAGTAATGTGTAAATTTGGCTGATTGAAATGGAGATGGGGTTGGACAATATTCAGGGCTCCAGTATCTTAGGCCTGGTGGGGCAGTGGTTGCATGTTGAGTTGCTAACGACAATATCAGCTGTTCAAAACCACCAGCTGTTCTGTGGGAGGAAGATGAGACTTTCTGGTCCTGTAAAGAGTTATAGTATCAGAAACCCACAGGGGCAGTTGCATCATGTCCTATAGGAGTGCTACGAGTTGGGATTCACTCAATGAGAGTGAGTTTTGAGTATCGTAGGCTGGGAGTTGGTGCTAATGTTACCTCGATGTCAGGTACCAGGTTTAATTGTCACTTGCGTTTTGCACACCAACACAAGAACATTAGAGAACCTCAAAGAAAAAAATCTGAATATTGAAGTCGACTTATTTATGTTTCATTTCAGAAATAACTTCAAGAAATAAGTAAGGAAGATTCTGTAAAGAATAATACAAACTGACATCTGAAAGTGGGAAACAAAACAAAAACAATGCTTTGCCTATGGAGTGCTTTCACATGGTAACCCGCCACCTGAAATAGTAGTGCTCCACACAATCTGGCCTGAAAGAGTTGACAAAGACAGATTCTCCACCCCAAACTAAAATTAATGCCAATAAAGATCACAAAGCAGCTGAACCCCGGTGGCGCAGTGGTTGTGTGCGGGACTGCGGCCCACAGGGTTGCGGTTCAAATCCAGCAGCAGCTCTCCAGGAGCAAGGCTGGGCTTCCTACTCACACCAGGGCAGTGGTGCCTCCCGACCCCCCCAAAAAAAGATCGTAAGGCATGGCATAGCAGTTAAGTCTAGGGGCTTCATAAATTTATTTTAAAATGTTACTATCTTTCCATTCCAGTTTTCCATGAACTTTGGGGAGTGCTGCTATATTTTGAAATAACAGTATTTATGGTTGAATCCCTAAGACTTCTCATAAGCCTATAAAGTTAACATATTTACAGTTTCCAAGGATGAGAGCATGGACATTTTGAGATTCTATTGTTCTGCCTCCCATATTGGTCATAGCATATGTACACATTTGACTATACTGATTTTACCAACTTTCTTTACAAACTGATGTTCTAATTATTCACACTCTAAAATGCATATTTCACTCTTCCCACACTTCACATTAACAAATCTCTAATTTTGCCTATTGAATACATGTAATTGATTCTTACAACTTTAATTTACATTTTATTCTACTAGTGAAGTGGTCTTATTTTTGTCTACATTAATTTTATCATCATCTTTGAATTTTATTCATGAATTTGCTTTTCCTTTTTGGGGAAAGTAGGGTAGGGGGTTAAGTATCAGACTGCTAACCACAAGGTCAGCAGTTAAAACCCACCAGCTGCCAGGCTGGAGAGAAATGAGCCTGTCTGTCCATGCACAGACTCACAGCCTCGGCAATCGTAGGGAGCAATTCTGCTTGGTTCTGTGGGGTTGCCATGCAACAGAATTGACCCAAAGGCCGTAACATTGAGGTTTGACTTTTTGTTGCTGATTTGCTTCAATATATACAAAACTTAGAAATTAATTCTCTGCTTTGATAGTTGCAAATATATTTCCCCCTTGTGCCTGAAAACTTCACTAACATTATTCATTGAATCCTATTGTAATTTTCAAGATGCTCAGTTATAATTTTTTTGTGATGTCTGCTCTTTGTAGCTTACTTAAGGAATATCCAGGACAGTTAAATATACACTTTCGCTTTCACAAACTGTGAAATTTTGCTTTTAATCTACATATATTATTATTTAGTCTGAGTTAGAAATGGCATATATAGTTTTTTTTAATACAGATGATCAGCTTAATACAGAAAATTTAAGCTCCCAGGCATAGAGGAAGCTCTCATATTATATAAATTTCACATGTGTGTACATACTTTCTTATTCTGTTCACTTGAATAACATTTATTTTTTGTACCTTTACAATAGCATCTTAGTTTCTATAGCACCCTAACCTTATAGTATGTTGTGTGATAGATCAAACACTCTCGCTTCCTCCATATCTTCTACCTCCTTCGTGAAGACTGCCTTTTCGTTTTTGAATTTTTTCTACTATGAATATTTACCTCTTTGCTACATTTCAACTTAAGAATAAATTTCAACTTGTAAATTTTATCCATGTACATTTATTGTGATTATCTGGATTCTGTTCCTTCTTTTTTTTAAAAAAAAATGGGACATGGCATATAATTTTCATGAATTTTAATTATGTAACCAAGACTATATCTTGAAATGCCAAAGACATGGAACCTTTACAGCACTGCAGAAGACACCCTTCTACATAATCCAAGCCTCTGCCTCCCTCTAGTGCTCCCCACTAATCTGATATCTAGCATCATCAATCAGTCTTCCCTGCCCTTAAATTCATGTGTGTATCACCAAACCATTCACATTGTTCTGTGTTTTACTCCTTCATTCAATATAATATCTGTGGGACTTTACCATGTTGTGACATGCACCTGTAGTTTGGTTAAAATACTTTGTAGCATCTCACTGTAAGATTATACCACAATTTATTTATTCATTCTCCTGTTGATGAGAATTTGGGTTGTTTCCAATACGGGGCCTTTCAAAATCAAATGGCTAGGGACATTTTTCTACATGCCTTTGATGGAAATAAATACTTATTTATCTTGGATATAAACCTGAGAAATGAATTTGAGTCATAGAGAAAGTCCACAATTGCATTTAATAGAAATTATCAGACTTCCAGGGAGCTCTGGTAGTGATTACACATTAGGCTACTAACCGCAAGGTTAGTGATTCCAAGCATCAGCCTCCTCTGCCTGAGAAAGAAGAGATTTTCTACTGTCATGAATAGTTATAGTCTCAAAATCCACAGGGGAAGTTCTACTGTGTCCTACAGGGTCACTATAAGTCAGAATTAACTCAATGGCTTTGAGTTTGGTTTGGTGAGATTTCTAAAGTGCTTCTACCATTTTGAAATTTTAGAAGTATAAGTGAGAACTAGCTAACCCACATATTTGTTAATATGTTAGAAATTCTATCGCATTATGATTTGATTTAGCCTCTGAGGAATAATGATGCTTAAGACATCTTTTTGTGTTCATTGGCTACTTGGATATCATCTCATGGCAGTTTTCTATTCAAGTTCTTTGCACCTTAAAATCTCACTTACTCATGCAGTTTCTGATTGGTTTGTATAATTTCTGTCCTCCAGGTATTAATCTTTTGCTTGATATGTGAATTTTTAATGCCTCTTATAGTTTGTTATTTATCTTTTCACTTACTTAATGACATTTTTCATATTACTGAATATGTGTAAACCTAGCTCATCATTTTTAAAACTTTTATAATCAGTGTTTTTTTTATAAGCTATTCAAAACTATGTTTAATTACCTAAGGTTATAAAATGTCTTCCCAATTTCTTGTGAGGGTTCATTTTACCTGTCAACTTAGCTAGACTCTGGTGCCCAGTTTTTTGGTCAAACACTAGTCTACACTCTTGTATGATAAAATTGGTTGGCCGTAAGTAAAGCATATTGCCCTCAGTGATGTGAGAGTGGGACATTAAATAAGTTAAAGGAACAACAGCAGCAACAACAACACCTTGGGGTTAAACTCTCTAACCTGTCTTGGAAGAAGTACAGCTAGAATAGTCCTTAGAGGTCAGGAGTCTCCCGTACTTTGGATATGTCAGGAAAGACTAGACCTTGGGGAGAGGACACTTGCTAGGGAAAGTAGAGGGTCAACAAAAAAGAGGAAGGCCTTGAGCAAGGGGCACTGACACATGGCTGCAACAAGAGACTCATCCATAAGAAAGATTGTGAGGATAGCCTAGGACTGTGTGATCTTCTGTCCCGTTGTCATTACAAGTAAGAGTGGCCTCTATAGGACTAATGACATAAACACTCACAAATCTCTGGTTTGAAATCTGTTACCTGTTTAGGAAAATCTTTAGCTATTGTTGTTTTTAAATATTGCTTCTCAAGAGGTGTAGGGAATTGGGAGTGTATTCAGAAACACAGTCTCTCTAGACTTCAGCTCCAATTTCCCATTGCTCAAAGTTTTAACTGTATGGGCAGTTTCCAAACTTTTAAGAACCACAGAAGGTTTTCAGTCTTTCTTCTACTACCATATGACCTCAGACAATGAGACCTAAAAGTCTTGTCACTCTTCTTGCTTTCACTAATAAAACAAAATGAAATATAACAATATTGTTTCTGCTTCATCTTCTGGTTTCTTTTATTAGATTTCAAATTCTATAGTGGTGTCATTTGTGCATACTTCCACGTCTCTTACACTATGTTCTGCTGAGTTTTTTGTTTTGTTTTCTTGTGTCTCAATTTGGATTGTTTTCTTGGTACTTGAATTGTGTTTAGTTTATATTGTATTCCAGAAAGTAAGGAAGTGTTAAAAATTGATGTGACATCTCAAATCATCATGATCTCCCAGTGACCAAGTATGAGATCATTTAAACAACAAAATATAATGACAATGATGGATTACAACTAATAAATCAAATGTGTGTTCTTGAGATTACATGGCTATAAATAAGTAGCTCATTCGATAACTATAGAATGATATAGATAACTTGCTCTTATTCTTGATATTGTTATTAGGTAGCATCAAGTCTATTCCAACTCATATTGACTCCAAGGACAACAGAAAAAATACTGCTTGGTCCTAGAATGGAATTATAATGAACTGACTTTGAAGAATTCTGCTGCTGTTGCCGGATACCATCAAGTAGGTTCTGACTCAACGTATCCCTATTTTATGACAGAAAGGAACACTGCTTGTCCTAGCCATCTTCACTATTATGTTTGAGTCCATGGGTGCAGCCATGGTGTCAAGATTCATCTTGTCAAGGACCTTCCGCATTTTTGCTATTTTGTTTTGTTTTGATTTGTTTGTGGGGGGTGTCACTGCCCTCTGGTGGTGAGAGTAGAAGGCCCAGCCTTTGCTCCTGTGGAGCCGCTGCTGGAATTGAACCTCCATCCCAGTGGGCACTATTCTTCACTTTAGTAAGCATGATGTCCTTTTACAAAGCCTTCTCTCTCCTGATAATGTGCTCAACGTGAGCAACACTAAGTCTAGTGGTCCTTCTGAGAAGGAGAATGCCAACTATACTTTCTTCAAGAGACATGGTTATTTTCTGCGGGAGTCCTTGATACGTTCAATGTTATTCACCAAAATAATAACTCAGAAGTATTGTGCAAATACACGTGTGATGACTGAAATTACTATGACTTGGGTTAGACACCCTTAGTACTTAAAATGCCCATCTTTGCTCATTAATATTTTAAAGAGGTCTTGTATATCGGATTTGTCCAATATTTGATTTCTGGACGGCTGCTTCCAGGAGTGCTTACTATGGAAATAAGTTGAGTGAAATCCATGATATCTTCAATCTTTTCTCTGTTTACCAGGAAGCTGCCTATTGGTCGAGCAAAGACTTTTTTCCCCCACATTGAGTTGTAACCCATACTAAAGGCTGTAGGCTGTGATCTTTATCAATCAGTGCTTCAGAACCCTTGTTTTCAGCATGCGAGATTATGTCACCTGCATCTACATGTTGCAGGTGACGTTTCCTACAACCCTAATATTTCATCCTTTATCAGATAGTCTACTGACTTGGATTATCTATTCAACGTCCTTAGTGAAAAAAAACAACATTGTGACAGGAGGCAACACTGATAGGCACCTTCTCTGATTTCAACCTCAATATTCCCTTGTTCTGTTGGAACAACTGTTTCTTGGTCTAAACATAACTTCCACAGGAGAACAATGAGGTACTCTGCAACTTTTCTTTGTACTATTTTCCATAGCTTGTTAGGATCCATGTACCATATTTTTCAGACTATATGGCACATCTGATCATAAGACACATCCATATTTTAGATCAGAAAAGCAAGAAAAAATATTCTGAATTAAATAATACAAGTATACTAAAATGTTCTGGAGTACCACACCTTTGGATCATAAGATGCACCTCATCTTTCCCCTCCCCCCACCTTGGGCTTTTGTTCCAAAAATTACAGTAGTTGAATATCTTTGCATAATCAATAAAGCAAAAGTAATCATACTTCTAATTTCCTCTACTTTCCGCCCAAATCCATCTGGTGTCATCAGTGATATCTCTCATTCCATGTCTTCATCTGAAAACAGCTTGCATGTTTGACAGTTTCCTGTCAATATACTGTGGTATTCATTTATGAATTATCATGATTGAAATTTCACTTGCATATGATATTAATGATATTTGGATGATCTCTACATTCTTTTGGGTAGCTTTTCCTTGATATATGATACCAATTGAAATGATTGAGTATTGATCAATTCTTGTTGGTACAGTGATTCTGTGAACTTTTTCTATATGCGTTTGGTGTTTCCTACATCATTCAATATTTTTCCAAAAGAATCCTTCCGTATCACAACTAGAGGCTTGAATTTTTTCTTCTGTTATTTCAGATTGAGTATGATGGTCTTCTCTATTGGTTTTCTCCAAGTCTTCTCACATTCCATTGCAGTACTTTGTAAAGTTTTTCTGTTTAATCTTTTATTTCATAATTTCTTCTCTTCATTTTGGCTACACTACTTATTGAAAACCAAGTTTCAAAATCTTTTTTCACATTTACTTTTTTCTCATTCCTGTCTTTAATGTCCTTTTACTTTCTTCGTGTTTGAGTATCATGATGTTATCCCACAACTTCATTAGTTAGCTATCCCTTATTCGTTAGTGTTTAATGTGCCAAGTCTGTTCTTAAGATGATTTTTAAATTCAAATGGGATATATTCAAGGCAGAATTTTGGTTCTCATGAACTTGACTTAATTTTCTTAAGCTTCAAACAAAATTTTCACATAAGTAACTGATGGTCTGTTCCATGTTCACTCCTGTTCTTCATTTAGCTGATAACATTCAACTTCTCCATGTTCTCTTCCTACAGATATATTTAGTTCTATTCCTATGCATTCCTTCTGTAGAGATTCATGTGTAGAGTCACCATTTAAGTTATTGAAAAAAGCATATTCTGTTGTTCTTGTGAAATTCTACCAGAAGGTCTCCAGTTTTATTTCTATCTCCCAGGCAATATTTTCCACCCACTGATTCTTCTTTTTTGCTTCCACATTTCACATTCCAGTTGCTAGGCATTGTTAGTGTATCTTGATGTATGTTTCCCCAATATCAGACTGGCGAAGTTGGTAAAATTCTGCACACTTCTCCATTATCAGTTTTTGTGATTTGTACATAAAATTAAATAATAGTTGTACTAACTGGTTTCCCTTGTACATCAAAATTGATATTGAAGTCTTCTTTTCAATGGTCAATAGTATACCACTTCTCTGAATTCATCATTCCCAGTATAGTAGGCTATATGAGTGCCCTATTCAAAATTGCCAATATAAATCTGCTACAGTTCATTGATGCCTAGAAAAGACATCTTCAGGAATTCTGTTTTATGTTTTACAACTTCCTAGATTCACACTTTACCCATTCCACTTTCTGATTATTCATGGATGATTGCAGATGCACCCTCTGATTTTAGCCATGCCCCATCAAAAATATCAACCTTCTGAAAGGTTTACTCCATCTACGTCATGAATGTCAACACTGCTTTGAGGAGGCAGTTCTCGCTCAGTGGCATTTTGAATTCCTTCCTACAGAAGGGGTCATCTTTAGGCACTCTATCAAACAACATCCAGTGACCAGTTTTCACTGGTTATGCCCTCAGAAATGGACCAGTTCTTCTTTCAAGTCTTGCTTCAACTGAAAGCTCCACTGAATTCTATTCTCCATGGATGAGTCTGCTGCCCTTTAAAAGCTCAGTGGTGAGGTTCTCCAGCATCGTACCAATAGGCAAGCCCTCAGTGAACCACAAACTTGACAGATGAATGGTGAGATCAAATGATAGGTACAGGAAATCCCCACTTGGCAAACAATACTGTAAAAATGTCATCAATGCATGCTAAAATTAGTAAGGCAAAGTATGATCATAAACAGGGTCTGTGCATATTGTCAAAGCATCTGCCCACCTGATACTAATTAATGACAAAGGAAAAGATGCAGTATTTCACAGTGGAAAAACCTGGAAGACATTGTCCTAATCAAGTGTTCAAAGTTAATATTAGCAATAATAAGGCAAACTGACATCACATCCCTACTGATGTGATGCACATGAAGGGGAACACCACTCTATGACATCTGTGTCAGAAACGCATAACCACTCTTCATTCAGGATAAAACATCAGACAAACATAAATGGAAGGGCATAATACAAAATAAATAAGCCAGTTTCTTTAAACTCAAAGCTGTCAAATACTGACAAAACTGTCCAAGATTTGAGGAAATTAAGGAGAATTAGAGGAAATTAAATGTAATCAAACACCCTGGTGGGATTATGCACCAGAAGATAAGAGGAGTAATGGGACAGTTCTAAACCAAACTCACTGCTATCATGTTAATTCTGAATCATAAGATCCTTATATTGGATTTCCCAGACTTTCCCGGATAAGGCAGGTAGCTTCATCTTTCTCTGGCAGAGCAGCAGGTTTCAGCCTCCATGCTTGAAGTTAGCAGTCTGACACTAGCTCAAGGGCACCGGCAAGGTGAACTTCAAATAAGTTCTCAGATCAGTTAATACTATGACTCCAATCTTAATTTTCTGATGTAGAAAAAAATAAACAATATGCCGTGATTATAAAAGATGGCAACAGCATGGGAAGAAGAGTAGAAAAGCTATGGAAATTTTGAAGTTTTTACAACTTTTTTCTAAGTATATGTTATTTTTTTAAAGTCTTTAAAAATAAAGTTCTTGTCTTCTACTTAAAATATCTAAATCACAACAGAAACAAGATCTGTCTCTCGTTAATTGTTTTCCTTGGTTTCTCGGCAATTTTTTTCTATTTTTAACACACTTTATATAATTTTTGAAGAAATGTCAATGTGGATGAGAAATTGTAGAGGCACTTAGAGATGTAATTTAATTCAAGCGAAAGTTACTTCTCTTGTAGGCAAATAACTTCTCATTGGATCTCCTAGATCCAGACACATGATTGGCAAAAGTGTCCAACAATAAATATTTCAGTCTTACTGGGCCTGCAAGTACTCAACTCTGCCCCAATCGTGCGGAAGTAGTCATAGACACTACAGAAAACACTGGGTGTGGCTGAGGTCCAATAACGCTTTATATAAAAAAACAGATGACTAGCTGGATTTACTCCCCACACCTCCAACTCCTGCCTCACCCATAGTTTGCAGACCTTGATGAAGAAGATTTATTTTAGACTTTGTGAAAGCTGGTGTACCTAATTTGTCCTAAATTTTAGACTATGTCTCTTCTGTTCCAGTAAAAAGTTGGAAAAGTCTGACATACCCTCGAACTGCAAGGTAGCTCATTTTTGTTGTCTTAAGTCTCTCAATGTATTGGCGTATGGAAATTAACTGCAGTCCTTGGTTACAACGCCTGCTCTTAGATGATTTGCTCTCTTTTGCTACCTGTCTTAAAAGAAATAAAGTCAGAATGCTCTTTCTAAGCAAGGATGGTGAGACTTTGTCTCGTGTACTTTGGACATGTTGTCAGGAGAGACCAGTGCCTGTGAAAGGACACCATGTTTGGGAACATGGAAGGGCAGCCCAAAAGAGGAAGATACTGGACAAGACAGATTGACACAGTGGCTGTGGTAATGTGCTCAAAAATAAGGAAAACTCTGAGGATACATGTACGGTTGCTATGATTTGCAATCGACTCAACAGTAGCTATCAACAACACCAAACTAATCTAAAAGTGGGCTGTTCAAACCTGCCCAGCTGTGCCACCAAAGAAAGACCCAGTGACTTGCTTCTGTAAAGATGACAGTCAAGACAATTCATTCTACTCAATGAAACAAGGAGTTAGAATCAACTCAATGACATCAGGCTTAGTTCAGTTTGGTTATGGTCATCTTAGGAAACTAATATACATAGTTTCTTTCTAGGTATAATTTTCTTTTCATTTTGTGCATTGCTTGTTATGTATTTGTAGTATAATCTGCTTTTTAAACCATTTTATTGGGGGTTCATACAGCCCTTATTATAATCCATATATACATCTAGTGTGTCAAGCACATTTGTACATTTGTTGCCATCACTTTCAAAACATTTTCTTTCTACTTGAGCCTTTGGTATTGGCTCCTCATTTTTCCCCTCCCTTCTCTACCTTCCCTTCCTCAAGATCCCCTGATAGTTTATAAATTATTATTATTATTTCATATCTTATACCGACCAATGCCTCCCTTCATTCACTTCACCCCCCTTTCTCCTCACACCTACCCTTACCCTCCTAGTGGTGCTACTCTGATTATTGGTTCTGAAGGGTTTGTCTGTCCTGGATCTCCTGTGTTTCCAGCTCCCATCTGCACATGTGTACATGCTCTAGTCTAGCCGGATTTGTAAGGTAAAATTGGGGTCATGATACTGGAGGTGGGAAGCATTAAAGAACTAGAGGAAAGTTGTCTGTTTTCTCAGTGCTATACTGCACTTTGACTGGCTTATGACCTTCTAGAAGAGGATGTCCAATTGTCTACAGATGGGCTTTGGGTCTCCATTCTGCATTCCCCTTATTAACATTGATAGGATTTTTTGTTCTGGGTCTTTGATTCTGATACCTGATCCCATCAACACCTCATGATCACACAGGATGGTGAGCTTCTTCCATGTGGACTTTGTTTCTTCTCAGCTAGATGACGGTTTGTTTATGTTCAAGCTTTTAAGACACCATATGCTATATATTTTGATAGTTGGGCACCATCAGCTCTCTTCACCACAATTACTTTTGCACCCTTTTTGTCTGCAGTAACCATGTTGGGAAGATGAGCATCACAAAATGCCAGGTTATTAGAACAAAATGTTCTTGTGTTAAGGGAGTACCTGAGTTAGGGCCCCTTACTGGAAGTGGGGGGGTGTCTTACAGATCTTATAACAATTTATTCATCAATTCTATCAAGCATATTTGTACATATGTTATCATCATTATTTTCTAAACATTTGCTTTCTATTTGTGTTCTTGGTATCAGCTCCTCTTTTTATCCTCCCTCCCCCTCCCACCTTTGTGACCCCATGATAAATTATGATTATTTTCATATCTTACCCTGACCAATGTATCCATCCCCCTCAAATGTCTTCCTTCCTCTCTCCCCACATTCCCCCTACCCTTGTGGTATCCCTACTCCCATTCCTGTTCCTGGATTCCATGTACTCTTTTCTCTAATCTGTACTTGTGTACATGTCTGTAATCTAGACATGTTCTAGTCTAGCCTGAGGTGAAAGACAGGACTAGCATCATGATAGTGGGGGGTGACGAAGCCTTAAGGAACCAGAGGAATATTGTGTACTTCATTAGTGTTATACTATACTCTGGTTGATTCAGACTTCCCTTATAATACTTGTGTGAGGGGATGTCCCGTTTACTGCAGATGGGTTTGGGGATCTCTGTTCTGACCCTACTCATTCTCAACAATATGGCTGCATTTATTTCTTTGTTCTGAGTCTTCTGATCCCTCTTACCTGGTCCCATGGATACCTCATATCCTGGTTTTTATATGACACTATTCTTAGTTTACTCTATCACTTGAATGGTGGTTTAGGCAGAGTTAATATGTTTGGTTGACAATACTTTTTCCTCAGTTCACTAATAAAATCAATTCTTCACTGTATATGTTCCACTGTTGCTGTTGAAACCTTTTCATTTCATTTATAGCCTTTTAAAAATTATCTTTTTCGCTAGTGATTGATAGAATTTTCTGTTTGTTACTGGTGTTTAGTAGTTTTAATAAAATGAATTGGTATGGGTTTGTGCTTATTTTCTCTCTGTAACTTGTAGTATTTCTTAGGCATGAGAATTCTTATCTGATATTAAGCTATTTTAAACAACTAAGTTTTAATGTGTGAATGGAATTTTGTATTGCTGTGTGCACAAGTTGATAGCATTATTGTGCTCTTAATATTCATTTTCTTAGCTGATGGTGCTCAGCCAACAAAAGATATAACATCTGAAGGCTTGAAGATGAGCAAGCAACCATCTATCTGAGAAGCAGCAAATCCCACATGGAAAAAGCACACCAGCCTGTGTGATCACGAGGTATCAAATGGATCAGGTATCAGGCATCAAAGAACAAAAAACTAAATCAATGTGAATGAGGGGGAGTGCAGATTGGAGACCCAAGACCCATATGTAGGCAACTGGACATGCCCTTACAGAACGGTCATGGGGAGGAGACAAGCCAGTCAGGGTGCAGTGAAGCAATGATGAAACATACAACTTTCCTCTAGTTTCCAATTCCTTCTTCCGTCACCACTATCATGATCCCAATCCTACCTTACAAATTGGGCCATACCAGATGATGAACACTGGTACAGATAGGAAGTGGAAACACAGAGTCCAGGACAGATGATCCTTTCAGGACAAGTGGTGAGAGTGGTGACATCAGGAGGGTGGAGTAGAAAGGAGAAACCAATCATAAGGATCTACATATAACCCCTCCCTAGGGAACCGACAATGGAAGAGTGGTTGAAAGTACACATAGGTCAGTGTAAGACATGACAAAATAATAATAACTTATAAATTATCAAGAGTACATGAGGGAGGGTGATGGGGAAGGAGGGGGAAATGAAGAGTTGATACCAAGGGTTCAAGTAGGAAGAAAATGTTTTGAGAATGATGATAGCAACAAATGTACAAATGTACTTGACATATGGATATATGAATGGATTGTGATAAGAGCTCTGTGATCCCCCAATAAACATTAATATATGTATTCTTTTTTTAAAAAAATGGCATGTAATTCACATAGCATACAATTCACATAGCATACAATTCAGCAGCCCAACCCTATTCAGAAGGATTGTACAATCACCACCACACTCAACTTTGGATCCTTCCCCTGTTTTCTTGTAGATATTATTGTTAGTCCCCATTTCCCTATCCACAGCCTCCCCTGCCATGTCACCAGGTAATTATTCATCTAGTTACTGTCTCTATAGATGAACCTATCCTAGATATCATATTCAGAAAATCATACAAAACACAATTAGAAAGCAAGCTAAAATGGACAACAATGACAAAATACAATAGAGGAAAACATTCATAGAAAATATAACAAAAAACCTGACTGACACAAATTTAAAATGGATTCAGAAAGGATATAAAATTGTAACATTACATTTTACTCTCACTGTATCTGTGTTAGTCCAGGTAGACTAAAGGAACAAATTTCATAGACACGCATATGGATATAAGGAAAGAGTTTATATACAAAAGGAATGGAACACTGAGAAAGCATCCCAGCCCAGTCCAGTTCAAAGTCATAAGTTCGATATTAGCCCATATGCCCGATACCGTCTATAATGTCTCCTTCCGACTCATGAAGTCACAGGTCAGTGGGTGGAGCATCCTGGTGCCGCCAGGGGTCCCCTCATGGCTCCTCATTTTTAGGGCTCAGGGTCCATCAACAGCATGCAGTGGTGTCAGAAGCCACTTAGTGCTGGCAGGGGTCTCCCCGTGGCTTCTCCAGCTTCAGAGGTCTGGCTCCATCACGGCAAGGCCATGTGACTTCTCCTCCAACTCCTGCAGCAGCTCAGACGCTGCCATCTTGTCTTGTCCATGATTCATCATCTCTAAGACTAACTCCTAACCACTGGGGAAGATCGCTTCTCACCTTCACGAAGGAAATATCGCGAGATTTCCCAGAAGTCTCAGGAGAAAGCCATGCCCACATAGAGGCCTCATTGGCTACTCAATGGCTATCTCCAGATTACCAGGCTAGACTCCACCCCTACATCTCTATCATGAAATTAACATAAGCACATGACTGCCACAGCATCTGTTATAATCAACTTTGTAGGACTCTCTGTATGCTGGCAAGCCTGATCGCATCCCTGGACTCTGGTTAGAGGGGACCCACTGGTTTAATACATATGGAACACTGCAGATGGGTTGGGGGCTTTCACAGTCCTTTCAAATGCCAGCAAATTCATGCAAAATGAGCAGGTGTCAACAGCGGGGCTTCCAGACTAAAGCAGACAAGGAAGAAGAGCTAGTTTCCCCATTTGAAATATGAGGGACATAGCTTCAAGCATCACGACCACACGCAAACCACCACAGCGGACAAACTGACAGACACACTCCCACCTTGGAGGAGGAAGTGCTGGAGACCTTGTGCATAGTGGGAAACATCATCTGTCACAGAAGGCCCAAACACTGGAAGCAGAACACGGTGAGAGACCCTTCCAGAGGGTGGGCCCTCAGGTCTGAACGTTCTGGAAGTGTGACTGAATCAGGGCTGATTTCTTGGAGGGGAGCGACCCTGATAGAGATACATGAATTAGTCAAGTTTTTTTGTTCTACATGGAGTCTTGAAAATTAATTTTCACCCCCTAATTAGTTCTTCTCTGGTATATACATGGGTGCTTCAAAAAGTTCATGGAAAATTTCTCGTGATCCTTTAATTCTATTTTCCCACTAACTTTCAAAACCCTCCTCTATGATCAACAATTTAATATTAGGTGCATATTTTATGTAGCAATAAGAGTTTTTTTATTCCTTTGTATATTCATATTTTTCTATTAAAATATTCATTAACCATACCATGCTAAGTATGAATAATATTGCCCTTGTCATGTCTTTGCTTATCTAGTAACAGTACGAGCTGGTCCTCCTTAAATACTCCTGGCCAGGAATAGAGGGTGGAAGTAGGCTGTGAGGTAACAAGTCAAGAAAATAAAAGCAATGATGTACACTCTCACAAAGCTGTGAAACTTAGCACTCCACGCAAGGTACCGGCACCAGGCTAAGATGCTGTCCTTGTGCCATGAAGTCAACTGAATGAAAATTAAGCAATCAGGTTGTTGTCAATTGGATTTCCCTTAAAATTAGAGGCACTCTGCTAGCTGCTTGCTAGACACCACTTAAAAACCTCACAAGACACAACAAGGTAGATGTTTTTAATATAAGAAAATTGAAACCCTGAGAAAATAAGGAACTTGCCTAAAATTATGGAGCTATTTAAGTGTAGCAGCTAGGATGAGATTTCAGTTCTCAGCAACTAAATCATGTCATTTCCACGACATCATGCTGCCTCCCAAATAGAGAGTATGTTTGTTCTCTATGGAAATGTGGGATCCCGAACTGCCTAGCTATTTTCATATTACGCCTTCAAAGTCTGTTGGGTGTAGGTATTTGGGAAGCCTTTAATTCATTATAATTATGTGTCTCCTATTTTTCCTTCAAATATTTTTTCTATCTTTTGAAATAAATCACTTTTCTCATCTGAACTGAAGGGATTTCAGGAAGTGCCATGCTGGAGTGTCAGCAGCATCACTGTAAAGTGTATGATGTAAATATTTGCAGAGGGGATGCCAGATCACCAGAGTAACCATCCCTGTTCTTGTCCTGGTTTGGGGATTTCAGGGACTGTAGTGGAGACAGAGGATGAACGTCAAGAACATTTCCAACGCTTGATGAAAATGTGGCTCAGAAGATTTTTAACCCCTCCCCCACCTTTTAAAATGCCTTGAACAGAATATAAATGGTAGAGAGAATTATTCTGCCCAACACAACTCTCCATCTATCTTGCAACTCTCTTCATGTCTCAGGAGGAACTGTAGCAGTGTCACCCTTTGAGCCTACATCAGCCGCCTCTGTGGGCCAAAGGGTACCCCCACTATTTCCCCCCAGCAGAAAATTGGAAAAAATAATCACATAATGTACTTGAACGAAAAAAAAATCAAAACCACAAATAGTTTAGAACTTTCTCCAAGCCAGTGGAGATTTATGGAAACGAAATAGTCCACAGAATATTTTTTCCAGAGACTCTCACTTCATTATCCCTGTGAAAAGGTTTTAAATTGCTAAATTACCTCCTTCTGGGGCGTGTTTGTTTAATTCAATAGTTATGTTGTGTGGAAGTGCTCAGGGTCCAAAATTCAAAGTGTATCCAGCAGCACTTGAAAACAATGCGAACCCTAGCCAGTTACCAAAAATAGAGAACACTTTTTAAAAAATATTTCTCTCCTGACCTATCTCAGCCCTATAATTTCTGACCATTTCTAAAACTCTTGAACTAAGAACATATTGTAGTTCAGCCCGCCGCCGTATTTCTTCTCTGACAGGTAGAATTTTGCAGGGTACCATATTTCCTTATCCTGTCAAATCTCATGGAGATGACTTTACTCCATTTGCCAAGTTTTCAGAATATTTTTAATAAGAAAAACATCTTGATAACACATTTCATGATTTTTGTTCTACTTCCTCACGTTTCAAGGGAAGTTCTCTTTGGGTTTTGGTGCTCATTGAGGTAATATTTTAAAAGATTCCATTAAGCTGATTAAGATCCTTCCGTGCCGCAGGTGCTATTCAGAGACAGTGTGCTGTGAACACCATAATCACTTAGGCTGGTGATGTGCTTCAGCATCTGGTTCCAAGCTTCTCTTTCTAGAGGGTCTGTTTGGCACCGGTGATTTATTCAGGAGCAGGGGAATGACGAAGAAGCAATATCACTAGTGGTGTGTACGACTGTTACCATGGATGGTTTATCATTTCCATTTCAAGCATTTTTGGTTGAACTGCAGATGCTCTAGAAAAATGGCACTGGTGAGGAGGACAAATACACTGCCCTCCCATGCCACCTCCCAGGTCACACATTGCTCTCCAATTGTGGGCATGGATGATCAGAGGACCAGCGGTGGCCAGGAAGATAAGGAAGAGGGATGGGTTGGAAACCCACTCAGAGCAAGAATCAAGGCGGCAGTTTGCAAGGGGAAGCAGAGAAGATTGCATCTAATTAGAACTTCAGGAGAAATTTCAAAAGCCAGGTATAATTACCTGGGTGGGAAGTTAGCCAGCTAGAAGGTAACACCTCGAGTCAGGAGAACAAGTTCTATTTATAGTCACATGCTTGTTCGACTATAATTTCTAAGTACCTAGGAAGGCAAAATAAGATTTCTACCTTTCAAAATGTTGTGTTAAGAATGTTTTAAGGTTCCATGAGCCCTGGTTTTTACTGGAACTTTACATCATTAAACAACAAATGACCTATTGATCCAGTGTAAACGTTAGTCTCAGTTTGAATCAGGGGGACAAATGCTAAAGGTTTTACTAAACTCTGCAGTCAGCTCCAGTGATTCTTGCCTTGAAATCTAATAAAAGATATTTAACAATTCATTCATCATGTTCTAATCAGGGTGCATGGTAAAATGTCTTTCATTAATTTTTTAATAAAATGTTTTAAAACTCAGATTATAGGAAGTTGTAGTACAGTGTCATTTCAAATGTTTATAAATGTATATTTAGGCTAATTTTCATTTGCTTATTTAAAAACTAGAATATCATCCTTGAAGAGAATATGCATGTGGAATATGGATTCATTGAAACTTGGAGTAGCAACTTAGTCAAGGTCAAGGTAAAACTGATTACTGTTGAGTCAATTACCACTCTTGATGACCCCACAAGCTCCTGGTAGAATGGAGCTCCATCATTTTCTTGTCTGTAATCTTTTTGGAAGCAAATCTCCAGGGCTTTCTTCCATGAAATGAGTACAAACTACCATCCTATAGGTTTGTAGGGGAGCATAAACCATTTATGCCACACAGGCGCCAGAGAGTGACATAGGCATACTTATTTTCTGTTTACCTGACATACATATTTACTATCACCATGTAAATGCTTATGGACCAGAAAAACAATGCTAAGAATCAATACTATGTTATTTCTTTGTATTTAGCATGTAAATATATACTTACATTATCATAGACAGTTGGTTTTTGTATTGTAAAACAAAGGACAACAAATAAATAAGTCTTAATTTGTTTAGGTAGTGTGGTGTTTTGTGGCTTTTATAGTCAACGTGAGAACTCTCTGCTTTTATTCTTGAACCTTTGTGCATACTACCGGGATGTGAATTGTGCCACTTTGTCTTTCAGTCAT
The DNA here is from genome assembly GCA_004026705.1 of Nesogale talazaci. Taxonomy (NCBI): domain Eukaryota; kingdom Metazoa; phylum Chordata; class Mammalia; order Afrosoricida; family Tenrecidae; genus Nesogale; species Nesogale talazaci. Next base: position 212,876 of record PVJH01000355.1, read on the forward strand.
TTGAACCTACCACTAGCTCAAGTCTATACGGTCACATCCTTCTCTTTGGAAAAGATATTTGCTTTGTCAATGAGATAGTCTTAATTATGTGTCTTAGTCTGGGTAGACTAGAGAAACAAATCTATAGACACTCATATGTGTATAAGAAAGAGTTTTATATACAAGAGCAACTGCTCATTAAGAAAACACCCCAACCCAGTCTAGTCCCAGGGCATAAGTCCAATATTATCCCACATGTCTGATACCTGTCTATAAAGGCTTCTTCAGACTGAGGAACATATATAATGACACTGAATGCAAGATGAACACAAGCCAGATAGGGAGATTGTCTTTGGAGCCAATAGGGTTGTAAACAACTCGGTGCTTCTAAGGACCTCCAAGTGACTCCTCTAGCTTCAGAGGTCTGGTTCAGGTAATGTGGTTTCTCTGGGATGTCTCACAGGGAGTCAGCCTTGTGTCTTGTCAGTAGAGTGCCTCCAAGGGACCGAGTTGTGAGTCTCTCACCTCCAAGGGGGAAGTACAGCCACATTTCCCAGAAAGTCATGTCCACATGGATAGCTCCAGATGGACAGGCTCGACTCCGCCCCTTCATTCTTATTCCTCAAATTGACACCAGATTAGGCGACTGCCACATTAAGTCAAGCCATTATACAACATGGATTTTTATTGGTTACTAGCAGCTAGAGAGGCCTAGTGGCAGAGTCAGGTGAGCCTGGAACAGTGAACTGCAAGGTAAAGAACTGAAGGCCACCCGCTGCTGTAGAGGAGAAAGATGAGGCGGTCTGCTGTGAAAGATTTATGAAGCCATAGAAGCCTTACACAGGGTAGAATTGACTGGATGAAAGGGACAGTGGCAGTGGCAGGAAGGTCATCCCTAGTGTCCAGTCCTTGGATAAGAAAAAATGAAATCAATAACCTCAGTGTCACATAAGGAAATAGGAGAAGAAGAAAATTTGACTTATGGTAAGAAATATCATGAAACAATAGGTGGTAAGAAATTGCGGGGGGAGAAAGTAAAAAAAAAGAAACAAGAAGTCAGAGATATGTTTTATAGTAGCCACCCTGTTGCCACTTACCATCCCTTTTGTTTTACATTCACTGACATTATATTGGGAGGATGGAGCTTTGTTTTCAAGACCCTTTCTCTTGACTCCAGACTGTTCTCAGAACCTTCATGGAGCCGGATAGGGGCAAATAGTCCCCTTAATGCACATCACAAATATCCAAGACCAAGTCATGAGTTCGCAGAAGGAGAGTTCTGGTTCAATAACTTCTTATGTGCGGCCCAGGGTGTTGCACTGCTGCTCAAGAACACTATCACTTTAAATAGCTTTCCAGGAAGCCCCAGAATATGGCTCCTCATTTGTCATAGAAAAGAGAGAACAATATATGAGGATAATTAAGAAACAATGGAGACATGGTCAAGTCACACACTTAATGATTCTTAAGATTGAACTGTGCCCATCCCCCAACATCTCCTGGCAAAATATGTGTTATAATCATAAACCTTGGACCTGAGAATGAGAATCTTCTTGAAAACAATTTCTTTTGTTATACTAATAACATCATACCAATGTGGTATGTATCCTAAACTTAATTGCTTCTGAGTTATAAAAAGACCAGAATCAATACAGAGATACATAGAAGAAGAGTGTTGTGTCAAACTGCCAAGAAATCCCACAGAAACCAAAGAATGTCCTTAGCTGCCATCAAAGAGGGTGCTGTGGGGTGAGGGGAATGGGTACAACCACATCTCTGGTTAAGACTTCTAGAATTCTGAACAGTGGGAACATAAATTCATGCTATTTAATTCCACCCACTTTGGTATGTGGGCTACAGTAGCACTAGGTAACTAAGAGTGTAGTCATCTTAGAGTTTCATGTAACCAGTACTTCCATGGCAGAGTTGCTGATGGTGGTGACATCTAGTTGATACTGGCTCATAGAGATCCCCTGTGACACAGTAGAACTTCTCTTTTGTTTGTTTGTTTGTTTTGGGCATCCCTGCCCTCTGGTGGTCGTGGGAGCTACCCAGCCTTGCTCCTAGAGAACTGCTGCTGGATTTGAACTGCCAAGCCAAGGGGCTGCAGTCCTGCACTCAACCACTACACCACCAGGGCTCAGCCCCCCTGTGTTAGTCCTGGTAGACTAGAGGAACAAATTTCATAGACACGCATATGGATATAAGGAAAGGCTTTATATACAAAAGGAATGGAACAATGAGTAAGCATCCCAGCCCAGTTCAGTTCAAAGTCATTAGTCCAATATTAACCCACATGCCCAAAATCAGTCTACAAAGTCTCCTTCCGACTCACGAAGTCACAGGTCAGTGGGTGCGAAATCCCAGTGCTGGCAGGGCTCTCCACATGGCTCCTCGCTTCCAGAGCTAAGGGTCCATCAACAGCAGAAACAACTCATCACTGGCAGAGGTCTCCATGTGGCCGTCCCAGCTTCAGAGGTCTGGCTCCATCAGGGCAATCCGTGTGGTCTCTCCGCTGGCTCCTCCAGCTTCTCGGACGCTGCCATCTTGCCTCATCCATGATTAAACATCTCTGAGACTAACTCACAACAACTGGGGAAGATAGCTTCTCATCTTCACGAGGGAAATATCGCGAGATATCCCAGAGGTCTCAGGAGAAAGCCATGCCCACGTAGAGGTCTCGTTGGCTACTCAATGGCTATCTCCAGATTACCAGGCTAGGCTCCACCCCTCCATTTCAATCATAAAATTAACATAAGCATATGATTGCCACAGACTCGCAGTTGAACTTCTTAATGGGGTGTTCCAGGTGGTCATCTTTACAGAAGAGGATGGTCAGTGTTTTCTCCAAGAGGGTCACTGGGTGGCTGGAACTCCTAACCTTTCCGGAAGCAGTGTGGTGCCACAGGAATCCTTCTTGCTTGCTTAGGTGGAACAGGGTTCCTTCTGGGAGGCATGAAACTTACTGCTATCGAGTCCATTCTGGGGTAGGTTGTTGTGAGGTGCCAGGTCGTCTGTTCCAGCTGTTGGTGACATTGTGTAACAATAGGATGAAGCAATTCCCAGACTGTGTCGTCTTCACAATTGTTCTGGTGCTTCAGACCATCCTTGCAGCCACTGGTTCAATTCCACTGATCGAGGGCTTCTCTTTCTCACTCCTGCTCCACTTTACCCAGTGTGATGTCCTTCTCCAGAGCATTGTCATTCCTGATAGCACGTCCAAAATATAAGAGATGAAGTCTTGTCTTCTGCTTGCAAAGAAGCATTCTGGCTATCTTTCTCTCAAGACAGACATGTTTGCTCTTTTCGTGGTCCAGGGTACTTTCAATATTCTTCCCTAATTTGTGCATGTTGGTTTTTCTTCAGTCTTTCTTACTCAATGCCCAACTTTCACATACATATGAGGTAATTGGAAAATACCATAGCTTGGGTCAGGTGTATGTTAGCCTTCAAATGACACACTTGTGTTGAACACTTTTTTAAGTGTTCAATGTGTTGAACATTACAGAGGAAAAAACAGAGAAAAAACAAACAAGCCTATGTGCAAATGTTTTACCCAAAGCGATGTGTAGTTTTATTTCTTGACTATATTTCCATGAGCATGGTTTGTGGATACCAGTAAGACAAAATCCTTCAGATATTCTGCATTTTCTCCATTTATCATGTCACCAATTGGTCCAGTTTTGAGAATTTGGGTTTTCTTTAGATTGAGCAGAAACTCAGATGGAAGTCCACAATTCCTGCTCTTTCTCAGCAAATGCTTCAAACTCTCCTCACTCTCTGTAGCAAGATTGTTCCATCTGTATATCCAGGGTTGTTAATAAGTCTTCTTCAAACTCTGATGCGTCATTCTTCTTCCTATAATCCAGCAACTCGGTGTACAGACAGACTGAGCAAAAACAATGGAGGGGGGGATACAATCCCGATGTTCACCTTTGCTGAGTTTGTGGTCTGATCTAAAGTGGGAGGGTTCTAGGGACTTAAAAAATCCTGAGAGGGCCTTATCTTAGTTCCTGAGAGCAGCTGGTGGATTTTCAATTGCCAACATGGTGGTTAACAGCCCAACATGTGCCCTTTCTTGCATCCATCAGCAGATAAAGTTTAAATTGCTATTTCTCTGACAACAACTTTGAATGACAATAAAGAAAGTCATCGTGCTGTATCTCTTCTTATAGCTAAGACCTTTGGCTTATGATTTTAGACTCTAATGACCCTTTCTTTTAACTATTATTAAAGCTTCTATTGATCCATCATTGAGTATATAATAGCATTTCACTAAAATAAGAATATCTAGGAAGGATTAGAAGTATTTACTGGAAATCTCATTTCACTAAAAGCAAAGCAACCAGCAAGTTCCTGGATTCTTTAGCTTAAAATTTCTAGACCTCTTCTCCCCCCAAGGTAGAGAAAGTATTCTAATCTCAAAATCATTTATAGCTCTTCTTATTGGTAGAGGTGGTGACTTCATAATATTTCAGGATGTGATAATTGGGGGAGGAAGTCTAAGCATAATCTCCTAGGACACAATACTAGGAAGATGAAGGTCAAAAAGGTTGAAAGAAACACAAACGCGAAAAATAGCTACTTCAAAATCGACATAAAATCTCAAAATTAAAACTCAGGCCATAGTAGGAGAGAGAAAAAATGGTATTCTAAGTACTTATTTGTATCTTATCCTAGTAAAGTGGAGCATTTGGGCTGTCCAGTAGGCACTGGATTGTTAGCAGCAAGGTCCATGGTTCTAACTCCTCACCAATCCCTCTGAAGGAGAAAGATGAGGCTTCTGTGAAGATTTACCGACTCTGAAATTCTAAAAGTTAGAAATGACTCAATGGGAGTAATGTGGTTTGAAGTATTTCCATAAGAAAGAAGAATAAGGGTTTACAAAGCAGAGGATTTCTCTGGTCAATTTGAATTAGAAGAAGGAAATATGCAAAAGACGTCCAGAATGTGTTCTAATTAGTGAAGACTTTTGAAATGGCATAGTGTCAGGTACGTTTGGAAATGTGTTTGAAAAATTAGACTTAACAGGACCAATATATATATATTTCGAAGCAATAAAATTAATTGTAGGGCCAAAAGAAACTACAGAATAAAAGTATCTACTTTTGTGTAATATTTTTTATTTATAGAGGCAGAAAGCAAAACCCATACAATAATGACAAAGCTGCAAGCATGCAGCTAATAAAGCAGAAGAGTTGAGACCATATCCCGGATTTTAACTCCAATCCTTTGCTCTCCCCACTGCTAGAAAGAACATCTTACCAAGTGGCTTACACATGCTATGTATGTTGTTGTTAAGACTGCAAACCATCTAAAGAAGTGGTGGAGACATCACTTAAGAGGCTTATGGGTAGCATGGTGGAAAATAGCTCAGCTTCTCAGCAGGCTTGCCATTTTCTTGACCCATGTTGTTCTTGCTGCTTGCCCTTAGATTAAGTTTTCGCTCTGAGCAATGGCATGTGACAGAACAGAATCACCCTGCATTTCCTGAGCTCTAACTTCATGGGACCAAGTCACCAGGTCTTTCTCCCACAGAGCCTTTGGGTGGATTCAAAATGTCAGCTGTTTGGTTAGCAGCCAAGCACTTAGCTATGGAGCCTGTGAGACTGGTTTATTGTCTCATACTCAGCTTAACATCCTGAAAATCATCTTTGATTATATTAGGAAGGGCATGTACCCAGAGGGTGGTGATGATTGTTTTACTCGTCTAGAACAAGACCCCCTCAGAAGGACTGTGTTCACGAATGGATAACCTGTCTATGAAAGAGCTGAAAAAGCTCATTCAAAATAAAGAATCACAAATTAGGGGGGTTGGAAACCATGTCAATTCGTGCAAAAGTCCATGCAGAGATTGTTCACCTAAGCACTTACAAGATTTGCCTTGAACTTGCATCATCAAAATAGCATCAGAATAGAAAATACATCTATATTATTAGAAAAAGAAATCACGGCAAGGCTGAGGATAAACAAAAATTGACAGATGGCTACAAGACAGGCAGTACAATAGAGAATATCAGAGACATGGCTCATTGGAGAACATAAAACTAGTAGAAGGATAGTAAGCCCTAAATACCTTTAGGCAAGTAATGCAATGTAGACATGCTTTGACTCGATGGCAATGAACTTGGTTTTGATCTTGTAGACATGCTAACCACGTGGTGACAGTTCCCAGAATTACTCTTTTCTAGGGATCAAACTGAGTTCAAAGCAAACGCAACGCCATGGAGTCCATGCTGAATCATAGCAGTCTCCTGTAGATTTTGGAGATCATAACTGTTGACAGGAGGAGAAAGGCCAGCCTTTCTCCCTTGGAAATGCAAAATATTAGCAGTCATCAGTCTGTAAATTAGATGAGGGGCCCGGCTATTAATTAGTGTTTAACATGTTAATTGTCTATCTGCATTTCTTAAGGGGTTATGACAAACCATATTTCCCTATTTGCCTTTGTCCATTGGGACCTCTGACATTTCCACAGTCCAGAGAAACTTGCGGAACTAATAATTCCAGAAGAATCACTTTAAGACTCTCTGCCATAAATCATAAGCATGGAATAGCTCATGTATGCAGACTCAGTAGCAATCTACTCCAATTGCTCATGAAGTAACAAAACTTCGGAAGGTTTGGATGATTTTACCATTGATTTACTTGATACTGCAATGATTTACTTGATATGGCTCTAGTCTTTGTAATTCTCATCAAACAACTAGGTACATTTCCTTTTTTCCTGATGGGTTTGGTCAGAGGAGGTGGATTTTGTGATTCAATAGTATGAGGGGAGTTCAATTTTGAATGCCTGGAACTGTAGCCTGGAACCATGTCGCCATCCTGCTGGACATAAAATGAGTCATTTCAGTGCTAAGAAAGTTTTATAACTTTGCTCAAGGAGGGGGCATCTTTGTTCAAGGTAATGACCTGAGAAAGATTTGTCTGTTGACATGGGCATGGTAGAGAAGAGACCGTCTTAACCAAAACACTGTATCCTGAATATTTCTAATCCTGAATTGTAATCTGTTATCTTACCTAATAACCACAATCTTCTTGAATTTTGTGTGATCATTGTCATGTGTTTTCAAACCTGTCAAAACTATACAGAATACCATGAGAGGAATGGTAGTGTCAGAATTAATGAGAAGGTAGGAGGGAGAGGCATGTTTAATCCCTGCCTCATAGAAATGGCCTTGGGCTGATGTGTAATTTTATCCTTCTTTCTTTTGAAGTCAGAGGTTTGCTATCCCTGTGCTGTTTTTACAACAGCTCTTCAATGTATTCGCAGAATGGAATCTGGCATTCATAAGTTTTGCCACTACTTCATACCAAATTTCCTCACAATTTTTAATAATAAAAGACAGGGGTTGTTGAACATTGAATCAGCTTACCAAATCTACCTGGAAGAAAAAGATCATTCCTTGAATATAAGCAAGAAAGAGAGAAAGATAAATTGCCAAATCATAATAACCTGGATAACATTACCCACAACTTGTTCTCTAGTCTACACAACACGCTCTATTGTAGAATTGACATCTCAGTTTCTTGATATCAGATAGAACATAAGTAAACAATAGGATTCCTGACCTCAGGTAGATGTGAAAGAGTTTGGGACAGAAAACATTATTATAATCTCTGTTGTTCTGCTAAATGGGAAATCAATTGACACATTAGATCTTCAGAAATAACTCTTCTCATTAAATGGTGATCAAGTATTCCTTCTTTCAGAGGAAGCTCTGATCCTATATGTTGGGCGGGGGTGGGTGAGGGGTGGAAGTGGGCAGGACTACTTACTATAGCCAGGAAGAAGGCAGAAACACAATGTTGAGCTAACAAAAGGGCAGCTATACAATCATACAGATTTTGCTATTGCTCATGTTAGCAAATTAAACAGGCAGCCCACTTTTGTCAAAAGATGTTGAGGATTCTTAATTCTAGAACAGTTAGTTCTTATAACATAGTACTTGCCTTCATAAAATGATGGCTAAAGATAAGGGTGCTACAGTAAAGTGTGGTGAACAAAGCAGATAGTGCCTGGCTATCAATTGAAATAATGGCTGAGTTCTTAAAGGCTTGTATTCAAACAAACAGCCAGCTAAGTGAGGTCTCAACTAAGTCCACAACAAAGAAAATCCCAGGCTGTGGGATCCTAAGATGACAATAACAAAAGAGAGAATGATTTCAGAGCTTAGTTTGGGTGCACCCAATTTGTAGAAGACTAAGGAAGACAGTGGGGGCCCAAAATCCATCTGCAGAGTTTCTAGTCTGTTTAAGCCTCTGGCAGATCCCCTCTGGCTAATAGCAAGAGGCTCGAACAATCAGACAGAATATTGTAAACTTTATTATGGTGGATTGAATCATAGTACCATATACTTGGCAAGTTGAACTCCTTCTTGTCCCAACCTAAATGTGCTGTAGGCTGAAATATTTCTCACTTTTTCCCCAGTAGATTTTTTTTCTCTGGCTTTTTAAGTATTGTTGGTGGTCTTTTCTTTCTTACTCTTCATTTTTATCTTATATTATTATTGTTATTTTCTTTCTGCTTAATTTTAGTTTTGTTTTATGTTGTTTCTCAGTTTATGAAACACAGAAGAAGTTGATGCTTAGAGCCAATAAGCAATTCAGTGGTTTGTCTGGGACTTGGGTTGGGAGCGTGAGGAGAATGAGGTTCTCCTCAATGAATGTGGATGGGGAAGGGGAGCACTAGAAATGATTGTGATGATGTGTGTGCAACTCTCTTAAAAAGTGACTTAACAATGGAAGTGCATAAATGTGAATTTTATATTGAGAAAATTACTAAAGAAAAGAAAAACCAAAATTGACCGATGGATATTGTTGCTCCAAGTTGACTAGGAAAACAAATGCAGAGACACTTACATGGGTGAAAGACAGAGCTTTATATTAAAGTGTAATTATATAATATGTAGACATGCCAGTCTAGTCCATAAATCTGATATTAGCCCATATGCTCAATACTAGTCCATAAATTACTCTTCAGACTCACACAAGACATGTAATGATGACAGATATAGGAAGATCACAGATAAGTGGGTGAAAAGTCTTATGGACACAATGTCAGCAGAAGCAACTCGGTTCAGGTGTGAGTCTTGTATGGCTTCTCCGACTCTGTAAGTGTGGCTCCTCAACAAGAAGGTGAAGCAGAGAGAGAGAGTATGGCCCATATCTTGGGAGAGAGTGAGGAAGTTCCTAGAATCCTCGTGAGAAGGTAACGCCCACAAGGAGGCATCATCAGACTGTGGTTTAATTACATCCCTAGACTTAACAAGTTGACATTAAAATATTTAACTACCATAGAGATCACAGGAAAAGCTTTTGCTTAGGGCCATTGAGTTTATGTTAAAAGTAATGGAGCAGTTTGGAAAAGGACATCAATAATGGTTTCACAACATAGTATAATCAATGGCACTTAATTGTACATGTAGGGCATGTTGAATTGGATAATGTTTTGTTGTGTATACTTTAGTCACAGTTAAAAGAATATTATGCTAATAATAAGTACAAGAAAGAATGAAATGTTCTGAAATTAATTGTGCAACACTTCTTAATAAATCAATCTATTGTATGATATGTGGAAGAGGTGCCAATAAAACTAAAAACTACAATAAAGTAAGATGTTGGAGATAGAAGGAATATTGGAATAATTATTTTATCCAACACTTTATCAAATATTTATTGAATATTTATGGTACACCTACTGTGTACGTTTACTATGATCAACACTGTGATATGTAGACTTGTTGTGTCAACATGGTCAAAGAAGGGTAGGTTTCTTGTGACTACATGGCCAAGGAGCACATGTAAGATCAATTGAAGGGTGGAGATATAAATGGCTCAACAATCCCCACCCTTTCTCTCTTCCTCTTGGATCTTCGGACCAGCTGGCTGCTTTATTTGTCCTGTGCCTCGATCTCCAAGCTTTATCTGTGGGACACCTAATCTGTGGATTGTATTGCTGTGAGTTGAGGTTCCTTCAAGCCCTGCTTTGCCACACTCCTGGAATACACATCTCTTGAGCTGGGGACTGTCAGACTCTGTCATCAGGCTGACTGTTGGTAACCTGCTTTGCTGTTTGCTGCTTGTGGCCAGATAGCCTGACTTGCTCTACAGAGGACTACTCGGCGGCCCTCAAGACTTAAACGACCGGGCCATTTGTACTGCTTTATAGATTAGTTAACTGTTTATTTCTTATGTTAGATATCTTTCTATCTATATAAATATATAGAGAAAATTATTAGTGCCCTGGTTTTTTTTCTCTAGAGAACACTGTCTAACACAAACACATTAAGGACATATTATTAGTGGAAGGTGATGGAGTCTCTGCCCTAATGGAGGGATTTTTTTTCCTTTTTGCTGGGAGCAAACAACACCAATACAAAAATGGGTGTGCAATATGCAGTTGCTTGACAATATTTAAGAATAAATAAAAGCAGTATAAAGAAAGAATGAAAAAGAAAGAAAATTCTTTTTTGGGGGGGACATCACTGCCCTCTAGTGGTTGGTGGCCCAGCCTTGCTTCTGGAGAGCTGCTGCTGGATTTGAACTGCCAGCCCAGTGGGCCACAGTCCCGCGCACAACCACTACGCCACTGGGGCTCAGACCAAAAGAAAATTATTTTAGTAGGATTTTGACCAGAGATCTAAATTAAATGAGAGATCTAGCAAAATGTGGAGGAAAAATGGGGAAATAAAAATCAGGATTAAAGTATACTCTGAAAATAGCAATAATCTCAAGAGTGTGAAGACTGACTCCTTATTGCAAATCCTTGAAAGTGATCAGTCTATCACCATGGAGTCTATCCTGACCTTTTATTGGATTTCCAAAGACTAACTACAAATCTTAAGGCAGTAAGTACCCTCATCTTTCTCTCATACAGCAGCTGGTGGTTTTGGACCACTAACCTTGCAAGTAGGTGTTCAAACTAGGAATAATATATAAAGACTATAATTCATGAAAATACATACTTAAAACCCAAAAGTTAATAATAAGGTCCTCAAAGAAGGACATGAAATCCATGTTTAGAACAAATCCTAGGAAAACAAATATTCCTTCCACAAAGATAGAAAGAGCAGAGGAAAAGCTAGTTACTCATATTTTTTACTTGGAAATTATTAACAAATTCTTCATTTGGATGACTAGTAAGTTGTATATCTTATTATGATAAAACTATATAGCATTCTTAATAAAGATTAAGGATATACTTGATTCATGGTGAAAAGTTAATCTTAACATAAATTCAGGTTAAAAATTCCTTTGGGTGTAGTTATTTAAGATACCAGAGTCATTATTCTAGTGTCTATTTTAATCTACCTGCAGAGTTTAGATTTATATAAAATATTCTGACAAGCTGTTAGACTTTAGCATGAAAAGAGTCTTGAAAAAAACCCATGTCTTTAGACACAATCATTCCACTTCTAGAAATCCACCCTAAGGAAATAAACAAATACAAAGATAAAAAAGCAGTAACAATTATAAAAGGTCTATTTAAAAGAGTGAAAAACTTAAACTGGCCTAAATGTTCAGCAACAGAAATGGCTGTACGTCTATTTATGTGATGGAATATTTTACAGCTATTGCAAAATGCAATTTTGAATATTTTTCATAAGAAAGGAGAACTGTTAAGGAAGAGCATTAAATATGAAGGCAGTTGAAAAACTATAAATCCAAAATACACCAAAGCACACATGTTTCTACATATCATGGAGAAAAGATTGCTAGAATATGCACCAGAGAGCTCTGTAATGAAAAAAAAATCTAGGAAAAAAAATGTCACTGCTATTGAGTCAACTCCCACTCATAGTGGCCCTACAGTTCATGGTAGAACTGCCCCATAGGACTGACAAGACTTTTTAGAAATCCTTTATAGGAGTAGATAGCCTCATCTCTCTCCTGAGGAGAAACTAATGGGTAGTACTTTAACTTGGAGCCCACTACACACCGGAGCTCTTATGTCAAGACAGGGTAGATTATTTTTGTATTCTTTATTATGCACATATTTTCAAATTTTCCATAATCAGAACTTTTTTATATGTGAAGGGGGAAAAGAACATAAGGATCTGGCTATCCTTGGGCAATTCCCTTTGATAGAGGGAGGGAAAGTGGGGGTTTGGGGATATTGATTTTTGACTCTTTTTTTTTTTTTTGGTTTAACTCTTCAGATCTTTGACAGAAAATATCATCTGAAAGCACTCCAGTGGTAGAAATAATCAAGCAATCAGTCCTAGCCCCAAAGTTGGTAGTTCAAACCTACCCAGAGTCTCTGGGCAGGTCCAGGGACAGGGGAACCAAGGCGGCTGCTCCCAGGCAAATAGCAACCTGCCTCCCATGAGGCAGTTCTATTCTGTCACATGTCACAGTTCTAGTCTGTTACATGCTATGAGTTGAAATGGTATTGATGGTACCCAACAATAGCAGTAAAAGAAAGGACTAACAAGAATTTATCACTCCACTTAGCTTCCAACATTGGTCTCCTTGCTAACAGGGTCTGTGGACTCTGCCTGGTTTCAACTCTCCAATGTAGTTACAGAACCCTGCCTGTGACTCTGGCTTCAAAACCATCTTCTTTGTCATCTAAAACTTGTGCTCTTTTATGCCCTAGAATTCCCATTCTCATAGAACTGACCATGATTTGTGTCCAGAGACCACACAGGCTGATGACTTTATACTACAAAATATATACTGCAAAATCAGGATAAGAATTAAGATTAGGTAAAATGCTTAAATCCAAATCAGGGTTTCCTACAGCACATCCTACTGGGAGTCAAAGAGATGTTCCTTGAAAATTATATCTTGAAATATCTTGAAAGACAAAATATCTTGAAGATATTTCCAAGATAAAGCAGTTACAAAATGCTCCATGATACCACTTCTTCTGAATTCATGATGCATATTGAAATGCTATAGTTCCAAAGACAACATTAAAATAGAAGAAAAATAAACTGAATTTTTTTCTCCCCAAATATACCAAACTGAAGAGGGAACATACTTTTGTTTGTTTTACTTCACATATTTTAACATTCTTCAGAACTAGAGCTTCATGGAACACTTTATGTAGGGTAAATAAATATACATTTGAGAATGACAAACACATTAATGAACATTTTTAGAAAACTAAAATGCTTTAGGAAAAAAAAAATGTCTTCAGAATGATTGACTAAACTTTTGCAAATAGAAGCTTGAACACAACTCTACCCTGACAGTTTCCCTGCTGTTCTTATTCCAAATCCAATTCTCAATGAGATCATCTTGCGTCTTCCTTGTCTGGAGTGTGGATGAGGCATTTGGGTCACCTGCTCCCATAAAGATTTCTAGTCTCAGAAACTCAAAGGAGCAGCGCTACTCAGTCCTACGGGGTATCTATATGTGGGAGCCCATTCTGTGGCAGTCAGTTTGGATTTTTGTGTTATAGTCGTGGATATAGTGTTTAAGTGCTGAGTGAAAGGTTGGTGGTTCTAATCCATACTGAAATCCAGGAGAGAGTCTCCATACATATTGCAGCCAAGGAAACCAACCCTATAAGGCAGGCTTACACTATCACATGGAGTCACTGCATCAGAGTCCACTCAATGGCACAAAGAACAGCAACATGTGCTCATAGGTCTAACTGGTAGACTGAACATGATTGCATGTGATTCCATGAATTTGAGCACAGTATGCCTTGGAGAGGGTGAGAGCTCAAAATGCACTGATAGTTCATCTTTGTTTGCCTAAATCAGGCTTACTCAAACTTTTTAAACAGGGGGTCAGTTCAGTGTCCCTTAGACCTTTGGAGGGCCAGACTATAGTTTAAAAAAAAACTATGAACAAATTCACTGTGAGCCCAAGATGAGTCGGCTAAGCAGGACAGCAGCAGTGGCAAAAAAATCCCCAAAAACACGGTGGGCCAGATAAATGTCTGTGGGCCACATATGGCCCATGGGCCATAGCTTGAGGACCCTTGAAGCAGAGCAACATTGCTAACGTTTGCTGAAAGGATAAGAGGATTGTTAATGTTATAAGTTATTGTCATCTATCATGTTGGCAAGAAAAATTCAAATGTCACTTTCTATTTGGGACAATTGTCTTACTGAGAACACCTTTAATCCTTGTGTCTTTAGAGAGCTGAGCATTTTCAACTTCATTTTTCAAGTAGAAAACAAATACGTGAAGCTACCTGCTCCCAGACACACAGATATACTTACTCCTCATCAAAGATGTCTTGACTCCTCTGGAGAAGAATTGGGGGTGACTGGCATTAGCTTTCCTCTGAATCTCTTACTCTCCACCTCCGTACCCTGGTCTACAACCATAAAAAACAATAACCCAACCTGTTTCAATGCCAATCAGGTGAATGTGTGTGTGAAAGAGTAAATTACTCCACAGGGTTGTTTTAGTTTACTATTTAGTTTACTATTTATACTGCCCAGTTTTTCTTCTGCAAGCCTGGGACAAAATCAAATCATCAACCTTTAGGCTAGAAGGAAGCTCAGAACTCACGGACATCCCATCAATTCTGACTGATAGCGCTCCTCAGTGGTTTTCTGGCACTATCTGTGTTCACATGAATTGAAAGGCCACTCTTTCCTCCATGGAGCTCCTGCTGCTTTTGAAGTTGAGGGCCAACCATTTGTGTCATTGGAGCTCATCCTTCACCCTTCATAATTCAAAACCACAAGACAGCTACTGCAGATTCCGAACTCAAACCTGCTCTCCAAAATTCCAGTGGGTTCCGCAGTCATTGGGATCAGAATTTGAATATTTCATTTTCAAGTAAAAATTTATTTTTATATTACAAGCAGATCCAAATACTCTGGTCTAACCAGGAAACTCTGTATAACCAGGATATTTTTCACCCCTTATGGATAATAAAACACTATTATTTTGGTGTCTTCCCAATTTGGGGGGGGGGTGCACGTTGAGTCACAGAGGACCCACCACATTCCAAAGCGTGCAGATCTTCTTTTGATAACTCTAAAACTGGGATCTTCTTCCAGATTTCCTCTTAAGAGGATTCCTGAAAGATTTCCTGGATTTTAAAGCCAGTAGACAGCAGAGCCCAAGTTGTTTGAAATGGATGGTTTTTCAGAAAATATTGTCTTATCTTTTTTTTTCTCTTGAGATGCTGCTGCATGGATGTGAACTTCCCACAGTTTAGTTAGTGGTGAGCATTTGAACTGTTTATACCATCTATGATACCCGAATGGATTTTGACTTTGCAACATTCAGTGACTTGAAACTGAGAAATGTAAAGCCTGAATACTGCTAAAAATAAGGAACAGAGAAAATGCACAGGGAGAATAAACAAAACAAGATGACAACCAACCACAGTCATTCTAACTGCTGTTTACTGAGTGCGTATGATTTTAAAGTTATCAAGATAAACATTTTTTCACTATTATATGTAGATCTCACAAGAACCTAGTCATCCTCATTAAAAAAAAAGACAAAAACAAGTCTTAGAAGTAGTTAAGTATTTAGATCACAGAGTCAGCAAAGCCCATATGTCCCCTCCCTCCTAAACCCATTCAAAGGCTATTCCCATTAATTAGTCCCAGAACTTCAGGGCAAGATATTCTTCTCAAAAAATAATATACGTATATAATTATATAATATTTATATTACTGAAACAGAAAAAAACTAGGTTTTAAAAATTAACGTAAATGTGGGGGAGTACACATTGGGGTCCCAAAGCCCATTTGTAGGTAATGAATGGGCTTCCCTTTACAGAGGGGTCGCAGGGAGGAGATGAACCAGTTAGGATGCAGTGTAGCAATGACGAAGCATACAACTTTCTTCTAGTTCTTCAATGCTTCCTCCTCCCCACTATCATGATCCCAATTATACCTTACAAATTCAACTAGACCAGAGAATGTAGACTGGTACAGCTAGGAGCCAGAAACATAGGGAATCCAGGACAGATGATCCCTTCAGGACCAGTGGTGAGAGAGGCAATACTGGGGGATGGAGGGAAGGTATGACAAAATAACAATTTATAAATTATCAAGGAAGGGTTCATGAGGGAGGGAGAGTGGGAAGGGAGGGAAAAATTAGGAGCTGATACTAAGAGCTTAAGTAGAAAGCAAATGTTTTGAGACTGATGAGGGCAATGGATGTTCAAATGTGCTTGACACACAATGGACTTATGTGTGGATCGTGATGAGTTTTATGAGCCCCCAATAAAATGATTTTTTTAAAATTATAATAAAAAATACAATTTGATATGTCCCCCAAATAAAGAAGATTCTTTAATGAAAAAAAGAAAAAAGAAACATGATAGTATGCTTCCCATAAATAATGATAATTAATTTTAATAGTAATGGTATATAAGAAGACAGACATCAAAGCTCTAGTTCTGGCATGGGTCCCTTAATTTCCTTTCTTTGGCCATAGCTTGAGTCATTATTCTAGTCAGCTGGCTACCATTTAAGATTCAGTGTTAAGAAACTTGAGGATTCTACCGCCATAAAGAGTTACAGTCTGAAAAACTCACGGGGACAGTCTTAGCCTGTGGGTCAGAGTCAACTCGATGGCAGTGAGTTTGTGAGGGGGGAGGTAAAGTGAAGAGAGAAGGGAGCAAAATAATTTGTAAACATGAAACCCACTCTAATGACACCAAAAACTACCAAGAATAAAGTTCTGCTATTGGTGGTCCACGCCATCATCTTAGCATGAGTAGAACAGGGCCATATAAGATCTCTATCTGACGTAGTTCTTCAGGCACCTAGTGGACTGGGTTCCCAGCTCTCTGTCCGTATTACAGACAAAGACTTCTGTGGCTATCCCATATAATTGAGGAAACTCTCCCTACTGTAGATGTAGTCCCAAATACTCTCTGAGATGTTAAATCATGCATGGAAAGAAATGGGAGGGTTTCTTCAAATTTCCACCAGCAGATAGTAGGAAGTGAGTGTTTTGTTGTTGCTTTTCTCCCTTTCCTTTAGCTCCATCATTGATTCATCAGTTTTGAGCATATGGAAATAATATATCCAACAGAAGACATGAGAGTTTAAAAGGTTCTTTCGAGGTGTTTATAACAAGTTAGTCTTAGAATGAGGAAAACAACAAGAAATGTTCTCTCTTGATTTGCAGGGAGATAAAATGACATGGGTAACTGATCCAATATCACACTGTTTTCCAAAATGGAAAACGAACTAACTAAATAGATAAATTTTATTTGCTAGATCGTATGAATATAGATCACATAAATCAAATAGCCCATTCAACATTTCTTCTCAAAATACTTGTACATTTCTTGCATTTAATGTTTGTAAAAGTATGCACCAAAATAAGAGTTTAAAGTGGTTTGGCATTATAAACATTTTGTGAGTTTTACCTTAAAAACATTTCCACTACCTCGTTTTCGAGGTAATTAGTTTGAAGACATGTACAACTTAGATTCCAAGCCAGCCTCCACGACTGGTCTTGTACAACCAGCCTCTGATGTCACCAAAGCTATTAGACTGGTCCAGTAAACCACGAGTGCCATGTGTTTTACACATATTGTCATTCTATTTGAGTGCCTCTGTCTCTTTAACTACAGGAGTCCCTCGGTGGCACAAATGGCTAACCACTTGACGACTAACCCAAAGCTAGCAGTTTGACTAAGACCAAAGGTGCTTGAGGAAAAACCCACTTGTCCAGGCAACCTGCTTCAGAATGATCCCAGCATTGTAAAGGCTTTGGGGCATTTCTGTACTCGGCAACCACGGAATCACTGGGACTTGAAACTGGCTGGTTGACAACTGTGTTGCAGTGGGGTGTTTTTGTTTTTGCTGTTCAGTTTCTATTTTATTTTATTTTTTGAAAAAGAAGACTTCAGTTCAACCTGATTTCAATGGAAATGAAGAAGGATTTTTTTTTCTCCTGTGTGGGCAATGTGCGAATTTGAAGCCAGAGGGTAAAAAGATGGGACATTTAAAGTCCCGCAGCATAGTCAATCCGAAGGCAGAGACTTGGCGGCTGACTGTGTCAGAACCAATTGCTTCTCTCCACCATATCCTAGTGGAAGATTTTCTCACAACAAACATCATCCTCACCTGAACTTGGTTCCCCCATGAACATGATTAAGCAAACAGTATTCCTCACTCTGTCTCAGAACTCTCAGAATCTCCCTCCCCACTCCATCTGCAACTCTCTCCTTACAGTCTGTCTCTCCCCCACCCTCCAAGACATGGCTTGAAGATAGAACTCTAATTTCCTTTAAATTAGAATTTTCTGGCTTTTGTCACTTTAAACCAGATCCTTGATGTTATTTAAATGTGGCTGGTTTTTTCTTTTCTTTTCTTTCTTTTTTTTTTTTTCAATCCTTTGGGGCAAAGGGTGGGGAGAAGAATTTAATGTTATTTTTAACTGAACTATCTTGTTAACCTTGGGGGACATCCCTGGAGCTGAAACCTATTCAAGTAATAATAGCTCCCAACTCACTCCCTGCAGACTGCTCGGGTGCGTCTGGAAAAGCTCTTTCAAAGTAGTGTCTCTGCCTGGCCCTTTTCATTTCTGTGGATTTTTTTTTAAGTAACAATTTTTAGCTGAGGGGGATACTGACTATTGTAAATGGGGAAGGATTGAAAGGAGGAGATGGGGAGGGGTCAGGGTGGTGGTGGGGGGTGGGGGGAGACGCTGCTTGCAGTGCTAATTAAAACAAATCCTGCTTGTCTAAGCAGGGTCCCCTTTCGTGCAAAGGGACACACCGTGTTGGGGCCCTTCAACACACACAGCTCTTGTCTGCAGGGACTTATATTTTTAAATACAATTATAAGTAATGCTCCTTTGTGGATGATACTCCTGTTGCCAAATTCGAGGAGGGCCGAATCTGCCAAACGTTTACTTTTAAATTTCGTGTGCAGAGCTGCTTTCCCAGTGCTGTCATTCTCACCCAGGGTGGCCGCGGGAGCCAGGGAGGACCGAGTTCCCAAGACCCTGGCCAGTTGCTGGCACACTCAGACAGTGGCTGGCTTGGAGATGGAGCAGATCCCACTGCCAGCCCCTCGAGTCGCTCTCCTCTTGGTGTGGAGATGGGATTGTCCTTGCTTCTGGGGAATGCCAGCTTTTGAAAGTGGAAAAGCCTCCACCCAAGCAAAGACCCCAAGTGGCTAACGAGGTTCTCCAGCTGCAAGGTAATTGAAAAGGAGAGCGCGTGCACGCACACCCCACTGCCGTGTACCCTCCTTAAAGAGCAGCTAGTGTTACATAGCTCATTGGAACTGCATTTCCAGCCCAGCCAACCCCCAAACTTTGGGGGCTAGTGAGGGTCCCCCTTCCTTGCTGTTCATGACCACGATTATTTTACAAGTCCTGTTTGTAGCTGGGTTTATTGGCCTTAACCTTTTAAAGGTAGCCTGATTCCTGGACAATCCAGGAAGCATAATACCAAAGAGAAAACTCCATGCGGTGCAGCGGGGGTTGACATGGGGAGCACGCTGGCGATTTAAAAGAAAACATCCTGAAGAGACAGTCCCCTTTTGGGAGGGGTATTTTATTGCGTTTTCCAATGTGCCTATTTCTAAGAAACATCTACTTTGGATTCCCCGGTTGAAGGAGTTTGCAGTTGTACAAAAGCAATACTTGGCCGGGCTCCTCTCTGGGGGTTTGCCTTCTTAGCGTCCGCCCTCTTGCCCTCCTCCTGAACGAAGAATGAAGGAGAGAAAAAACAAGGTGCAGCACCCCTTTTCAATCACAAGAGAGAAAGAAAAAGTCTCAGGACTCCCTCCCTCTAGGACCAGTACCGCACTCAGTGAAGAAACCAATGGGTGTGGTCGCTGCGGCAGTAATAAGATACGAGGTACCCTTCTGATTCAAGTCCCTGCATATTTTACAGCAATTTTCCCCCCTCCTACTACAGCTCCATTGTGTTGTCATTGTGCTGAAAGGGTTTTTCTCAAAGGCTGCATTTTCTTTGTGAGATGTTCCTAATTTCTACAGGCCCTGCACTTGACAGCTACTTGCGCCATGCATCTCTGATTTCTATTCGATCCTACAGGAGTAAATATTTGACATCGCGCCATTCCCAGTGGTGGCAGACCAGTGTACTAAACACAGGGCCGTTTCATTTCATCCAGAGATGAAGTCAGGCTCCAGGGGATAAACAGACATCCATAAATAACCTCTCAGAAATTGCCTAAGGAACACGTCCCGCAAAGCAATCCTGGCTCGGGACATTGTATTTTGTTTATTTTGCATAAAAGTTTTCTTTGTCTATGTTTGTACCAGCATAAAAGCACTTTCAGCAAAACTTGCCGTTAAAACAAAACCAAACCAAGGAAGAAGAAGGGGACCGGGGGAGTCCTACCTGAAAGGAAATTAACTGTTGCCTTTTGAAATGCCAGGAGAAAATAAACTTACCTGACATTCTAATAACGAGAGTGGGGAGCAGAGGAAAAAGGCAGGACGGGAATTCTATGCCAAGTATGATCACTAATATCCTCTGCCAGAAACCAGTGCCCAGTACAGCACAGCTACAAGCACTTTCAATTCTGACAGCTACAATACCCAAATTCTCGTGTTGTCGATGAGAAACATGATCAAGAATTTACCATTTGGTCAAGATGCAAGTTACCGGACAGCCCTCTGGATTATTGAAGTATCTCCCTTTGGGGCAATCTGGACAAAATTGACTGTTTTTCAAAGTTTTCTCCTGGATCTTAAATTACTTCATTTGAGTGAGATGAGTTCAAGCCAAGGAGAAGGTGGTAAGAAAGTGTTAAAATCATCTTTGCTTTGAATTGTATTCAGTTGGAGAGTTATCATTTAACGCATTTACACTTTGGGCACTTAAAAAAGTGATCAAATTTATACATTTGGTTGTCATATCAACTTATAAAAAATAATGTGAGGGGGACAAGGCTTCAATGGATCAATTAGCAAGTACAAAGTTCATACTGACAACCACCTCCAAGATTTTTAACAATCAAATACTTGTTTGGTTTTTATAATTATTTTATTGGGAATTCTTACAGATATCATAGCATTTCATAGTTCAGTCACATCAAGCAATATTTTACACTTGTTATCACAATCAGTTGATGTCATCTTCCCTTTATCCCCTCTCCCTCCTAAGTCCTTATTATTGTTATTGTCCATTCACCTATAATTCTATTGTTCATGCCCCTTAAGTGGGATTTTACTGTCATCACCCTTATCAGCTCCCCCTTCCCATAACCTCAGAAGAATGTTACTCCTGTTACATTTTCTGAGGGGTTATCTATGTTGACTTTCATGCACTGAATGATCTTAATTATACCAAAGAACATACACAAGGTTAATTAGGCAGCAATGAAGCCATAATAGGAGGGGGAGAATATTAAAGAACTAGAGGATAGTTATGGGCTTATCCTAACTCACTCTGGATTTGTCATCCTTTTCTTTTGGCCCTTCTGGGATGGACTGTCCAATTATCTCACAAGTGGGTTTAGGTTCTCCCCTATACCCATGCTTCTTCACACCAATTTGGTGGCTTTCTTTTTACCTTCTGATATCTATTCCCATTGACATCTCATGATCACACAGGCTTGTGTGCTTCTTCTATGTGAGCTTCGTTGCATTCCTGCTTTATGGCTGCATATTTACCTCCATGCCTTTTAGAACCCAGACTCTGCATATTTAATAGCTGGGAAGCTTCAGCTTTCTTCACCAAACTTGCTTATGCATCCATTTTGTCTTCAACAATCATGTCTAGAGGGTGTGTATCCTACAGTGCCATACTGTTAGACGTGACCATTCTTGTACTGGGATAAGATTTCAGTACAGGTCCAAAGTCCATCTGGTTCCTTGCTGCACACACACACACACACACATACCTACATGATATAAATACCTAATTTTAAATGAATCTAAAATCAGTTTTTTCTAAAAATATCCTTGGTCACCTACTCAGAAAAGAAAACAAACTTCTTTTCCACCACTTCAGGGCAAATTGCTACCATCTCAGAACCATGCCATTGACACTAATAACTCTCCACCATCTTTTCCACTGATATATCCCAACTTCCACCTCTAAATTAATTTATACCTGTTATACATTACATATTCACCTAATCAAAGTTTATACTGTTGCCCCCATTCTGAATTTAAGGATGACAGAATAAAACACTGCCTAGTTTTGAACCATCCTTACAACTACTGTTAAGTTTGAGCCCATTGGTGCAACCACTGTGTCAATTCATCTTTCTTAGGAACTTCCTCATTGAGCTGACTCTCTGCCCAATGGGGCATGCTGCCTTTCTACAGGGACTGGTACCTCTTGATAACCTTCCAAAAAATATGTGAACAGAGGTTTCGCCATCTTCCCTTCTAAGAAACATTTTGCTTGCACTTTGTCTGATACAAATTTGTCCATTCTGCTGGCATTCCATAGTATACTCAATATTTGTCCCTTAGACCAAGTTTCAAAGCCATTAATTCTTCTTTGGTTTTTCTTATTAATTGTCCAGCATCATAAGAAGCAAATGACTCAAGGGCACCCTAGTCCTCAAAGTGACTTCTTGGCTTATGAACACTCTAAAAAGAACCTAGAGGTCTTTCACAGTTGAATGATTTCCCCAAGGCAATACACCTTTGATTTCTGGACTACAGCTTTCATGGCTATTGATAATAGCTCCAAGTAAAATTAAGTGAATCCATTTATTATGATATTACTTATTGGTTTTGGTGTGAGGTTTTGTTTTCTTAAAGTTATGATGAAATTCATAGGAAAAGCTGTGGTCACTGTTCTTCATCAGTAAATACTTAATGACCTCTTGGGTTTCAATAACCAAGGTTGTATCATCTACATAATTCAGGTTATTAAAGAGTCTTCCTTCAATCCTGATGCCATGTTTGTCTTCATATTGTCCAATCTCTTGGATTATTTGTTCAGCATAATGATTAAATAATTTGGTGAAAGGATGCAACTGAAATGCATACTGTTCCTGTTTTTAAGCCCTTTATTTTGTTCAAATAGTTATCTGCGTACAGGACCCACATGGCACAATTATCTGGTCTTTGATTATTAGTGATCAATGTGTCTAATCCATTTTTTTCAGTTGGGTCCTAAATTTCCTGCCTCCCTTTCTTTTTCTCTCTTTATTTTATTTCTAGGCATTATTTGATTACACAAGTGTTTGATAATGTATGAACCTCCAAAGTCTTAGCTCTAAGTTTAGTCTATCTTAGTTTTCTTCATATCATATATATATATATGTATGTATATATATATATTTAAAAAACCTTCAGATGAAATGTGAACTAGAAACCACCTAGAAAATAGAAGAAAATATTGTCATTTGGGAATGGGCAAAGATTTCTTAAAGAAAACACAAAAGGCACAAGTCATTAAAGGAAAATATTGACAAATGGAATTTCATTGAAATCAGAAGACTTCTGCTCTTCAAAGATACTGTTAACAAAATAAATAGACAAGATTCACATAAGTACTAAATTTTGAACAATGTACATTTCATAAAAAAACTTATAGCCACAATAACTGTTGCAACTCAATAACACAAGCTATGAAACAATTTTTAATAAGCAAAATATTTTAAAAAACAATTGACCAGAGCAGGATGCAGATGGCAAATAAAATGGGAAATCATGTTGAAAAGATTCTTGCCGTCATTAGTCATTAGGGAAATCAAAATGAAGAACATTGTGAGATACCACTAGAGAACTATAAAAAGCCAGTATAAATAACTGTGAGAATTAAGGACTGCAGAACTTAAAAGGGAAGATAGAACTGGCTTTCTTTGAGAATATTGAGTATACCATGGGCTTTGGCTTGTGTTTTTTTGCGTTGTCTATAAGAAATATTTTCCCAACGCCAAATCACAATGTTTTCTTCTATTTTTCTAGGTGGTTTCTAGAATAAACCAGTTTTAGAGGAAGGATATCTAGGATGGTCCTTAGTAGGGAGTGTGGGGCTGCCTTGACTCGACTCACGTACTTGGAACAGGACACTATGACTGACTTATCCCTAGGCAGGGAGCTTTGCGTATCGCAGAGAGCCAAGAAAAATAAGGGAAACCATCAATGAGATGGACTGACACAACAGTTATGACAATGGATTCAAGCACACCCATTATGGGGTAGATGCACAGCACAGATCACTTCTTTCTGTTTGCCCTATTCACATCATGAGACACAGCCAAAGGATAGCAATGAAACAGTAACAAGAGATGCATTCCAGAAACGATTTAGAAATTTCTTTAAAAGTGACTGGACCACATAATTCATGAACTTGCTTCATACCTCATTCTTTCTGCAAGGGAATATTGAAACACACACACTCACACATTCACACACAGTATTTACTGCAACTAACTAGAGCGGTTTTACTGAAAACATGAAAAACTGCCCAACATCCATTAACTCATGAGTGAAACAATAGCCAAGTTGAGCCACTCTTAATATTATAATTGATGTCACCCAATATAACTACACATTATCATTTCAATGCAAGCTCAACATACCAAATAGTAAAAATGATTTACATTCTCTGTTTACTTTTTATTCGAAGCCTTGAAATACTCATGTGGATTTTATACTCTAAGGATAGCTTAGGTCAGACAAGCCACATTTCAAATACTCAATGGTCACACATAGCCAGTAACTAACTATTGCATTGCCAAGCAAGGCTTTAAATGCTTAAGTTTTGGGGTGCTTTTTTTTTTTTTTTTTTTGCCCTGCTGCCTTTCTTTCTTCTGGGATGTAACACGATTGTTTGGGCTGGGGTTGAAGTAGCTGGATTCTGGAGCCTGTGCAAAGTTTTTATTGGACATGGGCTACCTAATTCTTTAACACGAGAGTGGTAACACCAGACAGTGTAACATTTGACAACCATTCTTAATAGGCGAGAGGACGATAATGACCTGAGATAGAAAGGTTGAGCCAAAAACCAAACTCCCTGCCATCAAATCAGTCCTGACTCATCGTGACCAATTCTGGGTTTCCGGGATGATAACTGTTTTCAGAAGTAGAAAGCCCAGTCTTCAGAGAACAGCGTGGGGGAGGGGCCAGCACCCCATACCAACAGGGATAAAGACAATAAGGGAGGAAGAGGAAAAGAGCTGGTCCAAGCTCCACGCCGATACATGATGCTCAGAGGAATACATCCCTCTGGAGATGCTATGAGCCACATAAAGGACTGGGCAAACAACGATTCCTGGGGGCACGAGAAAGGGAGGAGAAAGGGGTGTGGACAAACACATGGATGGGGGGAGGGGAACAACAAATCGTCTGGAAACGATGGAAAGGAGGGTGTGGGAGGCCTGGTCGGGATTAAGCAAGGACAATGAATTTATGAGGAAACACTGAAACACCAATGAAGGTGGAACAAGATGGTGGGACAGGAGGGAGATGGAAGGAAATAGAGGAAAGAGCTAGAAGGCAAAGGGCACTTGCAGAGGTCTAACATAGGTATGTCCATACATAAATACAACTAGCTATTATAAGGTGGAATAAATTTAAGAACATATCTTTAGACCAAATATTAGGGCAGCAGGTGGACCTTGGGCCCTCACCCTGGTGCTCCCTTAATGCAAGAACACTTTGTTCTATGAATCTGGTATTTCTCAAGGCTCACTGGTCCAACATGATCACTGAAGGAAAATGGGTGCATAAGCAAATGTGGTGAAGAAAGATGATGGTGCCCAACCATCAAAGAATATATCATCTGGGGTCTTAAAAGTCTAAAGATATACAATAGGCCATCCACTTGAGAAGAGAGCATACTCACACAGAAGAAGCACAACAGCCAATGTGGCCACACAGTGGTGAAAGGTCTAGGCAATAGACATCAAATGGGAGGAAAAAAAATACATATCACTGTGTACACATACCCTCAATGTGCCCACTGAGGACATGTGGGAGCATGAGCAAGAGTGGTGAAGAAAACTGATGGTGCCCAGCTATCAAAAGATATAGCATCTGGGGTCTTAAAGCCGTGAGCATAAACCAGCAGCCATCTAGCTCAGGAGCAAGAAAACCCACCATAAAAGAAGCTCACTTGCCAGTGCGATCATGAGGTGCTGAAGCAATCAGGCATCAAAGAACAAAAATCAAAATCAATGAACCAATTAACTCCCGATATTGCTGGAGACAAATGGATACAGAGGTAAACAGAGTAGAAGAAAAGATGGTGCCCAGCTACCAAATGATTGAATGTCTAGAGTCTCAAAGACTTGAAGATAACCGAGTGGCCATTTAGCACGGAGATAGCAAAGTCCACAGGGAAGAAGCACACCAGCAAGTGTGATCAAGAGGGCCCAAAGGGAGCAGGTATCGAGCATCAAAGAACAGGAATCACTTCATTACGAGTGAGGGGAGGAGCAGTGTGGGGACCTAAGGTCAACTGGTGGGTAATTGGTCACCCCTTTACAGGGGAGCCACGGGAAGGAGTCAGACTAGTCAAGGTGCAGCTGGGCAGTCATGATGCATACAAGTTTCCTCTAGTTCCTGAGGCCTTCCTCCTCCTCAACCATCGTGGTCCCAACTCTACCTTGCAAATCCGGATGGACTGGAGGGGAGTCGGGGATATGGGGAAATCAGGATGGATGAGCCCCCTCGGGCTGGTGGTTAGACTGAAACTACTGCATGGGTGGAGGGAAGGTGGGGCAGAGAGATGGAACCAACTACAAGTATCTACATATGACTTGTCTGAAGAATGGGCATCGGGGGAGTGGTTTGAGGGAGGTGTTGGGCAGGGTAAGATACAACAGAACAATAATAACTTATAAAGTATTGAGGGTTGATGGGGGAGGGAGAGCGGGGGAAGAGGGGAGGGGTTGGAGGAGCCGATACCAGGGGCTGAGGAAAGGGCGGATGTTTGCAGAATGATGAGGGCAGTGGATGTGTGAGGGTGCTTGCCACAGTATGTTTATTTATGTATTGGAAAAAGATGTACGAGCCCCTAATAAAATGATTTTTAATTAGAAAAAAAAAAGAAAGAAAGCAAGCCCAGTCTTTCTCCTGTGGATCTCCTGGTGGTTTCAAACTGCTGACCATGCACATCTTAAAGCAGCCAGTAACTCACCACCAGAACTCCTATTTTGAAAGAAAGTGTAGTGTTATCTTAAGAGTACAATTTAAGGAGCTATAATCTCTATATGAAAACAGTGACTTAACCCTGACTTTATGTGGTGTTCTGAGTAAGTTACTAAAATCACTCCTAACTTAAACTATTTCTCACGTATAATAAAATGGGGGTAAAGAAACACTTCCCTCTTAGAGTTGTTGTGAGAAAGAATATAAGCAATTAATATATGTAATTAATATATGCAACAAAATTTATCACATAGTGAGTACTTTGTAAAAGTCAATCATTATTATTAATTCATTAGGAAAATATTCTAATTCTGAACCTGTATATATCTAACAATATAAGCTTGAAATATAGAAGACAAATTGGAGAGGGGTAAATAAATCTATATTCCTAGTTGAGGAACCTAACACGTGGCATAATAATTGGCAGAGAGAGGAAAAGAAAGAATAAAAACAAAAATCTGAGTAAATCAATGTGATTAACATGTCGTTAATGTGCTTTAATTTGGATGTGATTTCTCAGTGGCTATTATTACAAATATAAAAAAGGACTAGTAGAGTCCTTTTATATGACGGAGAACATAGGGCTGGTCCTTTCTTAGGTTTACTTGTTTCTTGGGTTTTCGTTGTATTTAAAGAATCACAATGAAACAAAATCTCAACATTTTAGTTTCCTTTCATTCTATGCACACACTATAAAAATCCATATTTTAATTGCCCAAAGTTATGTGTCTTATGGTTTATAGAGCACATAACAATGAAGCGTGATTGAAAACTGGCAGCGACTTTGTGTAGTCTTTATTTACCACAACAGCACAAAGGAAAGAGTTGGGTAATGTTGTGTCGAGATTGATAAGCACCCTCAGCAAAGGCAGAATTCTAGTACAGTGCTTTCTTGCCCTCTGGGCTATAAGTCTTTAGTTATGCATGCCACTGAGAAATACTAAAGAAATCCAACCTACGTGTTAAAACAGGATTCTGTTTATAGTATCTGCTTTTAACTTTGGATGTTTTTGTTTTCTTTTCTCTTAACTCATGTCTGCCTTTTGGACCTTATCATTTTTTAATTTTAATCAAATCATGTATTTATGAAGAATCCAACTGGATGTAATTTGTTATTAAAAAAAAACAAACAACCAACAACCACCCTAACAAAATTGCTTCGGGAAAGTACTATTTGGACAAGAGGGTGAGAGATGGAAAAAGAAACAAGATTCAACTCAAACTTCCTAAACAATCTCAATCTTACAGAAACACCAAGCAACTAAAATACCCTCTGGGGAGTAACATTTCATGCTTAGGAAGAAGTTATTTACTTCGCTCAGGAAAATACTTTGCTCTTTAGAGGGGCCCTGGCTCACCATAATATTGGGTTTGGCCTATCCTGGGAGAAGGCTTAAAATATTTTATGTTCTCAATTTATTTTCTCTCACATCTGGATTAGGGATAATTTTTCTAGACCTGAATTATGAAAATTTCCCCTCATCAAATCTGCATGACGTTCTTGACGATAAATATTTTGGTCTAAAGGCAAACTTGACCACTGGGAAAGCTAATTAGTTAATGTGTGGGTTCAAGGTAGAATCTCTCTACCTTTAGGTAAACCACAAACACATATTGCAGGAAACTTGAAGGGCTGAACTCCCCAGCAAAGCAAAGAGGCATATCCTACTGGGTCCTCCCATGGGGAGCCTCATGCTTTTGGTCAGGGGTTGTTTCCTCATGCTGGAATCATTTTTTCCTGGATGTGGGGGTCCTCATGAACACAGGGGAATTGTGGTGGTCCTTTGAGGTTGCACAGGGAATTATTTGAGTGCCTCCTTTCAGTTCTGCTCACGTCCCCTTAGCGTTGCTGTAACAAGGAGGCCATTCTCTATAAAGAGTTTCTTTGGCAATGCCTTCGGGTGAGCTATTGCTGAACGGCCTCCTTCCCGTACCCCCACGTGTGCGGCAGCCAAGACAGCAGAAGACAGGGATTCCCTTTTAGCTTTGTGCCAGGAGCATTCACAGTTCTGGATTGTTTTTGGAACTGGGCAGGAATTGTAAGTTTTTATTGTCTCAAAGTAATTCTATTCAAGCTCAAACTTTACAGGCAAAAACAGAAAGAAATACATATTACTAAAATAGAATAGTGTGTCCTTTTATAAAATGTTATCCCCAAGGCAGAGGGCAAGTAGAATTACCTACCAAAGATAAATGTCAATTGTGCTGTGTCTGAAATGAAATCTTTGATATGCTACTTCTTATTGTACACCTAAAATACATTAGGTGTTCTGTTAGACACAAAGACCATGAAAGTAAATAACACTTGGTCCTACTTTGAAATTATTCACACACACAGACACACACACACACCTGCCTTGGGAATTTAAGGTCAGGAGGAGACATGCATGTAAACATAGAATTATAAGCTTATGCATATGCCATTAAAGCTTAGAAAAACGGTGAGTTTTTACTATAGCACCTTAAAACAACTTCACCTGAGAGGTGTCTTTTCTTGTTTGTTTTGTTTGTTTGTTTTTTATGGGGGTCTAGGAGGTTAGATGATAAAGAATAACAAGAAAAAGAAATCTCTCTAGGAAACGAAGACAATATGTACAAAGGCTAAGATTACTCATTACCATCTTGTGGATTTCAGCTCATAGTTTTCCTATAGGACAAGATAGAACTGACCCAGTGAGTTCTCAAGACTCTAACTCTTTGAGGGAGTAGAAAGTTTGGTCTTTCTCCTGCAGAACAGTTGATCTTGTGGGCCGCAGCCCACCTCATCACCGCTAGATCAGTCAGGCTGCTCAAATGTACAAAAGATCCCTAGAATTCACACCCACTGGCTCAATTCCTGCTCATTATGAGCAATACCAGAGAGTAGGATTTCCCCTTAGGGTTTTCACATCTTCATAGAATCAGTACCTTCCTCCTGTGGACCAGCTGGTGGACTTCAACTACTCACCTTTCAGTTAGCAACCACTTTTACCACTGTGTCAGTGGAGTTCCCCACAAAAAGTACAGATTCCCAAAATGGTAGAACTATTTGGAGAACAGATAGCAGTATTTTTTTACATCCTCCTAGGCAGCAATATTAAATGACATCAAACAAGGCTCAATGGTTGGAGTGATGGCAGGCGAGGCTGGAAAAGGAAGAGTATGTGAAGGCTTTGGGATATTATTCTCTAATTGGTAGGGTACATCCTCAAGGATGAAAGAAAGGGCAAGTGGGGCCATTAATTCAGAATTTACCTAATGCTATACATTGTTCTAAATGTTCTATATAAGTTTACTCATCTATTCCTCATTATCCATGGAGAATACTGTCTTGTAAAAATCAAATTGCTTGCCATAATGTCAGTGGTTGAAACCTGACAATTGCTACACGAGAAAAGAATGAAACTGTCTATTACTGTAAAATGTTTACAACCTAGGAAACCTTATTAAGGGTTGCCATGAGTCAGAATTCACTCAATGGTAATAAGTAGTTTGGGCATTGTGGCAGTTACATAATCTGGGGTCAATTTGAGGATTCAGCGTGAAGAGTTGGAAACTAGGCTGTCAATCAGGTCATAGACAATGAGGCCTACATGTGGGCATGGCCTTTTCCTGAGGATTATGGGAATTCCTGTATTCCTCCTTGGAGGTGGGAGATAATTTCTTTCTCTGCTCATACCCCATGATACATTTCTGATAAGAAGCCACATGAAGCTACCCTGATTCAGCTGGCATCCTGGAAGTTGGAGAAGCCATCTAGAGACCCCTGTCAGCACTGAGATACTTATATTGCTATTGGATCTACAAGACTGGCCACCTATAGCCTGGGATCTTCCTGCATTCGGCATCATTGCATATGATTCGGGAGTCTAAGAAGACCATATACATTGGGATAGTACATATGGGATAGGACATATACATTGGGATAGGCCTTCTGGACTTGCTCTGGACTGGTGTGGGATGTTTTTTCAATGTTCAACTGCTCTTGTATAGAAAGCTCTTTCTTATGTACATGGGTGGCTATGAATTTGTTTCTCTAGTCTTCCCAGACTAACATAGGCAGAAAAATAGGAGGGATGGATTGAATGATTTCCAGTTTATAAATATTTCTAGTAAATTAAAGTTTATTCATCTCTTCAAATTGGTCTCTATATGTTACACAATCTCACTCAAACCCCCAAAGTATCTTTTATTAAAATTGGAAAAATAACTCTAAACTCATATATTAAAAAATCTCAGTTGGTCATGTTGTTAGGGTTTCTTCACCTTTACGTGTCTTTTGACTGACTTCACAATAACTAAGTAAAACACAACTCAGTCTCTGGCTACACAGACGATCAATACTGTGGATGAGATTTTTGCAGCTACTGTGATAATCTAGGGGTCTTCCTTTATTTTTCCCAATGACCCCTCTCCTTATCAAACATAGTCTCCTTTTCCAGGGGCTTGTCTTTCCTAAAAACATGCCCCAAGTGCATGAGACTAAGTCTTAGAATTCTTTCTTTTGAGTATTCTAGCAAGATGTTATGTCATTAGATGCCATCAGATGGTTCTGACCCAAAGTGACCCTATGTACAACAGAATGAAATAATACCTGGTCTTGCACCATCTTCACATTTTCTCTTATGTTTGAGCCCATCTTTGGAGATACTGTGTCAATCAATCTTGTTGAAGGTTTTCTCCTTTTTCATCGACCTTCTATTTTACCATGCATGTCTTTCTCTGGGTATTGGTTTCTCAGATTTGTCTATTTCTCTGACAAACCAGAATATATCTACTACATTTCCCATAGCATAAAAATTCAAATCCATCAACTATTTAGTCTTCATTACTTTGTCCAGTTTTCACATGTATATGAGATTGAAAATATTGTAGCTCACACGTGCCTTAATTTTCAAAGTGGTATCTCTTCTTTTAAGCACTTTAAAAGGGTCTTTTTGTAGCACATGTGTCTAGCATAATCATTTGGAATCTTGACTATTGCTTCTATTGATAATTATTGGGAATACAAATAAAATGAAAACCTTGATGAAGTCAATATTGTCTCTGCTTATCATTTCAATTATTGATCTAATTATTGATTTAATAGTTTTCTTTTCTCAATGTTGAGATAAACCACACTGAAGTTGTAATATTTTTTCATCAGTAAGTGCTTCAAGTCCTCTTCATTTTCAGCAAGCCAAGTTATGCATATTACATGTTACAGGGTATTAATGAATCCTCCTGCAATCTTGATGTCTCGTTCTTGTTTGTATAGTCCAAGTTTTTGCATTATTTGGCCAGATACAATTTGGTGAAAGAATACAACTTCCTTGATTTCAGATCTTGCAGAATCTTGTGTTTTGTTCAAAAATCTAACTCCCATTTAAAGATTCCCGAAGAGCACAATCAAGCTTGGAATTCATTTCTTCAAATGATATCTATAGTTTGCTATGATCCACATAATCAAATGGATTTGTATTATCAAAAAATACAAGAAAACACCTTTCTGACATGCTCTGCTGTGCTTTGAGCCCAGTATTACCTGACATTGGCAATAATACACCTTATCTCTCCAAGGCAAAAAACAAAAACAACCTCACTGCCATGAAGTTGATGCTAATTCATAGCAATCCTATAGGACAGAGTAAAACTGCATTTGTGAGTGTCTGAGACTACCACTTATTACAGTTGAAAATCCCGTCATTCTCCCCAGGAGCAGCTGCTCAGATTTTGCATCACAGTCTAACACAGCCATTGCTCTTAATCCTGAATTTCTGACATTAAACAACTGATGCAAAACTGCAACAATTTTTAACTTATCTTCAGCTTACTTTTAATTATTTATTTATTTACTAGGCATCACTGCCCTATGGTGGGAGTGGGAGGCCCAGCCTTGCTCCTGGAGAACTGCTGTTAGATTTGAACTGCCAAGCCAGTGGGCTGCAGTCCCACACTCAACCACTATACCACTGGGCATCAGTGCTCTTCAGCTTACTTTTACTCACATGGGAAAGTACTTGCACATGATATTATTGACATTGTTCAATGATTTTCACAGGATATTGAACTAGTCATATTTGGACTAGTCATATATGGATCTCTTCCACTTGATTGGCCAGGTAACTCTCTTCCATACTCCACAGCATAGACAAGTGAATGTATCCAGTGTTGCATCTTTTTCCCATAACATCTTAAACTGGTATGCTGTCAGTTTCTGGAACCTTGTTTTCCAACAACACCTTCAGTGTAGTTTCACATTTTCATTAAGTACCATCAGTTCTGGAACACAAACTATCTCTTGAAATGATTGCATAATGAACAGTTATTTATTGTTACACTAATCTGGATGTTCCTTTTCTATTATTTTGATACTTCTTGTGTAGTCTAATACTTTGCTTATAAAATCTATAGTGTACCATATTACTTTGTAATGTTCTTTCAGTCACAGTCTTTGTAAAAACAGACCACATGACCAAGTGGGACTTAGAATAGGATGGATGGGTCTCTAAAATGGGGTTAGTCAGGCAGTCCGATCATTCCAGTGAGTTTAAAATAAACTTTCAGAAGCAGAATGGGTATAATCTCACTACTCTTCAGAGAGAAGAGTCAAGAGGAGAGTAAGCCATTAGAATCCTTTGCTCCTGGTATGCCGAACCCCCTTGAACCAGGACATGCAGACATGTGACAGTAGATGTAGCAGCACCAAGAGCATATGATAGAGTGGTGGGATTCCCAGTCTGAGGAGCAAGAAAATTTTGGTTAGTAGACTTACATGTGGAACAAATTGTCTCCAGGAACTTAATTGGGAAACTAATTTTGCAGACCCAAGCAGGTAGACTTACTGCATAAGACATGTTGCATTGCATAAATCAGCTAGATTCACAAGACCTCTTGACAGTATGGAAGAATAAGAACAATACTTTGAGGACCAAGTTGTTCCTGATTCTAGCCAGGGTATTTTCAATCATCTCATATGCAAGGAAAGTTGGTCCTTGAATAAGGAAGACCAAAAAAGAATTGATGCATTCGAATTGTGGGGTGGGTGAAAAATATTGAACGTATCATGAATACAGAAAAGAACAAACAGATATGTCTTGGAGGAAGTACAGTTGAATACTCCTTAACATCCAGGATGGTGAGCTTTCATCTCATATACTTTGGACATGTTATCAGAAGAGACCATGTCCTGGAGAAGACTATCATATGAGGTAACAACCATAGTAAAGCAGAGAAAAGGAGGAAGGCCTTGGACAAGATGGATTGACCCAGTGGCTGTATCAATAGCTCAAAAATAAGAACAATGGTGGGATGGCACAGTGCTGGCAAGTGTGTAGCATGGTGGCATGCAGGCAGTCAGAACTGACAACCAATGCAAAACTGTCTATGACATCTTCTTTGTTTAGAAACACAGTGAGTGATAACCTTAAGGGTCAGAATGGTTGTAGCTGCAGCTGGCCCAAAATGTGGTAGTGTTTTCCGAGTTTAGTTCAACTCTACACCAGCTAATTACAGCAACAGCTTTCTTATTATTCATTTGTTCACTCTCTAGTGCATGGTTCTGAAACTTCCTAATGCCGCACCCCTTTAATACAGTTCCCCATGGAAATATGGTTTGAGGTGACCCCTGTAAAAGGGTCATTCCACCCCCAAAGGAATCGCAACCCACAGGTTGGGAGCCATTACATTAAATTTTAAATTAAATTTAAGTTTAATAGTAATGCTATTTAGAGTCACATCAGTAATCCACCTAAAATCTCTTCCAGGAGTGGAAATGTAATGTTGAATGGACCAGGTGTTTCAAAGGCCTCTTATGTAAAGGCAAAACAAACAAAAAATGAGAAGACAGTCTTAAGTCACGCCTACTTTAACTGCCCTGATATTCTTAATATTTCTGAGGGGGAAGTGATATGTCCCAATAATATCACAATACACAGTGTGAAAGTCCTCATAGGTAGGCAGACTTCAGTGGAAATGATAGCCATGTTACTGCGAGATCTCACATATGTTAAAGATGCTTATATATGTTCAAAGTGTTTATACATGTTCAGTGTGCTTGTTAGGAGTTAAGGGGGTATGCTAGCCTGGGTAGATTAGAGAAACAAATTCATAAAAAAGTCTTATGTGTATAAGAAAGATGTTTATATACTAGAGCGATTGAACATTGAGAAATACCCCATCCCAATCCAGTCCAAACTTATAACTTCAATATTAGCCCATATGTTTGATAACAATCTATAAAGTCCTCTCCAGGTTCATGAAGCACATATAATGAAGCCAAATACAGGATGATCACAAGTCAGTAGGTAGACAGTCTTTGGACCCAGGGGCAGTGTAAGCATCTCCATGGATTTAGGAGTCCCTACATGGCTTTTCCAGCTTCTGAGGTCTGGTTCCACCAGGGTAGGTCCATGCGGCTTCTCTGGCATGTCTCACAGGGAGTCAGCCTTGTGTCTTGTCAGTAGAGCGTCTCCAAGGAAGTGAACTGAGAGAGAGCCTGTCTCCTGCCTCCAAGAAGGAAGTACTTGATTTCCCAAAATTCGCAGGAGAAGGCCATGCCCACACAGCCATCTCATTGGCTATCTCCACATTGACAGGCTAGACTCCACCCCTACACTCTTAACCCTCAAACTGACACCAAATTCAATTACTGCCACTGGGGCATAAAGTGAGAGACAGTCCTTTCTTGGTGAGCTCTGTATGAGAAGGGAACTGACTGTTGAACATTAGCGGCCTCATGGGCAGTGCCTGAAGCAGTATCTTCTTTCCAGTTATTGGGTATAATCTTATCTTGTTTACGTTGCGCAGACTCTATTTTCTATAGTTATGTTTAGGGAAAGAGACATAGCCAACTTACCAAGGGCACAATTGTAAATTCTGCCACCTAGCAACTTTCTCAGCGTGATCTCAAAGTGGTTTGGGTCTCATGATGAAGATTCAGTGTTATCTTCAAACTATACATTTAAAACATGTAGCAGGATCCTTTGGGTTTGATCATTGCTACATTCATATACGCGTACATCTGTGACAGCCCTGATTCAAGATTGTTTCTGTTCTCTCGTGGCATCTATCAGCCATACTATCTCAAGGAGAAGCTGGCTTTAGAGAATGCTTCTAGTAGGTCAAAGACATCATTCTCATTTACTTCTCCTGAAAAAAACTAGGTTTATTGCTGTAACACTCTACTTTTATCTATTTTTTTATGTTTGGAGGGGGCATCACTGCCCCCTGGTGGTGGGAGTAGGAGGCCCAGCCTTGCTGCTGGATTTGAACCTCCATCCCAGTGGGCTACAGTCCCGCGAACAACCACTATGCCATCAGGCTCAGCCCAACACTCTACTTTTAACATAAGATTTTAAACTTCAGCACTATTGGTATTTGGGGTCAATAATTTTTGGTTCTGAGGTTATTCTGTGTATTTGTAACTTTACTGGTCTCTGTCTTCTAAATGCCATGACAAACACCCTGGTTGTGACAACCCCAGATGTCTTTAGACACATCCAATGTCTTCTGGGAATCAAAATCAGTCACAGAGAGAACCACTGCCTTAGGGTAACTGGATCAGAATCCTAGGTAAAGGCCACCCTTAGATCTTTGTAAGGTTCATCTTAGGAAAGGAAATTGGGGGTTTATTATGTCAGCCTTCTTATTTAAAGTTGCTATTTCCTCCCAAGCAGTGAATATCAATAAGAAGGGCTTCTTTGCAAAGTCAAACAAGAGGAGATATACATCGTTTCCCCAGGGGCAAGGATCTACTTTCTTCATATTTACAGACCTAAGAGGAACCACTTAATAGCTAGGTTAAAGTGACAACTTTAACCCAGAACAAACGATAGCTTATATTAGTGAAAGGGAAAAAGAAAGGTAAAACAAGCTTCAGCTGGGTTCCTTGTTTTATTGCTATCATGCAAACTGTATGAGAAAATAAATTATTAAAGATGCAGTTAAGTTCAATTTTATCTCACTTAGGATCCATTTAAATTTGCTCTAATTTTTAATATTTTCTGTTTTATTTTCTATTAAGGTTTTGATCTATTTCACTTTGCTATCCTTATTATATTTTTCTTATTAGTTTTGTGTTTGCTTTCTAATGTCTTTCTGTATATGAAATCCAGGATAGGTAAATCTAGAAAGACGGTAACTGAATTAATGGTTCCTTGGATTTAGAGTAGGAGAGACTGGGGAAGAAATGGGAGCTAATAACAACATGTACAAGAAAGAGGAAAATATTCAAAAACTGATTGTGCTGCTGATTGTACAACCCTTCTTGACATGATTGAATTAGTGATTTGGATGCAGCATATGCTAGAGTAAATTGTTGGAAAATAAGTAACTCAGTGGCATAGGCACTGCACTTTTAAAAGTTATTTCTAATATTGTGCCGTGGAAGATTGAATAAATTTGCAATGCCTACTACTGGAAAAGGATGCACATTGTATCTTGCCGTCTACCCCCTTGCCCTCTTGTAGTAGTTGAATAAGTAATAGTGTTTCTTGAAATCAAATATAAGCAAACTAAAGGGTAGTAATTAGAATGCATTTTCTGTCCTCATCAGGATGGTGCTCAGCTCCTCTGCTGAGCAAGTCTTTGCAAGAGATGTCAGTTTTCGTCAGTGATTGATTGCACCCACGCTTCCAGGCAGGAGAATGTTCTTAGTGACCTCTGCTGAGCTGAGGTACTGAGTTATGTTTCTAAAGCTTGACAGTGCCAAGGTGTCCTTAAGTGGGTGGACTTTTAAGACCAATGTTTTCAGTGAATGGGTTGATGGTTTCAAAATGTAGATTAGTTCTGATGATGGATTGGAAGCTACAGAGAGAAATTATGGAGAAAACGACTGTCTGAGGTAAGAAAAACTGGTTCTGTTCTTAGCAAACTGACTAAGCTTCTTTTATTGTGTGCAATCTTCTTTCAATGGTCCTTTGAGATTATCCCTGAGTTTCCAAAGACTGTCCTTGTCTCCCATATCTTTTCCTTCAACACTCTTTTCCCTTGGTGTTCCATACCCTCACATATCTTAAAAGAACTTCCCTTGGAAGCATGACTCAAAATTTTATCTCTTGGCTTCAAACTTCTTTCCTTGGGGGAAAAATGTGCCTTTAACTACTTCTTGTATTCACTATGGGTATTATATACCTTAACCCAGACATGCCAAAAACTAACCCAACAGCTTGCCTTCCAAAAATTTTCTTTTCTGTGAAAGTTATGCATATCCTCAATCGAGGACTCATTCCCCTCTGTACTCTCCTGAGAACTCTGCATCCGTGACAACTGAGGGACAGTGTTTTCCTATTCAATCAAGGGCTATCCTCTATGGCTCCTACTTTTCCGTACTGACCTGACATCTCCAATCCAAATGCCATCTAATCAGAAATGTTATCATCTCTTGTCTGGATTTGACAATGATATCAGTGTATCTGCCATGAATACCTAACCTTTTCTTTTTTTGTTTTGCATTGCTTTTGAAATTACCTTGCTAAATGAAACAGAGCTAATCATGTTACAGCAATTCTTCCATATTTCCAAAGATACATTAAATCACCAATCTAGCTATTCCTTCTCCTGACACACACACACACACACACACACACACACACACTCAAAAAGTTCCTGGAAAGATGCAATAAAAGGGTAATAGAATTTTCTGGGAACTTTTGGAATTTTCCTCATGTCTTCATTTTATATCATTACCATTGAGTCCGTTGTGATTTATAGTGAGCTATCGTAACCCTAATGGGCAGAAAAGAGCAGAGCTACTCTCTAGTTTTTCTGAGTTTAAACCTTTATAAAAGCACACATGTCATTTTTCTCTCACAGAACAGCTGGTGGGTTTGACCTGGTGACCTTGTGGTTTGCAGTGACATGCTTAACCCACAATGCTAGTAGGAACACCCAGACACATATTTCACTTACTTTGTTATTGTTGAGCATATTCACAACAAATGATACATCAATTCAATAGTTTCTACATGAAGGGTTAAAAAGCTGTGTGAACCTTCTTCTCTTTCTTTTCTAAGTTGTTCCTCACTCCCTAACAAATTCACTAACCCTAAAGTCTCAATCTGACCTTGTCATTTGCTGTAGTGAATTTGATTTCATAGAAATTATTCCTAAAAGAGCTGAATGTCCAAACAGACTTTTTTTTTAACTGGCAAAGCTAAACTCTGTTTTGGTTAAGAAGACAGAGTAATTTTTGGTTTAAGGTTTAAAGATGATCTTAGGGCAATCATATCAAGGCTTATCCTTTTTTCATGTCTCAGAAGGCTATAATCTGGGAAAACTTGAAACTCTGCCAGGCATTTCCCCTCTTTTGATCAGGATTCTTCTATGGAATTTTTGTTCAAAAAAGTCAATAATGGTAGTCAGGGGCAGGCATCATTTCAATTTTTTGGCAATGGAGTCAGTGGTCCAGGGAAGTAATCAGCTAATAGTCTCCATGAACAACATCCCCTTAGATAAGGACTCTTCAAAAAAGTTGAGGAGAATGTGTATTATGAAAAAAAACATGAATATCAAAACAGTTTATACCAAAATCAACTTGAACTAACTTGTTATAAATTGCCTGAACAGGATCTAGTGTGGTGCTCTCTGAAGAATAAGGTATCATTTTGAAAAGAATGTCTGTCGTAGCAGCATGCATTCTACTAAAATTGAAGCAAGAAGAATATCAAATTGATGGTGACATTTGGAGAGATGAATGCTGAAAGCCTTGATGCAGTACCAATACCTGTGACAGTAATTCCCCAAGACATCGGAAGTTTACAAATGGATAACCCATTTTAAAAAGGAACAAAGTAATGTTGAAGATAAAACCTGTGGGTCATCCATACAGATTTCTGAGGCGGGGGGAAATCCTGTTCATGCCCTAGTTAAAGAAGATCAGCAATTAGAAGCAGAAATAAGAGCCAATTGCACGTACACCTCAATGTATGCAGCTTATAAAATCACAGCTGAAATATAAAAGTTAAGGAAACATTCCACTCAATGGGTACCAAAGTGCTGTGTACAGATGTGCTACACACAAGAGCAGAGCTTCCTATGGAAATTTTAGACATGTGGGATCAAGATCTTGATACATATCCTGGAATAATTTTATCAGGATATGAAACATAGTTTTAACAGCATGATCCTAAAGACAAAACACAATAAAAGCAGTGGCCATCCACGAGAGGATGTGGGTCACTGAGAGCAAAAGTGGACCGTTAAGAGCAAAAACCTTGGTAAAAGTGTTTTGAGGAGCTCAGGGCATCTTGTTTGTTGACTTTGTAGAAGACCAAAGAATGATAACACATGCTTATTGTTAGAGTGCTTTGAGAAAATTAACAAAAATCGCCTGAGAAAATTTTACTGCAGTTTTTCTCCTCCAAAACAATGTTCCTGCTCAGTCCTCTCATCAAAAGGGGCCAATTTTGCAAGTGATTAGATGGAAAAATCATTAGGCATCTACATTATAGTCCTGGCTTGCTTCTTTGTAGTTTCTTAATCTTAAATTTTTTTTAAAGATTTCATTTTATGCACTTAATGATACAAAAAAGACTGCATTGACATGGCTACATTTCCAGGACACTCAGTTATTTAAGGATGGACTGATGACTGATACCATTGCTTACAAAAGTACCTTGATGGATATTGATGTTGTTGTTGTTGTTGTCTTGGGCATCACTGCCCTCTGATGGTGGGAGTAGGAGGCCCAGCCTTTGCTCCTGTGGAGCCGCTGCTGGAATTGAACCTCCATCCCAGGGGGCCGCAGTCCTGTGCACAACCATTACACCACCGGTGCTCAGTCTATCTTGATGGATCTTATGTTAAGAAATAAAGTATATATATATATATATGTGTGTGTGTGTGTGTATGTATCTATATACATATAGATACACACACATATATATGTATTTCCCCATAAGCTTTTTGTAGACCTCTCATATTTTTGTGAGGTTATTAATGACTTAAAAGTAAATGCTCTTTCCACCAGTATTATGAAGAAACTTCATAAATTTATGAGGAAAAGTACCATTATCTTTTAATCCAACAACTTTTGGAAGCCCCTTAATATTTCACAACTCTCACATAGGGTGCTTTCTTCCCTTAGTGCCTTACAATAACACAACTGCCACATCTCTTCTTTAAAAAATCTTTCTCAAGGACTATTTGTCTCCCCAGCTAATCTTATTTGCTTCGAAGAAATACATTCAAACGTTTGACTCAATCACATGACATCAGGAAAGATCAATCACTAGACAAAAGACATTGTGTTTGGTAAAGTGGAGCGCTAGCAAAAATAAGATAAAAATTCAATGAGCTGAACTAATATAACTCTTGCAACAAAGGGTTCAGACACACCGATGATGGTGACCCCTTTGGGGGTCGAATGACCCTTTCACAGGGGTTGCCTGACTCATAAAAGTAGCAAAACATGGGCTGAGCCTTGGTGGCGGTAGCGTAGTGGTTATGCGTGGGACTGTGGCCCACTGGGACGGAGGTTCAATTCCAGCAGTGGGGCTAGACCTCCTACTCCCACCACTGGAGAGCAGTGATGCCCCCCCTCCCAAAAAAAAGGTAGCAAAACGTACAGCGATAAAGTAGCAATGAAAATAACTTTATGGTTGGGGGTCACCATAGCATGAGGAACTGTGTGAAAGGGTCACAGCATGAGGACAGTGGAGCACCACAGTGCAGAACTAAAAAGTTTTCCTTATATTCTATGAGTAAGAGCTCACTGACAGAACCCAACAAGTTGACTTATTTGATTTGGTTTAAGACAATGTAGCATTTACTATATGCCTCTTTTAGACCAGGGCTCTGAGCACTCTACAAATGTGAACTCATTGAAGTTTATAACCTAGGAAGACAAATTTCCCTGTAACTGAAATGAAAGAAAGATATATAACACCACCTTGAACCCATGTCTTTGGGTCAATTCAACTCATTTGCTTTGCATAGGAGTGAAGAGTATTACTCCTCATAGGTCTCTGAGGCCAGTGATTCTCAACCTGTGAGTTGTGACCCCTCTGGGGCTCGAACGACCCTTTCACAGGTTTGCCCGATTCATAACAGGATCAAAACTTACAGTTATGAAGTAGCAATGAAAATAATCTTATGGTTGCCATGTCACCACAACATGAGGAATTGTATTAAAGGATCGGATCATGGCATTAGGAAGGTTGAGAACCACTGTTCTAGATGGTGGTTTTTACAGACGCACACCGCTTCCTCAGTCTTCTTCAGAGCAACTGGATTCAAACCACCAACCACTCAGTTAGCACCACAAGGTTAACACGCAGAAGTGTCTTTAAACGTATTTTATCCCAGATTATATCTGCCACATAAGTGAAAGTTCTTAGAAGCTCTAAGACCCTAGAATAATCTCAGGGTTCTAGAATAATCTTGGGGATCTAGTTTCCTCCATTTATTATGTTCTTTGTTCTAGTCTTCACCTAGCAAAGGAGTTTCATGGGGTAGAAGGCCAAGCTTTGAGTTGTTGACCACTGTCAGCAGTTCAGACCCACCAGCTGCTCCTCGGGAGAAGTAGAAGGTTGCATTTTCTTGAAAATATTTGAAGTCTTCGATGCCCAAGGCAATTCTCCTCTGTGCTATAAAGTTTCTATGACACAGTGTTGACTTAAGGACAGTGAATTTTAGATGAAGGATATTGAACTTACGGGCTCGAAACATGAATCCACTGTCAATTCTATAAATGTTGCTTTATAAATTGATGATCTATACTTTTGTGTCAGGAATTTTAAATGTTTGTGTCTTGGCTTCCTTTCTCAAAGATAAGACAAATGCTATTATCAACCTCATCAAGTTGTTCTAAGACTCATAGCGCTGCATCAGGCATAAAAAAAGAGCTCAATAAAAACTCACTATTATTTATCATACTCCTGTCTCCCCCTGAAAGCCACAAGCTCTTTGAATTTGTGGAGTTTAGGCTTTATTTTAGGTATTT
Source organism: Nesogale talazaci (assembly GCA_004026705.1). NCBI lineage: Eukaryota > Metazoa > Chordata > Mammalia > Afrosoricida > Tenrecidae > Nesogale > Nesogale talazaci. The sequence continues at coordinate 255,753 of PVJH01000355.1, forward strand.
CTACAACATTGATTTTATAATGAATAAAAGAGTAAATAAAACAAGAATTCATGAATCAAATAGAATTTGACATTGATTTCAACAGTTAATCCTATAGTTCTTCTTTTCTCCCTGAAGTGTCCTAATGACCTAAGACTGTTATAACAGAAATATCACAACTGTCTTTTCTCATAATTTAGGACAGTACATGTCCAATTCAGGGAGTGGCTGTCAGGGGAAGTAGTCCGTGTTCATTTCGGCTTCTAGTATTACTAGTCTGCCTTGGCGTTTTTGAATTCACAGAAGCTTATATCTCCATCCCAGATGACTTTCTTGCACTTGGGAGGACCTGGTACATGGATAAAAATGCTGCCAGAAGAACAGAATCAGAGATGACTGCATAGCTTAAAATCTGGAAAGGTGTTGGTTGGTTGGTGTTGTATCCTCTAGGCACACTTGTTCGATCAGTTTGCTGAGCAAGGAATCAGAGAAATTGGTTTTTACAAGTGGGTACCCCCATTCTCAAAAAAAACCCAACAACAATAGAAAAAAGCTCTGCTGGCTGGAGTTTTTTACTATATTAGGGATTGTTCCAGATAGGTGAATATTCAGCAACTCCCTTTGAGTTAGTGCACCCAGTGGTGTCACCTGGGAAGGTTCTCTTTGGTCACAGTGAATTTTTTTTAATAGTTTTCCTCAAATCTCATTGTGTGTGTGTGTGTGTGTGTGTGCATGTGTGTGTCGTGGCCAATTTAACAGAACAGCATGTGGCTGTGAAATTTTGTTTCTGCTTGGGAAAAGTGCCACAGAAACTCTTGTGATGTAGAACACTGCTAACAAGGACAGTGCTATGTGAAAAAACTGAAGTATAGAAATGATTTTATTGCTTCAAAAAAGGTGAAATGTTGATTGATGACAAACCTTGTTCTGGGTATCTGCCAACTTCCTGAACAGATGAAAATGTTAACAAAACCCATGCACTTGTACTCAAAAATTGTTGACAGAACTTTGAAAAGAAGATTTGGGAATGAGAAGAGTTACTGTAAAATGTGTGCCCAGGGTTTTTACTGATTAGCTAAAAAAGTGTCACCTGGAAGCATGCCATGCTATGAACCAACATCTCTGAAGCCACCCAGACGTTTTCCCCAAGGTCATTACTGGTGACAAGACCTAGGAAGTCTTGTCATCAAGAAAGTTCAATCAAGTCAGTGGAAAACGCACGCCTTCATCACCTCACACCCAAAAAGCTCGTCAAATGAAATAAAAAATAAAGACTGTGCTGATTTGAGGAGTTTGTTCCACCAGGTCAGACTGTTAATCAAGCTTTCTATTTAGAGGTTTTGAAGATTCCATAGCAGTGTGTGACCCAAATCCAGCCTGATTGTGGCAGACTGAAGATTGATTCTGTCACCCTGAGCAACTCCATGTGGTTTGTCAACAGGAATGTGTCACAAGGAGACTGTGGGTCTGGTCTCCAGTGAGCTATTTATCTCTGTAGCACCTTCAAATGATGGCATCAAGCAGGGGCTTGATTGACAGACTAACTTCTACCCCATCACACTTAAAAATCTCAAATTGACACTAGATTATATAACTGTCACATCACATTGTTCTGATATGACTTGCTCAGAATAATCAAAGACTGTTCTTTTTCCAAAAAGGGTCATACTAAGAGGTACAGTGGGTAGGATTTCAATACATTTTTTGAGACTACACAAAACAACATTGATATGATACTCGGTTTGCCTAGGAGATAATGACTAAGGGCAGTATTACTATCAAAGAGAGAATATGTTTGCTTGATTAAATCACAGCGATTGCGTTACTTCACTGGGAATTTGTGTAAGAACCAAGATAAATGGAGAAAATATGACAAAAGGCTTCATTTCATTTGTATCTACAATCAATGTCCATGGACGGAGCTGACAAGACATCAAATAACTCGTCACTGTGAGTACATATCGACTGGATGGCAGTGAGTTTGGCTTGAGGGTTGGTGAGTGTTAAGTGGTGTGTCATCTCAGCTGGAGCATGATTTTCAGTTGTTTCATAATTAAATGATGTCGTTGTTCCTCATGGTGAAATCTGCTGTGTATCTAATCCATTGATTTGGAGTTTTCAGTAGATGTAAATGCTCTGACAAAGCTTGCTTAGATTTTGGTGAATATGGAAATTGCTATCCCCTATAATCTGTAGGTCAGCAGCCTCTTATCTTACTCACTGATCTTGCATTTATTTATTTCCACAACCTGCCATTCTGGGTTTCATAGCACCTAGAGCCACAAGAGGAAGGAGAAACCTTCAGCCTGGCATCTGACCCATGGATTTGGAACTTGTCAAATTTGCACCCTCGTGAATGATTTCTTTGATGTAAAACTCATTGCACATATCCATATAACTGTATTAACTCTTTTTGCTTCTCTATAGAACCCAGCTGAAGACCTCTTTAAAGTGTTCCAAAGGAAAACCATCACTTTGAAGACTCAGGTGCACCTGAGCCAAAGAATGTTTTTTTTTTCCCGTTGTTTCTTATGAATTCAGAAGCTAGACAAGGCAAGTCAAAGGGGAGTTAATACTTGACTTGAGGTATTAGCAAAGAATATTGAATCTTGAATATGATATATCAGGGGCTGGCAAGAGAACAAGAAAATCTATCTAAGAAACGTAGAGCCAGAGTGTTCCTTCAGACAGTAAGACTTCCTCTCATTGACTTTGGACATATTCTCAGTAGGATCCAGTGCCAAGAGAAGGACATGATACTTGACAGAGGTTAAGTGAAAAAGAGGTTCAATTCTTTCTGTGTTTATCATGATTCTTACACTATTTGTAAGAAAGCAGTTAACTCGGTGACTGCAACAGTATGCTCAAAGATTGTGAAAGCCATGAAGATGGTGAAGACTCTTGCCATATTTCTTTGTATTGTACACAGGGTCTCCACGGTACCTAATGGCATTAACAAAGCAACAGCATTTAGAGTCGTTATTTCATTAGTAAACAGTGACTTCACCTTTGTATATTTATTTCTGTATAATTTATCCCCATCAATAATTTTAAAGTGTGTGATAATGGAGCAGCATTCAGAGACAACAATTATGCCGAGCTCTGTAAAATAGTAAAAGGCTCTGTTTTACTGGGTCGTTTAGAAAGCAAGTAGATCATGTTGCTTCTTTCCCAAAGGCATTTTTCTGTGTACTCGGTTAACATCAAGGGTTAAGTTTTATACAAGCAAAAATTAGCAAAAACAACAACAAAATCAAGGCAAACAAATGAACCTTTCTTTGTTTTATCACAGAAACTTGTGGTGCTGCTAATTGCCCAAGTTGATTTGACTTGTGGCAACCCCATGAGTTGAAAAACAAAACCAAAAAACCAAAGTTGATTCTCCATTGTAGTGAGCCTACAGGTAGGTTTTATTAGAACTATTCAGTCACAGCATATCTTTATAGGACTAGAAATCCTTGTCTTTCTCCCTTGGAAGGGCTAATGGTTTTGAATGGCTGGTCTCGTGGCTAGTCTTAATTGAAGCAGATCATCAGGTTTCTTCCAGGATACAACTGGGAGGATTTGACCCTTCAATCGGTAGATTAGCTGTCATTTGTAAACAGTTAGCACCACCTACTTGTCATTAAATAAATGTCCTCCATGACTGTCTCTCTGAGGATTATGAAACCAAAACAAAAAACTTAAAGGAACACTGTAATCAACAGTATTCAAATAGTCAGTCAAATATTTCCCAAATAGTCAAATGCTTAGCAATACATAAAGCAAATATCTTAGTGATGGTTAATTTTATCACTTCTTTCTAATCCTCATTTCTACCCCAACACAGAACCTTGTGCACTCAGTGATTGATCTAGAAAAGCTGAATTAACAGAGGCAGCCCTCTCAAAAAGTATAGTTCCTTATTGAATTCAAGGTGGTCATTTAGGGAGGTGTTAACCAGAGGCAGTGGTCCTGTGGTTGGATTTTTCTGGCTTTATATTAAATTTTTAAGTGCTTCTGTCCCACACATCAATTCCAAAACAAATAAAAACATGATCCCGGTAGCCTGAGAGGTGCCTTAACTTTCAGTGAGGGCCTGGAGGGAGGAAGATCTTTGGAGGATTATCTAGGAGTAGATGACATACAACTTTGTTTGTTAAACATTCTTGACCTCCTGTCCTCTGTAAAAATAGTTTCTTTCAGTGCAGCTGGGGAAGCTGTGATTTTGCCGTTCAGTCTCTCGAACAGCTTGAAGATGGGCATGGTTTAATTTTCAAGACAAATTGGGGGGTGTGGAGTGTGGCAAGCATACCGTCTTCCAGTTCAAGGACACAGATTCAGATTTGTGAACTTCTTTGTCTTCCCTATTTAGAATCCCACTAAAGAAGGGACATCAGGAGCTGTAGCCTCAATGCTTCCATAGATCTAAGACATGGAATATCGAGCATGCTCTCTGCTTCTTGTCTTGCTTTTACTCCTTCCCTGCACCCCTGACTTATGAGGTTCCATGCTTCCCGGGAGCCCTGCGGCATCGGTTGGACATTTCCAGGGAATCCCACCTCTGCGGCTGTGGCTATCTAAGCCACGGGATTTATGAGTTGCGAACGTTCATGTGTGTTTTTGCTGGTACAGCGCCAGTAAATAAGTCTCTCCAACCATGGCTGAGTGTCGTTTGATAGGAAAAGGCTGGGATCCCAAGGAAGTCTGCCTTTCAACCCAAAAGAGGGAAACAAAGAGGGAAAAAAAGGACAGGAAAATGGTGAAGTAAGCAGTGTCAGACGCGGCGGCATCAACATGGAGATGGAAGACAAATGCAGCCTTCTCTGCCTGGCAAGGAGGCCACAGGCTCCGGAAAGGGGAAAGAGCTCTGGCTGGAGCCCACCAAGGGCTGAAGGCACGCGCATGGCAAGGGGCTGCTTTTCCCAACTCCCAGCACTGATACGAAACCCCCTCACAGCCCTCTCTGGGCCACACAATGAACAAATGTGGAGCATCAGAAAGGCTGCCAGTCAAGGAAATCTCCTTCAACCAATGAAGCCATAGGGTGAGACACATACACACACACACAGTTCTGTCTGGGGGAGGAAGTCTCTTCTGGGCCAGAGTGTGAGGCAGGGGGGTTCTGGGGAACCCCGGTGGGAGAAGCTCCACAGGCCCAGCGACTGAAGCAGGCTGCCAGGCGACCAGGCCGCCTTGGCCCGCCGCAGGCTGTGCCGCCAGTGCCCTGCCAGGGTTGCCCAGGCGATGGCTGGGGGTCAGTAGGAATGCTCAGAGCCTGCTTCCCTCTTTGGGACTCAGAGATGGAGCAGAAGGGGGTGCCTGGCTTTTCTCTTTCTGCTTCCCCCTCCCCTTGCCCTTTTCATATTCAGCAGATTAGAGCGGGGAGTTGCTGTGGTGACAACACGGAGGAGGGCTCGCGCACACCTGCACCCCAAACAGGCGCCCACTGGCGTGGCCTGGGGCCCAGGGCCTTCAGGCGGTGGGAAACAACAACAACAACAAAGAAGAAGGGAGGGAGGGAGGCTGCCCCGCGGGGAAGGGGCCTGCGGAGAAAACCCTTGCCTGGTCCGCCTGTCCCCTGAGCCTGCACTTTCATCAGCAGAGGCTGAGGGTGCCCAAGGGTCGAGCACCTTCCCCTTTCTATACCAGACTTGCTCCTGAAAAGGAGGGCATTCTCTTGTGGAGCTCCCAGAGCATGGGCAGGCGATGGGCTCGCCGTTTCCCTTTAGTGAAAGCAACTCGGGGAGGGCGAGCGGCTGAGGGCTGGAAAACGGATAAGTGTCTACAGTGGGGTTGAGTTCGTCCTTTGGAATGTTCTGGATCGGCTCCAGCGGTGGCTAATGAAGCAGTCAGCCCGAGCAACGCGCGCGCAGGCCTCACCTTTCCCCAGGCCGCCTGGGCCCTGCGTCCTTCTGTCTGTCCCTTCCTGCCTTCAGCAGTCCTTGCCCCTGCCCCTGCGGCCCTACCCCCCTACCACCCCACCCCCCTTATGGTTGTCTCCATTTCCATTAACAAAACAGAGCAGTGCATTAGCCTGTCCGAAGCACTTTACAGTGACAATATTTACAGAGGGGTCAATAATATATGGACAGGGAGATGGGTAGTGAGTACGCAGGAGACCTTTTGCCCTTTGAACAGTTTTTTCAACTGCATTCTCCAAGATGCTCCAGTTATTTCAGTCTCGCAAACAATCCATTTGGAGGGCAAGATGACTTGAAGAAAACTTTTTTTTTTTCTTCTTTTTCCTTTTCCAAGTAATGAGTCTAGCAGGCAGCCTAGGTCTGTATTTTTCACTTTGGAAATCAGGGTCTTTGACTCACCAGGACCTCATTTGTGCCCAAGTAGAAATGTGCTTCCTGTGGTTTGAAAGGCTGCTTTTCAACGGTGTATGGATAGCCAGGCCCTTATTCCTAAGAGCTTCTGGTTGAACTTGAACTTCTGGTCAGCCTGAGTTAACAGCTGAGGGTGTTAGCACTGCCCATTATCCAAGGGCATTTCTCTTATTTTCAGTGTCCAAACTGAACTCACTGATGACGAGTCAGGTCTTACTCAGAGCAACCCCGTCTAGTTGTACTCTACTCACAACCTTGTTAGTTTCTGTGGCAGTCACTCTTTAGAGGAGTGGGAAGCCTGTTGTTGCCCCCTGAGGAGTGGCTGGTGCTTTCCAGCTGTTGACCTTGTGGTTAGCAGTGACTACACTCCCAGGGTTCCATTCACTCTTAGTGTTACCAAAAATATTTGCTTGGGGCAAATGTGCCACCATGAACAGATGCTCCTGAAATTCTGGATATGCTTTCTTTTTTTTTTTTATTTTATTTTATTTATTTATTTAGGCATCACTGCCCTCAGGTGGTGGGAGTAGGAGGCCCAGCCTTTGCTCCTGGGAGCCGGAATCGAACCTCCATCCCAGTGGGCCGCAGTCCCGCGCACAACCACTACGCCACCGGGGCTCAGCCCTGGATATGCTTTCTTATAGCACAGTGACGGGTAGAATGGTTCTCTTTTGAGAATCTGGTTTTCTCAGTGTTCCTTTTGATGTAACTATAGACTTGTCTTTAAACTTTAAGGGAATGTGAAATACTTTCACAATAAAGATAGTCCTCCAGGGATTGACAGTCATGTGTGGCTTTTTCTTGGTCTAGGGCTATTGTAACAGAGCTATCACAGGTGGATGGTTTTAACACATGGGTATTTATTCTCTCTCAGTTGTAAGAGACTGAAAGTCCAGATTCATGGTCTCAGCCCTATGAGAAGACTTTCTCTCTCAGCCTGTCTCTGTTTAGTAATGCGTTTGGCATCCTTTATAGATCTCTATGTGCCTTGGCATTACTTTCCTTTGGGTATAAGGCGTTCTCAGTGCAGAAACCTCAAGTCCAAAGCACACACTTCACTCCAGATTCTTTATTTCATCGCCCCCCAAAAGAGACTACACTAGGTTACAGACCTACCTCAGAGGTGTTGGCTGTTTAGCTCCATAGCACCATAGTCAAACAAACATTACACTACCACTAGTTATACAATTTCTTTTTGCTTCCCCTGCATGTAATACTTATGCTTACTCTATCTTATAATCTACTGTGTGTGATAAAACACAACTTTCACTCAATGCAAGTTGCTTGTGATTCATTGTGACCCCATAGAATCATAGATCTGCCTCTGAAGGTTTCCAAGCCTGTAGCTTCAAAAAAAATTTACTTAGGTATGATTCGCATATTATAAAATAGTTCAACCATATTAAGAAAAGTGGTATAGTCATCACCACAATCAACCTTGAAACATTCCTTCCTTCTTGTACCCTTTGCTATTGACATCCCATTTCCCCCCAGTGGATTATTAATCCAGCAGCTCTGGTCATAGATCCACCCATCCTGTCTTCCCTATACAGAGACAAACAACAACCATGACAATCACCATAAAGGAAACCCAAAACAATGATCAAATAAAAGAGAGAAAAACCTCAACCAAAAAGAAAGTAGAAGATAAAAATTAAAAAAAAAGAAACTCAGAATGAGTCTAAAGAGGGATCTAATGAAACGGTGTTGCATTCCAGTCTGACTAAATCTGCTAAACCTATTTTACAATACTTTATCTTATATGAAGACTGTTCCCTTTCCTAAACTATGGTCAATGGGTTCACCAGAGCCTCAATCCACACAGGGACCCTGCAAGTTTTTATCCACAGCATTCCCCAAACTGACTATTTATAGTTTAGACTCTGGCACCATTCCTCCCCCAGGTTTAGATTTTATTATTTACAATCATTCGATCACAGAAGCTGATGCGCTTCTTCCATGTGGATTTAGCGGACTCCTCAGATGGCTACTTATTTTGAGATAAGTTCTTCTGACCCCAACAACTATTACTTCTGCTAGCCAAGCACCCTCTGATTTCTTTACCACCCATTGCTATGGCACCTGTATCTTTGTGATCTCCTCATGACAGCGAGTATCCAGTAGAGCCGTATCACAAGCCTTTATATTAGGGCTATGATCAAGTGAGAGCAAATCCATGCATAGCTCTTATGATTGATTATATATATATATATATATATGTGTGTGTGTGTGTGTATGTGTACACACATATCTCTGAGTCACGTTAGAGAGGTGAGAGTAGAAAACCTTGCTTTCTCTCAAAGAACAACTGGTGATTTCAAACTGCTGATCTTGCGGTGAGCAGCCCATCTTACAAGAAGGTCACCAAGGCTGGCATGATGAAAAAAATTGAGATATTGTGAGAATTAGCAAAATGAATAGAGACAAAAATGAGGGTGTTATGATGGCAAAATGGCACCTACACATTTGCCCAACCAAGAGTTTCGACAAGCCTCCCCCTGACAAAGAGACGTGATCTATGAAGTGCAATAAAATGAGGTATGTCTGTACACCCTGCTCCTGTAGCTTGTGTCCTATCTCATTGTCCTAACTGAATCGAATCCTGCCTCATCGATATCACAGAAGTTAGGATTTATAGCACAGAGAATAATCACATCAGATCATCAGATTTATAGCACAGAGAATAACCACATTAGATCATCAGATGGAAGATAATAACATTAGAGCAGAAATGAAATAAGATTGTGTTAGAGCAAAGAGTAGGTTTGATTATGTCAGAAGACAGAGCATTTTCCATAATACTGAGCATAATAACCTGGTCAAATTGACACATATTTTGGCGGTGGAGGTGGACAAGGGAGCTTATTTAAATATATAAAACATGATAAAGGACCAAATAATAATTACATTTTAAAGTTTATTTTGTCACTGTGGGGAGTAGTGGAGGTACTATTGGTTAAGAGTTGGCCTGTTCATCATAAGGTTGCTGGTTAGAATTCAACAGCCAGTGGTCTAGTTACAGTTGTCTAGTTACAGCCAGGAGTCTAGTTACTCCCCTAAAGATTTACAGTCTCAAAAACCCTAAGGACCAGTTCTACTCTGTCTTCTATGCACAGTTGCGGGGAATCATAATTGACTCAGCAGTAGAATTTTAATGTGTTTTCAGTCATTGTAGCAAATACTTAGAATGCTGTTGACTTAGGCATAACATATAAGTGCATGGGCGTGGCTCTGTATTGTAGGCTGAATTACTTGTTACAAAATAAGTTATGTTGAAGTACTAATCCACTTTTCTGTAAATATAAGTCTCTCTGGAAATAAGAATTTTATTTTGCTATTCTACTGAGGTCATGCCAGAGTAGATGGGTCCTAGACCTAATCCTTTCTGAGTGGCGTCTAATCAAAAGGGAACGCAGACACAGAGACTAACACATGATGGAGTCGAAATTCTGTGATGAGTCATTTATAGGCCAAGAAATGCCAAGGAACAGGACACCTGGCACACTGACAAGGAGATACCCTCTACTAGAACTACAACGAGCTCCACAACTATGGAAAAATAAACTTCTCTTCTCTGATACTACCCACCTTTCATATTTCTTCATTATTGCAGCACCAGGAAACAAAGACCCCATATCAATAAAATATTATGTATAGGTATGTGTGTATACACAGACTTGTCCATATCTTTCTTTACATATCGAATACTGTGTATGGCAGGGCCATTCATAATCTCTCAAAAAATTTCACTGTTTTCATGCCATACATTTGAGCATGTAATCTTACAATGATATCTGGTAACTAAGTACAAATAACCAACATGCTAATTTAGTCAAGTCCAATATTAGCCTATATGTCCAATACAAGTCTATAAATTCCTCTTCAGACTCACACAATGATGCCAAATGCAGGAAGATCACAGACTAGTGGGTGGAAAGTCTAGTAGATCTTAGTAGAAAGTCTAGTAGATGGTAGAAGCATCTCAGTGCTGGCATGGGTCTCCATGCGGCTTCTCCACTTTCAGGACCCTGGTTAACATCAGCTTGGTTGTATATGGCTTATCAACAGGAAGGTAAAGAAGAGAGAAAATGTCCTTTCTCCAGGGAGGAAGGCAGGAGTTCCCAGAATTCTGCGAAGGCCATGCCCACACAGAGACACCCTGGCTATGACCTGATTGACAGACTAGATTCCACCTCTTCACTCAAGTTGACAGATTATGTAATTGACACACTCTTATTCTTCATTTGTAATCATATAAAGTTAAAATTAGAAGGGCTGAGCCCCGGTGGTGTAATGGTTGAGTGCGGGACTGTGGCCCATTGGCTTGGTGGTTCAAATCCAGCAGGAATTCTCCAGGAGCAAGGCTGGGTAGCTACCATGACCACTAGAGGGCAGTGATGCCAAAAAATAAAATAAAGTTTTTGAGGTTAAGCTAAGCACATATTTCAGTTGAGGTCTTGAAAAGACCTTTACTTTGTATGAGAATATATTGAGAAACTAAATAGAATGCATCCCAAGAATTGATTTTCTAGATGAACTTTTACTGTTAAAGTCTTTAGGGGAAAAAAGTTGGTATCCTTGGTAAATTTACTTAGGGAATCATCTGAACCTTCAAGGGATTTGCCATTTTCTTTTAATAGGACTGATTTGGGAAGACAGACATAATGTTAGTGTTTACTGGGAAAATATTAAACAGTAGATGATTACACTTATATGTTACAATTTATTAAAATGGATTAGAGCAGAAAGACAACACGAGGTCAGATTTTTCTTTCTCTTGAATCCATTGGCTAGTTTGGGGTAGACACTTGGGGCTTGTGTTGGACAAAATCACACTGGTTACAAGGTTTTCCATCTAGTTTGGTGACGTGGTTGAACTTGGCTACCAAGGGTCAGGTTTAGAACTGATTCTAATTAATATCCTCACTTGTTACAGAGAAAGACAAAATGGCCTCCTTCTCTTTCACTGAAGCAGAGGGAAAAATGATAGCCTATATCACTGATAGTAATATAGTAAATGATATGGTGTTACTAAAAAATGATAGTCTCTATCCATAGTAACCAAATAATCAAAACCAGTTGTAAGTGAAGGAGTGCCAGTTAAAAAAAATATGTGCTGTGATAACTGAAGTTTGGTTCTTTAACTTTAGAAGTAAAGTTGTAGTAATCCTGAGTATCATGAAAAAATAAATTGCTGGAAGAATGAGTGCATGGAAGATAAAGCAGACCATAATTTCCTCAACTTTATGCAAAACACAGAAACAGAACTATCCATTTACAGAAAAGGAAACTGAGAGCCTCACAGAGCCTCAAAGAGCCTCACAGCTTTCTGAAACCTAGTTGGAAAGTAAAAATCATAAATTAGAGGTCTTTTGGATAGTCAGTAACTAAGAATGATGGTTTCTTAATTTGACCAAGATCCCATAACTACATAGAAAGGGATATACGAAGGAATTATGAAAACATAATCTCCCACAGCAGACCATAAGTACTGTAAAATAGAATAAAGTCTCATGTTTATAAATTGACAGCAAGAAAATATAAATATGTTCCCAGCTCATTAAGTTGCTAATAATTGTTACTAGATTAATGATCCTGGTTGAAGCTCACAATTTGCTAAGCCATGTTAACACATATAAAGAGCATCTAACAAGGGAGAAATTATCTATCATTGTTTTTCAGGGTACTGTAGCATATTGCTTAAGTGTTTGGCTGAAAAGTGAATGGCTAAAATCCACCCAATGGCTCAACTATAAAAAAGATTTGGTGATCTGCTCCAGGAAAGAGAATAGCCTAGAAAAAAAAATTTGGACAGTTCGGAGCTGTCAAATAGGAGTATAAGAAAAAAAATAAGTTTTGCTATGAGGGGTCCATCTATACACACAAGAATTTAATCCAAATGAAAGATGTTTGAACATATTTCTATGATCTGTGGATCCTTGAAGACAAACTTTCTTGGCAATAGACTGTCTTAGTCTTGTTCAAGTGCATTCATAAAGAAAGTTTGATCAAAGCAGTGGCTTCTGAGGGAAACTGCTGGACCCATTTAATTAAAAATATCCACAAGTCTAGAGCAAGTTCATCTACAATTTTTCATGATATTACAAATATTTTGTCAGGGTAAAAACTTATAAATTAATTATATTCTATTTTTAGCCTTGATGAAAATATATGTGGGGTGACCTGGAAGACAAGGTTCAAACTGATCAGTCCCTGGTTCATTGGGGTTCAGCAGAGGAACATGGTAGCAAGCTCACTGGCTTGGAGACTCTCTAAGGACAAGGCTGACTTCCTGGGTGACATCCCTGAGGAGAAACCACATGGTCCTACCTAGTGCTCTGAGCCGGACAAGTCACATGGATGCAACCCAATCTCTGAAGCCAGAGAAGCCACACAGAGACCCCTGCAGCGCTCAGATGTTTAAAACTCAGCTGGATTCAAAGACATTCTACCCACTGGCTTGGGATCATCCTGCATTTAACTCGGTTGCATCTATTTCGTGAATTGCAAGAAGACTTTAAAGATTGATGTTGGACTTATGGGCTAATACCTAGACTTATGGCCTTGGACTGGACTGGGTGGGGATGTTTCCTCAATATTTAACTGCTCTTATAGGTAAACCTCTTTCTTATTCACATATGTGTGTTTATGAATTTGTTTCTGTAGTCTTTCCAGACTACCACACCTTCTCATCTTTTATCCAAAGTAAGTGTTGCCCATTAGTTTCATTTAGATGGTTGTGTAGATGGATTTATTCTATGAATCATTCGACCACTTGGATGATAGGGGCATACTAAGAGTCGTGATAAAACTTTTTTTGAATAAATATAATAATAATACTCACACCCATCATGTTATCCTTCCCCAAGTAGAATTCTCAGGCTTCCCATTAATTTTAGAAATGTCTTCAACATGGGAGCCATTCTATGCATCTTTTCTCATAGTTTCTGGTATAGAAATTTCCTCAAGGCTTCTTCTACATTTCTCCTTTTAGATCACCACCTTTGTCCATTCCCCTTTGTTTTTTACAATTGCAAATTATTTATTTCTTGACCATAGTGTTTCATAAAGTCATGTTGTATTTCAGATATATTAGTTCACAACTTACAGGTGTCACACTCTTTGCTCTCATTCCAACACTGACTTTCCTCATCTACATTCAAAACTATGTGATACATGCACTTTTTAGCAGCATCCATCACATTGTAAGTCAACATAGATCGACTTGACCCCCCCCATATCTGACTTTGTAAATTAGTAATAATTTTGGCTATACACCTATAGATGAATGGCAATGAATAAAGTAAACTTAATAAGAATCATGGTGCTAGGCTGAGCCCTGGTGGCATAGTGGTTTAGTGTGGGACTGCAGCCCATTGGCTTGGCAGTTCAAATCCAGCAGCAGATCTCCAGGAGCAAGGCTGGGCCTCCTACTCCCACCAGGGGGCAGTGGTGCCCCCCCCAAAAAAATCATGGTACTGATAAGGAATATTAAATATGCCATATACTACCAGAAATGTGAACAAATATGTATTGAAAGAAGTACAGTAAGCATGCTTCTTATAAGCAAGGATGGCCATAATTTATCTCACATACTTTGAACACATTACTAAGAGGTACTAACTAGGCCTTGGGAAGGACATAATGACTGGTAGAGAAGCAAGAGAAATAAGAAGACCTTCAACTTGATGGATTAACACAGGAGATACGACAATGGGCTGAAATAAATCAACAATTATGATGTTATTTTAGGACCAGTCAATCTCTTATTACATTATACTTTTAGTTACCAAATTAGAGCCAGTTTGAGAGCAACTAAAGATATCTATACTTGTAGATAAGAAGTGGCTTCAAAAAACTTGTGGAAAAATTCCATTATCTTTGCATTCCTTTTTTTACTATTTTTTTTAAGTTTGTAGTGTGAATTGGGTGAAGACATATGGAGTATTTAATCAGTTTCATATTCAACAATTCATACTTATTTTGTCTAATGTTATTCTTTTCAATCCTCTCAATGTAACAGCATTTATCCCACTTCCTTTCTATGTTTCCTGTTTCTACTTCTTTCCCATCTCCTCTGAAATCTGTCTTTGGATACATGCTGCCCCTTTGATATCAAATGGTGATCTATTTTAATGCATCCATGTCTCATGATTGTTATTGCTTCCTTTATGGGCCTGCCTATTATTTGGTGGAAAATTGGCTGGGGCAGGGGTGCAAGTGCAGTTTCAGAACCTCAGGGTCACAAAGGGCCAAAGCGTAGGGGTAGGGGCAGTGTGTATCGAACCACAAGGTCAACAGTTTAAAGCCACCAGCTGTTCCACGGAAGAAAAATGAAGCTTTCCCCTCCCAGAATAGGTCATCTCTGAAGCCTACAAGGCAATTTTACCCTGACTTATAAGGTCTGATAGAACTCAGTGGCGGCGAATGACTATTTTTATTTTCTGAAACAGTAATCCTGATCTCTTTTATGATTTTGAGTTTTCATTCCCATACACTCCAACTCCACTCTGTCCAGGAGCTTCTGATGTGGTCCTTTTCAGAGCAGTCAGTTTGGCCAGAAACCATCTACTTCTGCTCTTGCAGTCACAGAGACCAATGTCCACATGACCCATTCGTTCCTTGGGCTAACTGTTTTCAAGTGTCTTTGGTCTTCAACACTCTTTGTTCCTTCACACAGGGAGAGACTAGTAGTTACACCTTGCATTGCTGCATTTAGACCTTAATCCATACTCACGAAAGTAGAATGTGAAACATAGTCTTTGTGACCTAAGATATGCCAAATGATCTGTGTGTTGTGCTAGCTTCTAGTCCTGAGCCACCAGGAATAGCTGATGGTGTCCTTGAAGTGTTATGTCTACAGATTTTTCATAATTTTTGACTTGTATACTTTATTACATTCTTATATATATTTGTAGCAAGGATAAGTGCACATATACCTTTATCCTCTGTCAGATCCATATATTTTCATAGATATTCTACCCTTCTCCCACCTGTTCAACCCACCTATCTATTCAAGCATCTACTTAAAGATCACCATTATTGCAGGATTAAATATTTAATAGTACTTGCCTCTGTTGCCTTTAACTCTTGCAATCTTCATAGTACCTTCCCCTGCCTCCAGCATCTTTCTTCTTTCTCTCTTTCTTTCTCACCAACTTTCCTTTCCTAGGTAATCATTTGTAATTTGGGATGTGTTACTTCCATTTATTTCTGAAAGGACACTCTCTGCAAGTTTCACTAATTCCTTGACTAATTCATGCTCCTTAGTACATTAAAATAGAAATTCATTTTGTCAATTATTTTCAGTGTAGCATTGGGTATGACCCTTCCTGCTCATTACAATTCAATCTTATTAAACTTGAGTCTAACCAGTTCCTTAGTTATGCCTTGGTATAGAATATTATAAATTGATGGAATGTAAGTTATTGCTGTCCAACAGTTAGCATGTGACATTTTGGTTTTTACTTGCTTTGAGAGAGTAAAATAGGCAAATTTAGGACCCAAATTGAAGTTGGAGAGTGGCCCTGATGGAGGGAGGAAACAAAGCAAATTAACCAAGTCTATCTCAAATGTGGCTGCCAGGCACAGCTCTACTTATCTGGGCAGATATCAGAGAAAGGTAGGGGTAGTTAGATGTAGGCCTCAAATTCACTTAGGACACCTAGAAACACTGAGCTTTGGAAAAATTAGCCTGTTAGTCCTCAATATCCATTGTTGCCAGTTGGCTTCATGCAAGTTCCAATTTATGGAAACTTTAAGTACAAAATAAAAACAAAAACAACACTGCCAAGGCCTGTGACACCTTCATGATAATCTGCATGCATGAACTAATTGTTGTAGCTCTCAGTGCCTTGCAACAAAGGAGTTCAGCTTCTAGTTTGATATTGGACAATTCTGTGTTGTGGTCTATGATGATTTTATTGGCAGGCTAGTTTTCAGAAGTAGATCCCAGGTAATTCTTCCTTGTATGTTGTAGACCGAATGATCACTGAATCCTGTTCACCTTGAGTAGTTCTATTTATAGTTCAATTACTGGTGTGATGGCTTCCAACCTCATAGAAGCATTCAAGTCACACTCATAAGACAAACTGGGACTGCCAGTGTTCATTGTTTACAGTTTATAATACTCTATGATTATATTAACCCTATAGTCTCTTTTAACATTTATATTCCATTCCTCAATCTCTCTGCCTGACCTGAAAACTCTTCTATCAGTTACTCAAGATTTGCTGACAAAGTGGCTTACAGTATTAGAGCAGTAGCTGTCTAATGCCACAGTGAAGGTGCACTAAACATTTCAACAGGGATTTGATTATTCACTTTAGTGATAGAAGCCATTTGAAGCATAAAAAAAAACAACAAAATCTGGGAATGTCTCTGGAAGATAGTGAAAGGGAAGAGGAAAGGAGAATGCCAGATAGTTAAGAAATAATGTTATTTCAAAATTCACTCCCACTGACCCGATACAGATTCATAGTCACCCTTTGAGACAGGGTTCTATATAATTGCTCCTGTAGGTTGTTGAGGCTGTAACTCTATGAAAATAGAAAAGTCCATCTTTCATTCTCAGAGTGGCTCAGGCCTTTGAGGTCGTGACCTTGCAGCTATCAGTCCCACTCATAACCACTACCCCACCAGGGATTTTTTTTCTTCGTGAGCTAAAATATACTCATATTGATATTTTCAACTAAAATACAAATGGCCTTCTATGCCAGATGTGACAAATAGAAAATGAATACTATCACAATTAAGAAGTCCTAGTGGCTTCACAAGAATACCTGTTGGGAGGGCTGAGCCCTGGTGGCGTAGTGGTTGAGTGCGGGACTGCGACCCATTGGCTAGGTAGTTAAAATCCAGCAGCAGCTCTCTGGGAGCAAGATTAGGTAGTTCCCATGACCACCAGAGAGCAGTGATGCCCTCCCCCCCCCCCCCCCCGGCCAAAAGGAAAGAATACCTGTTGGGCTTCTAGTTCAAGGCAAGCAGTTCAAAATCACCAGCCGTTTCATAGGATAAAGAGGAAACTTTCTGCTCCCTTAAAGAGTTACCATGCAGAAAGCCACAAGAGAAGTTCTACCCTAGCCTAAAGGGCCACCATGAGTCAGAATTGACTCAAAGGCCAGGCAGGTTTTTTTTTTGTTTGTTTCTTTGCTTGTTTCTTATTTTTGGAGTGTTACATTCAGTGGCAAAAATAACACGTCAAGAAGTATCCTGCAGTACAGCACTGTCAATGATAGGATACCCATATACAATAATGATCAGTTAATCTGGTTAGTTTTCTCATTTATATACCAAACACTAATGCCAAAAATGAAGAAGTTGAGGGCTTTACCCACCTTTGTCATCTGAAACTGATCAAGCATGCAATCAAAATATTGTTAATTACTGGTTGTTGGAACGTGAAATCAGTATCGGGGAACTCTAACTTTGGTGATAGAAATAGGATCGCATGATAGAATTTCACATGACCAAAGATCTGGTCCTCAAAAATATTCTTCTTATACAGCACACATGGTGATTTACAGGTGGACCCCACTGATGATATATTCATAGAGAAATCAAATTGACTGCATCTATGAATAGAGTTAGTCCATGTGATCAATCATAAACAAAGCAAATAATTATATTGGGTTATATTAAAGGAGATAAAACATTGCACTATTCCTGGTAGAAGGAGAAAAAAATCCTTATTTTTTTCTATTGACTCTTTAATTCTAATATTCTGCTACCAGAGATTGTGTCTCTGAAGGTTGGTCTATGGTAAAATCAATATCTCTGCCATTGACATGTTAAGATTAACTTGTTCATGTCAGTTCTTTAGAAGCAAAATAGCTGGGTGGTATATTTGTTTTCTTTACTCTTAAAAGATGATCTTCAACCCTTACTTAGCATTTTATTTTAGCAGGAGTTGAATAGGACTCATCGGCCTGCCAAATACAAAGTTTTGTCTTGGCTCAAACGCTGCTCCCTCAGTCCAATGTTATAGGCATTCCTTGAAGCATGCTTTGTATCTACTTCCTTTCTCAAGGACTCTGACAAGTTTGCACAATGAGTAGAAATTTGCATGAAGTCTCTCACTTTGCTCCATGTTTTTTTCAGAAGGCAGGAGGGAAAAAAAATCTCTGGAAGGGCATCATTCACTTTTTTGTTAAAGGATATTTGGGAAGGGGCAAGTGAAAGCTTTTCTATAAATGCCCCTCCACCCCTGTCTACCAATTAAGTCAACAGTATTATTTTTCTCCTCTTTATAAATCTTTGAACCAATCATTTTGCATACCACATAGTTGGCACTTGATAAATATTGATTGAATAATACAGAAGATCAGATGTTATCTTTTCCAAGAAGTCTTTTTGGTCTGATAAGTTGAATGAGCACTTCCTCCTCTGTATGCTACTGTTCCAAGATCCTCTTTTTTTTAATTTATTCTAATAAATGACACCAATTCATCTACTAGATATGATCTCAATCATTTATGCATTCACAGCAAGGTCTACCAAACATATTTTTTCTATCTCTAATAGCAAATACAGAACAACAACAACAACAACAACAAACAAACAAACAAACAAAAGAATTCTGATGTACAGTGACCCCATGTGTTGTTATACAGTAGAATTTACGCCATGGAGTTTTCTTGGCTGTATGTTATAATTCTAATGAAAACACATCTCCAGGACTTTTTTCCCCCAGCAGAATCCAGTAGGTTCAATCACCTAATTTTAGGTTAGTGTTGTTTGTGTTAGGGTCCATAAATATACAAATCCTATGTCTAAACACAACCCAGTCCCTCACTAGCCTCATAACTGTTACTATGTTAGAGTCCACTATTGTAACCACTATGTCTCCATTTTATGGAGTGTCTTCTTTTTTTGCTTCCTTTCTACTTTACCACGCATGCTGTCTTTCCTAGGAACTGGTCTCTTCTAATGATGTCCAAATTGTGTGAGAGGAAGTCTTGTCATTCTCTCTTCCCGAGATGCAGTGGGACTGTCCTTCCAAGGTGGCTTATTTATTATTTTGACAGTCGGTGGTACTTTCAATATTCTTTGCCAGCACTATAATCCAACTGCACTGTTTCTTCTTTGTTCTTTCCTGACTTAATGTCCAACTTTCACCCGCATATGAGATGATTAAAGTACCATGGTTTTTATCAGATGCATGTTAGTCCTCAAAGTAACATCTTTCCTCTTCAACTTAGGAGTTTTGCACAAACTATTTGTGTGCCTGAAAAACAGCACCAAGTGTGCCTGAAGTGTAAAATACAGACACTGTCAAAGAGCCATGCTTCTTTAGTAAAAATATCTTTAGTAACATGCTCTTTGAAACTGCCCAATGTACTGTTGAGAAGATTTTCCAGCACTTTCTCTTAGCTAATTATCCCTCAAGCAGATACATTTCTGTTAAACAGCCATTTTGCTTTTATCTCATGGACACGAAATTTGGGTGGAATAACATTTCCAATCAGATTTGAAAATCACCCATTACAAAAAAAAAAGAAAGAAAGACAAATGATTTTGTTTTCAAATAATCCTCCGTCCCATTTTAAGCACTTAAAAAGTCCCATTTTCTTTTGTCTTTCTCACTTTTTGACATATGCTCTTTTGTTGCATTCTATTTATGGAGCATAGAAAGCTTTTAAAAATAATAATAATATAAAGATGTGGTATAAATGACCTATATCCCTTAAAAATTGAGTGTAAATTACCTAGAGCCTTTAAAAAAACGTAAGGCAGGGCATAAAATACCTGCAAGAATTTATAAATTAAATGTATTCATTCAATAAATGCTGAATACATTGACAAATCACAGCTGAAAACAATGCCATGTACAAATGTCTTCGTTTCATAGAAATGAACCTCAATGGAATGTGGGATCTATGGAGATGGGGAGTAGGGGCGAAGGAGCTGCTGCACCTCATACAATGATCCGGATGCTATCATTTTCTGAAATAGGGAAGAGAGTATAAAAGCCACATATGGGAAGTCACTAACCACAATTCTTATGTCAATATTGATTATAACAAACAGTTTGCATGCCTTTTGTGAGTTACAATGCATTTTAATGCAAGCAGTAGGTTCCATAATAAACATTTGCACAGTGACTTTAAGTTTATAGTGGTATAAAGAGTGTTTGTTTTTTACAATAAGCCTGAGAGAAAGAAGAGATTTGTCTTGGAAGAAGTACAGCCAGAGTGTTCCTGAGAGATAAGGAGACATGTTACATCTTTGGGACATGTTTTCAGGAGAAATCAGTTTCTGGAGAAGGACATCATGCCTGGTAAAGCAGAGGATCAGTGAAAGAGTGGCCTTACCAATGGGCTTAAACTGAGGCACAATTGTAAGGATATCACAGGGCCAGCCAGTGCTTAGGGTCACTGTGAGTCAAACTGACTCGGCTCCTACCAACATCGCAGGGGCCAATAGGACTCTCTTCCATGTTGCAAAGCAATGAGACTAAGGACCCTGGAAGGAACTTAAGGCAGGATGCCTTATGGAAGAGAGAGGTGGTGAGCCACTGGTTCGGCTGATATATGATAGTCTGTCTTCCATTATACTTCTTATGTTCTTGAGACAAACTCATGGCAAAACTACAGTAAGAGATGTGGTAATAAAGCTCTCTAGCTTTATTGCTGTGAGAAGAAGAAAAAAAAAAAGAAAGCCACTGCTGAAATAAGCATTATAACAGAACGCGTTTCCCGTTGCTTAAAATTGTGTTATCCAATGATCATTTCCTGAGAATTGCCTGCAACAGCTACCCTCAGCTCCAGCTGCCTGGGTTCTGTCAGGGTTAGCCAGTCCTCAGTCTTCCAGATAAATGTTCCATCTAGCAGGACATTTAATTGGAGGCTTAATTTAATCAGCATCCTAAGCAGAATTATTAGAGTGACATTTTTGAAACAATTTGCCTATTTTTAATAAAGTAGAGTGGCATGTGATAAGTATTAAATGAAAAAATTGATTGAATGATTGATTAATACACAGCTTATAGAAACTATTATGTGAGGATCAAACCTTGAAAGTATTATCAGACTTATGACTAGAGGGGTTTATTCACACCATAAGCAAATTATACCTTACAGCATAAATTGCCTGCATTTAACTGCAAAGACATTTTGATCTTGTGCTCCTCCACAGTAGACGACCATAAAAAATGGAACTCGGGATTAAGAGAGGGTTGAGTTGAAGGCTATGATGTAATGGCTTTTGCAGTATGTGGCCTGTTCCTGGGAATGCGGCTTGCTCACCATTCTCTTTCTCTCTCTCCTCTGGGGGCAGACGTAGAGAGCAGTGGTAGAAATGTGCTCTTCCAAAGAAGGTGACCCCAAGCCGATACCCTTAGCCAGGGCACCTCAAGTACAACCACCAACTGCCTGCCAGTTGTTCTGATGCTAGGACCCCAGTCAGCTCTCTGCAGATCCCCTAGACTAACACAGACTAGGAAGGCCTGGTGAGCTGACTCTAAAAGTCAGGCAGTGAAAACCCCATGGATCACAACAATCTTCCAAATTCCCAAACAATCAGCAGATGGCGTCAGGCCAGGCAGCGTTTTGTTTCATTGTGCACACATCACCCTGAGTCGGAGGCCAACTGCACAGCAACTCACAACAGCTATCTGATCCGCCTGCTGGGACCGAATGCTGATTGCAAACCCTGAGACTCATAGGCACATTCTGATAAGCCCACCAAGAGGAAGCCTGCTGCCCTAGAGTGGTTTCCAACTCTTAGCCAGCCCTGGGTAGAGTTTCTGCAAATACCATTCTTCAGGAGAGCAGACATCTTCATCCCTCTCCCACGGAGCAAGTGTGTTAGAACTGCAGACCTTGCAATGGCCCAAAGCCTAACCCTCAATGCCGGCATGGCTCCATTCTGTACAAGATTGTGGTTATGGATGGGAGCATGGGGTGGGGTGGGGGGGGGCTGGAGAAGACTGTGATTATTTTAGGGACTCCTTGAAATGCCATGTGGGAGAACCTGTTCTATCTAGTAAGATAGGTTTGAGAGTCCAGATCTGCGATATTGAGATAAATTCGTGCAAGTGCTAGCTCCCGTTCCTGAGTCAGAAAAAAATAAAAGTGAACCTAAATCCACCAGCTAAAATATGATGCTGACATGGTTTCTTGGCATATGTTCTAGAAATCTATGACCTCCACCAACCCATGGGAAAACAACAACAACAAAAAAAACTAAACACCTTACATTTCTGGATCCTGAGACCAGCTTCTCTGATTAAGACATCTTTTCCCCCCCTTACCACCCAGAGACTGGAACATTTAGCATCAGTGGATCAGCCATCGCATTTTAGTGCTGGAAGGGAAGCCATCCCCGCCTGGTTTTATCTGTAGGCTGGATAAAGGTTTGGGATTTAGCAATAGGCTTTGCTAGCTCAGCTTGTGAAAAATCACATTCTTTATCAACTCCCCAGATGGTTTAGATCATTAAAAACACAACAAAACAAAACAAAAGCCCTTCAGAGTGTACACTGTGAAGATATTCTCTAATTTCCAAGAAAAAATAAATATATGTCAAATTTCTCACAGATTTCTCACACTTCCTCGGTATAAAGCCTGCATTGCTGTGGGGAATGGGCGGCTGTAAAGCCATGGTTTTGTCGATCGACAAGCCTTGGGTGGAATACCTCTCTTCCAACAGTCATTTTACAGCTTCTGACTCCAAGTCCGCATTTATCTGGTGGGGCTGAGTGCGCGCCCTGCAACGTGGATATCTTTATTCAACGAATTTGGGGGCACTGGCTCTCAATAAGCAGCAAAAACAAAAAAGGCTGTTTCAAGTCAAAGAGACCTCCAGAACTACCTCGCCATCTGCCGATGAGAGGGAAATGAACGCGTGGACCCATCGCGCGGTCCTGAATAGAGGAAATTGTATTGTCGTCTAAATTTTCTGCAACCGTCTTTGGATCAAAATATTATCAGGGCAACGAGGAGATGCAGCTATTCGATGTGGCCACACTTAAGGGATGCTCAAAGGGCCAGACTACTGCTTGGCTTGTGCCATTTTCTAGCATTTGGAAGCAAACTTGGGGGGCTCAGGGGGCTGGGGCTGGAGGGAGAAAGGGAGACCTTGCGTTAAGCTGGCATGCACCAGTGGATAAATGGCTGGCATTTGCAGGGCTGCGTTGCAGGGGAGCTGTGAGCAGTTTGCCGCTGCCAGCTGATGTCTCCGAGCGTGAGTGCCAAGAAGGCAGAAAGGCAAGCAGGTGCAGGGGCAGAGGCGCTGAATGTCGGGGGCTGGGTGGGGGAGCCGGCAACAGAACTTCTGTTGTTAAAAATCGGTCGCCTCCATTAAAACCCACACAATACCTCACTTTAACTCTGCATAACATTCTGAGCCCGCTAGAGTCCGGCGCACCCACTTCAGACAAGCCTCTTACATCTGTGCCCTGGACTCCGAGTCGGCGTTTTGTTTGTCTCGCGGCAAAGCTGTGGATTGTCTGCGAGGCTGCTCAACTCCAGTGGGAGCAGCTTGCCTGCCTTCGGAAGCCGGGAGCATCTGTTTCTCAGAGTGGCCTGTCCTCGCCTCCCTCCCGAGGGCCCCTCCTCTCCAGAAAGGGCCACTTCTGCAGGACCGGGCCTTGGGAACAAGGGCTATCCTGTTGGAGATGCGCCTTCTTTTTCCTGTGCCATGGCCGGTTCAATACTCTAAAACGCTGCTTTCTGGGGAGAAAACAGAGGGGACAAAGTCCAGCCTGCGATGGGCATGACCTTCATAAATTCCTGGCTCTGGCCACAGGGCTAGCGAAGTCCCTAAGTGACATGGGGGAACGCAAATACACAAACCCAAACCACAATAAAAGGAAACCCCATCCACAGCCTCCCAGTCAATGCTGACTGAGAACCACCCAACTGCTGTGGGTTCTGAGACTGTCACCGTTTTCCGGAGTAGAAAGCCCAGTCTTCCACCTGTGGAGTTGATGACGGTTTCCAAGTGCCAAGCATGCAGATCACAGTCCAAAGCGTAACCCCTCTACCCCCAGGATTCAAAAGCAAGGATAAGTGTAAGCAAAATAATAGTGAGAAAGTCAAGGTAGATATCTAGGACCAGCAGAGAACAAAATCATGCTTCGACAGTAACAACTGAAAATGAATAAGGGACTCTTCTGCCTCTGCTGCCCACATGGCTGAGCAAGTCTCAGGACGGACCTCCCCAGGGCTTGTCCTTCCACTCTACAGAAAGTGAAAGCCACCTTCCAAGGACAGAGGACCCAATACCAGTCACTTGCAGCCTTCTCACGGTGGTGATGGAGGGAGAGCAAAGCCGACTGAGGGGAAAGAGCGTACAGTCTGTGCTTGCTTGAAAACACCCTGTCTGGTCTGTCCTAACAGACACCAAAGCAGTGGGATGCAAGATAAAGCCTTCTTGTTTGTTTATTCAGGCTTTTACAAAAAATAGAAATAGCCAAGGTCACCAGAAAACCAGACGTCCTGCACAAAATAGAGAGAGCCCAGGCTCTGAAAAGGATGACAGCCCTGGACTGAGAACATCAGATGGTGTGTGTGACTCTCTTAGGGATGATCGTGGGGGGTCACACTTGTCTGTTGTCCTCCTACATGGGCTTAGACCCAGACAACCCAGAGAGTGCCAACATCAGCGTGCTGCTTTTGTTCCCAGTGGCTCGGATACCATCCAATCTTAAAATCCACAAGGAAGTTGAAAAACCAACCCCCTAGATAGCTAAGAGAATACAAACAACAAGGAGAGAACAACAACAACAAAAAAATATAGGCAGGGTCAGGGGCCAAAAAAGAGGGAGCATGGTAAAAAACCCTAGTTCACAAAGCAGGGAGGCTTTGAGTTTTCGACCGCAAGAAATCTGCACAAGAAAACAGTGGGTTTCAAAATCTGAGTGAAGTGGATGGTTGTCCAGAGAGGTCATCCAGAGGGTCCTTATTCATCACGGCCTCATGTGGAAGAGCTTAATCAGAAAAGGAAATAAAGATCTGGCCAAGGCTTGGAAGAGGCATTCTCAAACCAGACATGGCAAACACCCTGAAACAAAGTTTGATCTGGGGACTTTCAAAAGGAAAAGAAGGAAAAGTGTAAGAGGAAAAGACAGCCTGTACAATGTGCAGCATCTCTGAAGATAGCCTCGATACTTTCAAGGATTTGAGGGAAATGGACTCAGGAAGAAGGCTGAGGGGCTGCCAGGGAGCCCCGGTGAATCAGTGATTAAGTACTTAGTTGTAAACACACCGGTCATCGGTTTGAAGAGCCCCGTGATTCCATGGCAGAAAGAATAGGCAGTGTTCTTCTGTAGGGATAAAGGGCTTGAAGCTCCCCTCTGTCACATGGGCCACTACGAGTAGAAAGAGATCCCCAAAGTCCCCAACAACAACAACCAAAGCAAATCAAGCTCACTGCCATGCAGTCAAGTCTGCCTCAGAGCAGCCCCCCTGGGAGTTTCTGAGTCTGTAACAAGAGCCACACCAGAATGAAGGAACAGCACACTGGCCATCATAGTAACAATGTCTAATAGTAGAAAGTCCTTTGAACACATTTTGAAAGTGTATTCATTGTTATATTGACTTTAATTTGCTTTGTTTTTCATTTTCCGTAGGGAAGCTAATGTCAAGAAGATAGAGAAATCATTATCATTTAGACTGGTCACTGGTGTGTATTTGGCGAACAAACAGGCTAACCACAAAGGGTGTGTGTGTGTGTGTGTGTGTGTGTGTGTGTGTGTTTCTGAACTTGGGCAGGTTTGATGATTACAATGTGAAAGAATGGATTGTAATATGGTCTAAAAGTACTAGGCTTGGAAATGTTACCTTGATTGCTTTTTGCCTTGGTTTCAATTTAGTTGGGAAGCAGCTGTTCCATTGTGCCTGAGGTATTATATAAAAGAGTGAGGGTTAAAATTGAGCGGTCAGACAGGGAAAGGAAGTGAGAGAGAAGAGGCAGGGCGACAGCTGCCTACCTTGTGCTAGATGGTACTCTACATGGGCAATTCTCTTGGTAACCTTCCTGCTTGTCTTAGCCCCCTTTTCAGATGTGGGACCGAGTTCCAGAGACAGGAAGCATATTTCTCCAAAGTCTTGCAGGATACAAATTTAGATATATTCTGGCTCCAAGGACCCCACCATTCTAGTTTATATCATTCTAGGTGCCGATGACTTGGTTCCAACTCAATGTACAACAGAACAATGTGCTGAGCAGTCTTGTGCCAATCTCACAAGTGTTTCTGTGCCGGATCCCCGTTGTTGCAGCCATCTTATTATGGAGGGATCTCCCCCCTTTCATTGACCATCCATGTCACCAAGCACGATGTCCGCCTCAGGGATGGAGTCTGATCCTTCATGCTTCTAAGGACCTCTACAGTCAGACTTTTTTCCAAGAAAGGTTTGTTCATTCTTCTGGTAGCCTATGGAGCGTTCGATAATATTCCCAACACTATAATTCAATTACTTTTCAACTCTCCCTTATTCATTGTCTACCTTTCACATGCAAATGAGATGACTAAAAATACCAGATCCTGGGAGAGTGCACTTTGAAAGTCCTCCATGTGCTATCTTTGTTTTGCACATCACAAAGAGGTCTTTTGCAGTAGGTTTTCTCCATGGAAGACACCTTTGGAATTCTTGACCAACACCTCTATGAGTGTAAATGGTGACTACAAGTAAAATGAAATCCCTGGCAGTCAATTTCCTTTTTGCTTGGTGTTGTCTTTTGACCCAGTAGTGAGCATAGTGTGCCTGTGTGGTGAAAGAAAATAACTCCGATGTACCCCTTTCCTGATTTTTAATCATTTGGCATCCTTTTGTTGTGTCTGAACAATCGCTTCTTAGTCCATGTACAAAGGTGTTCTGGAATTCCTATTCTTGGGAATTTTATCTATAGTTTTTTCTGATTCTTTTGGTTGAAGGCTTTTGGAAAGCCAATAAAACAAGTGAACATCTTTCTGGTGCTATTTTCCTTCGGTTGAGAATCCATCTGATGTCAGCTATTATATTCCTTGTAGCACATCCTCTTTTGAATCTCAAATTTCTGGGAGCCCCACTGTTGGAGCCCCACTGCAACCATTTTCAAATTATCTTTGCTAAAATTGTATGGATACTACAAGTTCCTGGATGTATGTTTTTCAATAGTGCCTTTAATAAACCATGAATGATTTCTTTCAACATTATTTTTTCAAATAATAGGCTGTCTCATAAAATAGTTGAATGTGGATCGATTCTTTTTGGTACAGGGAATGTGTGTATTCCTTCCATCTCTCGCTTTTAAAGATAATTTTATGGGGGACTATTACGGTTCTTACAACAATTCAAGCATCAATTCAGCACACTTGTACATATATTGCCATCATAATTTTCAAAACATTTCCTTTCTACTTATATTTATGTTCGTATTTTATACCTTCTGCTGTCTCCTTTCACCCACGTTGCTATTGATTATCCACCCGGGAGGGGAGGGGCGGCAAGTTTTACATCAATCATTGTGATCAGCTCCCCTTTCTGCACTCACTTTACACAGAGCCTCATGGGATCCCTACTCCCATTATTGGTCTTTGGGGGCATGGGTAGCTATCTGTCCTTGATTCGATGTGCTGAGAGCACTTCGCTGTGCCAGTGTATGTGCTCTGATCTAGCAGGCATTGTCAGTAGAACTGGGGTCACAATGGTCTGGGGGTGTGTGGGAGGGGGGACATTAAAGGACTACAGGAATGTTGTGTGTTTCACTGGTGCCATACTGCACTCTGCCTGGCCCATCCCTTTCTTGTGACCCTTCTGTGATAGATGTCCAATTGTCTACAGATGGGCATTGGGTCACCATTCCTAACCCCCTTGGTTTGCGCTGAAATTGTTGTTTGTTTTGGGTCTTTGATGCCTCTTAACTGATCTGGTGGACACCTTATAATCACACAGATTAATGGGCTTCTTCCATGTGGGATATGTCGCTTCCCTGCTAGACAGCTGCTGGCTTAACTTCAAGTCTTTAAGACCCAGATGCTTTATCTTGAAATAAATAGCTAGGTACCATCAGCTTTCTTCATGACATTTGCTTATGCACCTATTTTTACTTCAATGATCATGTCAGGAAAGTGAGCATCACAGAATGTCAGGTTATTAGAACAAACTGTTCTTGCACTTTTGATGCTTCCTGAATCATTCAATATTTTTTCCCATAGAATCTTCCAATATGTCAACTTGAGACTTGAATCTTTTTCTTCAGTTCTTTCAGAATGAGAAGTGCTGAGCACATTCTTCCCTTTTGGGTTTTTTAGCTCCAGGTCTTTGCACATTGCCTCACCATACTTTTCATGTCTTCCCTACCAGCCATCTGACATATTTCTGTTCAGCTCTTTCCCTTCATCATTTCTTCCAATGACTTTATGTAGCTTCTCAAGAGAAAGTTCCAGAGTCTCTTCTGATAGCTATTTTCTTTTCTGTTTTTTGCTTTAAAAATCATTATGCCTATCTAATGACATTACTTAGGACATACTAGGGTAAAAATACAAACTGCTTTTATCTGTTAGTCAATGTTTAGCACCTGGTTCATACCTGGTTAGAAAAAAGAAGTAGGATCACTCTTCCTATCCTTACTCTTTGCATATGTTTCCATCTCCTTATAATGCTTAACATAATTCTTGGAATCACTGTACTAGGCATTCCCAAAATGCAAATGTATGCTATTACTTGGCAAATATGATTCTAATTTGCTTTTACGTAAGTCAAGTTTTATCGGTGCCAAATTTCCATTCTAATACACATTTCACTGATTATTGGTTTGCACGAATTGTATAGAAAGCCCTATTCTTGGTGGGGACTTTTTGTAGAGGAGTATCCTGGAGTTATATTAGAGGCTAAGTCTTATTTAAGAGGCCTTGGGTGGCACAAATGGCTAACCATTGGGCTATTAACAGAAAGGTTGGTCGGTTCAAACCCACCCGAAGATATCTCAGGAGATGGGCCTGTTAACCTGTTCCCAAAAGGTAAGGATTTTGGAAGCCCTGTGGAACAGTTCTTCTCTATGTACCCAGAGATCCTGTGAGTTTAAACCAACTGAATAGTCATTAACAGCTGTAATGAAACTGTGTGCTCCACCGCTACATCTAGAGTGGGGCTTGCAGAATAGACAATCAATCAAGAATCACTTTCTGCTAAACGCTCAACTTATGTTCCCTTTCTTCTTTCCACTTACAACCAGTAAGTAGAGGTAATGAAGATAAAAACTAAATAATATGAATGTGATAATACATAAGTGATCTATAGGAAAGACCCTCTGTCCTTAAGTTAGTTCTGACAGGTATCAACACTACAGGGTAGAGTAGAAGTGTTCTTTGGTGTTTCTGAGACTGTAAATCTTTATGGGAATAGACAGCCTCCTCTCTCTCCTGCAGAGCAGCTGCTGGATTTAAGTCACTGACGTTGAGGTTAACAACATAATATTTATTACACAGCACTACAAGCACTCTGTGATGATCCCCCTATATAGCAGATAGGATTTAATCCTCACCATATTTTGGTAGCATTATTTATTATCATCATCATTTAACAAACTATAATTCCAAAACTGGAAAGGTTATATAATAGACTCGAAATCAAAGAGCTGGCAAGTGATAGATTCGCAATTCGAACCTAGACCTCTCAGACTCAAGAGCTCCTGCACATTGCTTTTAGTTCTGGTCCAGACAGGATGGCAACACCAGGCTCAACCAAAATGAACTATTATGATCTATGTGATTTCCAGTGATTGTTTATTTTAAATAAATCCATTGTCTTGCAATTGAACCTGTATTGGGGGCAAAGAAGGCGAGGATGCTACACTGAGCAACTAGTGCCCTTAACTCTAAGTTAATTAGGTAACTAGGATGCTGCTGGCAGCCCCGTTGGCACAGTGGTTACAAATTGGGCTGCAATCCACAAAGTCTGCAGTTCAAAACCACTGGATTCTCATTGGGAGAAAGATGGGACTTTCCACTTGCATAAATAATTCCCCATCTCAGAAACCTACAGGGGCAGTTCTACCTTGCCCTACAGGATTGCCGTGAGTCAGAATTAACTCAATAGCAGTGAGTTAGCGTGCTGATGAGTATGATTGGTGATGGCCACATTACGTCTCTTTACCTAGGAGGTCCGATGCCTTGCATCATTTGGTTGCTGAGTAAACTGCTAGCTTTGGGCTCATCCTTTGAAATGTTGCTGCCACTAACTATTGGCTTCACTCAACAAATGATTTCAGTATCAGGCATAAAAATAATCTTCTCCTGATGTACCTGATATATACATATGCATATATATCATTTCTTCATTGAAGGGGACAAGACTGTTTCTCAGGCTAGCTATGGAGTCCTGCTCTGGGCTGGATTCTGTTCAGTACTATTATGCTAGCTGGGATGTGGGTGGGGGGGAGTCACCATTCTTCCTTTTCTCAGTAGCAACCTGCAAGTACTTTCCCCGACTTGTAGGAACTATGTTTCTCCTTTATTCTTCATCTCAATGACAATTCTCCCTCAAAAGTAGGTTTCTTGTAGGAAGATCAGATTCAATCTGGAGACTGTCTATCCTTTGTGAAAAAAAAGTCCTGACTTCCCCTGTTAATAACTGTTAATTATCCAAGTTATTAAAATAAAGTGGTAGACTAAGGACAAAAGATCCATTATGGTAGTTACCTTCTGCACTCTACCCCGACCCCAGCTTTTCCTCACTAACTATCTAGCCCACCTCTGTGGAGAAAGCCCTTGACCACACACAAACTGAAGAAGAAAGGGGAATGGCACCAGGCAGTCCCCGAGTCTGCAGGAGTGAGTGCAAGTGAATCAGTAAGTAATCATAAGAAAGACAGTCGGCAAAAAGAGAAAGAATCTTCCACCGATAGCCTGATTCTTCCCTTAGTACTTCATGTTTGCATCCATTCAGAGTCAGGGTCAACTCACCAAGACGGAGTCTTCCAACTCCATGGTCCTTTTTATAATCATTAGCTAACAGACCTAACTTGTTGACTCTTTTCTAAGGAAGTCTACCTAGAGCTTTGCAGAAGGTGAATCAGGTGCTAAAGATCTTTAATTTAAAGTGAAATACATTATATTTCTTGGCTATAAATATCAGATATGAATTAAAATTTGTCTGAAATCACTAACTTGTTCAATATTACTTAAAAATAAAATTTAGATTACCATTGGAGGAAATGAAAATAAGAAAATAGAAGAAGGGGCTTTGAAGAGCTTGTGGACAAAGTCCATTATCTTTTAGCTTCATTTTCCATGAATATTTTGAAGCTCCCCTCAAACACCACATTCACTCAAGAAAAACGAATTCTTGCTTGATCTATTAAGCAAGTGATTTTGTTTCTTGGCCCTAAATAGAACCCAGTGTGACCATCTTCCCAGCATCAAAAATTGCCTGGGCTGTTCACATTGGCAGTACTTCAAGCTTGAGAACAGCAGAGCCATTTCAGCCTGTTCCTTGTGCTTAGTTGCCAAGAAGCTTTTAATGAACTACTTATTCTAATTACTCTAAATAGACCCATATCTGTTCATGTCTCTTCCTGGACCCAAGGACACAAAGTCCCTGTACCACACCCTGAGGAAGAATCATTTTATCTTTTTTTTTTGTATGCCTGTATTTTATTTCTGGGGGTAAAACAGGAAAATATAAGAAGCCATAAATCTGGTTCCTCTGGCCTCCATCTTTAGTACTTTGTTTATACTGATAGGATGTGTTCATCAGTTTAAGGCACCCCCCTTTTTTTAACCATGAGGTTGTACAATTAAAGGAGCCCAAAACACAGCCAGAAGTCAACTAGCACAGTCAACAACCAGCAGAAGATGAAACAAGTTCTAATATCCTTGAAGGAAGTGGGCAGAAAGATGAAGGAAAGAGCACAACTATCCACAGCCTAGGGCAGAGGCAGGTGCTCCTTCAGTGGCCCTGGGACTGCAGGTCACGTTCAACAGAGGGCAAGCTCAGAGGGAATAGTATTCCCCTTTATTCTGAACATAAAACATGAGAAAATATGTCCACTCCAAGGGTTTTGGAGTCTAACTTAAAAGCCTTAAACAACAAAAGGTCTACAACACACATAACTTTAACTTTGGAAAGGGATGAGAAATGTGTTCTAGATGTAATTTACTAATAGGAGTAAAACTATACTATTCAAGCTTTTGCTCTAAACTGAAAGAGTAGCACAAAGAGAAATATCCATGGAACCCACTGCTTCCTAACCACAGGACAGAGTAGAACTGTTTCACATAAAGTTTCCAAGGCTGAACATCTTTGTAGAAGCAAACCACCATCCCTACTTTCCATGGAGGAGTTGGTGAAGTTTGAACTCCTAACCTTGTGGGTAGCAACCTAACTCTTGGCCCCACTGTGCCATCAGGAGGCCTGCTCAATCAGTCATGCTGCTCCGTGCATGGGAATCAGCTCCAATTCATAACAACCCTATGAACAACAAAATGAACTATGGTCCCGTCCTGTGCCAGCCAGACAACTATTTTTATGTTTGAGCTCATCCGTGCAGCCGCTATATTGATCCATCTTGGAAAGGATCTTCCTCTTCTCCATTGACCCCCTGCTTTATCAAGCAAGATGTCCTTCTCTGTGGACTGGTTTCACCTAACAATATATCCAAGGCGCATGAGGGGAAGTTTCTCCACCATTACTCTTGGGAGACTTCTGGCTGTACTTCTTCCAAAAGATCTATGTGTGTGTGTGTGTATACATATATATACATACACACATATGCATCTATATAATCTTTTCAAAATACTAGGTCAGACAAAACCTACTAAAAGAAACTCTAGATGATGAAACTTGTATCGTCATTCTTTTAATTTTTGACATTTTGAATACCATCCAAAAATAATCATTCTTCTGTTAGAAATCTATGAAAGAGAGAGGAAAGAAATATCCCACCCATTTTGATCTTCCAACAACAACAAAAAAATACATTCATTCCCTGTTGTAAATGAATCTGTACTGACTTATAATCATTATTGAGTATACCCCATCTTTTATTTTGGTTTTATTTTATAATCCTTTTGCAGAAAGTTCTTATTTGGCAAGACCTTGTTTCTAAATATACTTTTCCATTTTACTCTCTGACTTTATATAAACATTTCCAAAAATAATGGTAAAATGGAGAGATTCAAACATATATTTAATTTGGAAAAATAAGATTCCATTTGTTTTTTTAATTGGTTTTTTGGAAAAATAAGATTCCATTTGTTTTTTTAAACGTTCTTTAGGTGCTTTCTGTTCTGTTGATAAATCTAGAGAAAAATGATTGCCTATTGAGGAGAAGCAGGGAAGAGAGATCAAAATTAATTATTTATGCATTCATATTTATTATATACTCTGAGTAGACCTATAGAAGTCTTGAAAAAATTGTCCACACAATATTCTACATATAGGAGTGTGCTTACATTTTTTAGTTCTTATATTTCTAATTTTATGTCATTATCAGCTAGCTATTATTTTATGCCAATTATTTTTATTAAATTGTGTTCTCAATGTTTCAAAGGTTCATTTTTAAAAGCTGAATAGAATCTCTAAACTTCAACAGTTTTCTGTATCAGAGTAGGTAGTACAAATGCCAGTTCTCACAGGACAAAGTGACAAACAGTTCTTCAATGATTACTAATGCCCCCCTCGTCCTCTGATGAGACAAAAAGTCATTCTTCCTTTATTTGTTGCGTGAGAAGATGAATTTATGTTTTCTTCAAAACAATTTTAATGGAAACTGCTATTCACATTCAGACGATGTTGTTACATACAATGTAATCCGCTCTGAGTCGTTATGACCCCATGTGACAGAGTAGAACTGCCTCGGGGAGTTGCCTAGGGTGTCATATTTATGACCTGCTAAAAGAACCAATAGGTCTGTCTTGGGAGAAGTACAGTCAGCACGTTCCTTCAAAGCCAGGAGGGCTAGCTTTTGCCTCATGCTCTCAGAGCAGGTGATCAGCCGGAGGCAAGTCCCTAGTGAAGGCCATCATGCTTGCTAGAGTTGGAGGTCTGTGAAACTGAGGAAAGCTCACAGCAAGATGAATGGATGCAGTCGCTGCACGCGTGGTCATGAGTCGAGCGATGATTGAATGTATGGAGCAGGATTGGGGGATGCGCTCCTCCCTTCTACTGAGTTGTTACGCGTCGACTTGACAGCACTTAACAAAAACAATTTGGGGGGGCAGTAGAAAGCCATTTCTTTCTCCTGCAGGTCTGCCCAATGAGATGGAGGGAGCCTCGATCCTTTAAGTTTGCAGCGTACACCTTGTATCCATGGCTTGCCGTTCATGCATGAGTGGTACATGCAATTTTGACCAAGTATGAGCATATTCAGCACTTCATTTTCACTCTACGCATTCTTTTGAACACTTTGAAGAATGAGACTTAATCGTTAATTAATAGACCTTTTCA
This sequence comes from Nesogale talazaci, assembly GCA_004026705.1. NCBI lineage: Eukaryota > Metazoa > Chordata > Mammalia > Afrosoricida > Tenrecidae > Nesogale > Nesogale talazaci. The sequence continues at coordinate 290,419 of PVJH01000355.1, forward strand.
TTGCATTGGTGCAGTGCTTCTTAAAATGTTTAAACTTTCTCTTTATGCTTAAGTTGCTTTCCAAGATACAATACACAATGCCAACATGACCTTAAGGAAACAATGCAAATAAGTTACAAATAAGTCAGGAAATATTTAAGTAGCCAATTCTTTTTCTGTTCAGAGAATTGGATGGTTGTTTATGCTTCTATTAGCTGGTTTCCCCTAAAGAACATCATCTAAATCAAAGAAAGATGTTGACTCTGACCTTAATAGTTAAGCTGTAATTCTATAAGGAGTTGCACAAGCAAAGGGAGAGAGGTAAGCACGGAGGGAGCTGTTTTATAAGAAAATAGGAAGTCTTCTCACAAAATGAGAGGACACAAACAGAATGTAGAACTTCCACAGTCAATGTCAAAGTCACATGCAAGCCAAGATACATAGAATTAGAATTGCTGGTTCATCTGGTAAGGTTCCAAAAGGAAATGGATCATTGAATTCGGGATTTTTTTCTTCCGTGAATGAGATAAGTGAAGTCAAAAAGCTACATAACTCTTTGTTAAACGTACACAACAGACCAGGACTTGCTTAAATAATGTAAATATACTTGATTTGAGTTTTGAGGATATGAGCTTAAATTCTCTCAAATAGCCCTTCTTAAGTATATTCTTTCATTTCCAAATAATTTTATCCAAGTGGGTATTGTAAAACAAGATGAAGAGAATATATTGTAAGTAAAAGTAACATACCATAAATATTTTAACATCATATATTTATTATCCTCTTAGCTTCTACGTACTCTTCTGTATTATCAATTTCCTGGCTCTTTTCACTGTCAGCATTGTAAATCAGCACTTTAAGAAGATTTCAATTTGCTCAATTTCATACCATGTCAGGAATTAGAAATATTGTGTAATAGATAAAATATAATTGGAAATAATTTCACATGAAATATCTGTCTAGTGGCCCTGGGTCTCTTTCTCCTCGTCTATATAAAGGTGAGTGGAACAGAGAGAATCTCATATTTTTTTCAGGTAAAAAACTATACATATCGTATATGCATTTGCTCAACTATATTCAGTATTAGAGGACCATGGATCACTCATGAGTAGCTGCCTTAAGGTCACTACTCACCCTAAAGATTTAGGACTGAACTCCCTCCTTGGCTCAATTTTCAGTCAAACAATACACATGTCTATAAAGGGAACAATAACACTAAGGAGTTATGCACACCTCAGAACAATGAATCATTTGAGATCAAAGGGAAAGCAGTGACCCAAGGACCAAGTGAAGAAGGCGGGAGGAAAGGAAACAGGAAGTGCAGGGAGGCAGTGGGGGAAGGGATGTCACATTGAAAGTGCCTGAATGGATGAGACAAAACAAAATGCTTATGAGAGTTCTGAATGTGAAACTGATGCTCTGCGAACCTTTCTCCCAATACACAAAAAGAAGCTAAAAAGAAATGACTTTGAAAGGGAACTCCAGGTAGTTGAATAGGAATAGTGACCAAATCTTCATATCTTCTGCTAAAGCCTGAAGACAGCTTGGGAAGCTCGGGGAATGGCAATACCATAATCAGGGAATTGATATTCATTGTTTATTTGTTTGCTTTGATATTCATTGTTTGTTATAGGGTCATTATGAATCTTGACAGGACCCCATTTGACAGCATTCATGGTCATATGTTATTGTAACATAAACACATCAAAACCTATACAGGGATACGTACTTTTTAAATGAATAATAATAAGTCAAATGACACCGCTGCTCGGTTTCACCACTTCTCATGGTGAAATACAGGACAGGAGAGAACAACTTGACAGGGATTCTGAAAAAGTCAATCTTTATAGGAACAGTCTCATTGTCCTCCTGCAGCACAGCTAGTGGGGGTAAACTGCCCATAGCACAGCACAAGGCTTAGCTCACGGAGTCATCTGGGATCTGCATTAAGGAAAGACATATGTAAATACCATTCTGGGTTTTTTTTTAATTGAACAATGACATCTAACCTACTTTCTGTGTCTGTGAATTTGTCTACACTAGACATTTCATATATGAGTAGAATAATACAACATCTGTCATTTGGGGCCAAGACTTTGTTTTCTTTAAAATATCAACCAATAAAACCAAATCCACAGTCATCCAGTCAATTCTGAATGACTCTGTATAGGGGTTTCAAGGCTGTAAATCTTTATGGGAGTAGATAGCTTCACCCATTTCCTGTGAAGTGGCAGGTCAGATGTGTTTGAACAGCTTACCCATGGTTAGCACTCAAATGCAGCATGCATTAAGATGATTTTTTATAATATTTCACCCAACATTTCTGTATGTTTCTAGTGATAGAGATTATTATTAGCATCATTTGCATCATGCGAAAGGTACAGATGAACAATACTACAAAGAAAAATAGATACATTTGAGGGACTTGAAATACATCTTTTTGATCAGAACATGGGGTTCTTGGTGGAAAGATTATGCTGGAAAATTGAAATTATAAGGTTCTTACACATTTTGCTTAGGATTAAGGCTGTTCTTGCAAAAGCCAAGCAATACAAATAAAATTTCATGAGGAGCATGGCCTGACCAGACTGGGTTCTTAGACATAGTGACAACTGGAGAGACTCAAAGTTAATTGTCATTGATTTTTGCATGAAAGCTCTGCAGCTTCTCTTTAAGCTATTCTTAAGAGAAATTTCCAAAGGTATTTATTTTCTCCTCTAGTTTTCTTTATTGAGTGACTCAGTTACAATGGCCAAGTGTCATTGTAGAATCAGAAGAAATATAAAACTATATTCAATTCAAGAAGGAAAGAAATCCAAGACCTCAGGTTCCTTATTGAAGACATATTGGGATTCAGTCATAAAGAAAACAAAATAAAAGCAAACAGCAACAAACAAACAAAGTCCCCAGTGTGAGCCCCATAACTCCAAGTCCATTGTCATGGAGTTGACTTCAACTCATGAGGTCCCTGTAATGTTTCTGGCAGCAGATATTCCAGTCTCTTAGAGCAATTGCAAATGGATGGCTGAGGACACAAAAGACTCCCCTTTCAGGCTTGTCTGCAGAAGCAAGTTAATCTTTCACGCGGTGTTGCCCTTTGCCAACAGAACCCAGGGGTCAACGCAGAAGCTCACAGAAGCTCTTCTCTAGGAATGTGCCTCCTTTATTTGTCGAGGGGGTGCTGCCTGGCACCTCGTGTTTCAGTTTGATATGAGGCATCTGCCCACAAGCCATGAGAGCAGATCACCAGGCTGATTTCAGGATGCCAGAATCAGCCCTCCAAGATATGTAGCCTCCCCTTTGTACTCCCACTACTTTGCTATTTTTTGAACTCATGTTTTACCAGGAACTGTGGTATGTGTTTTCTCATCATTGAGAAAATAACACTGCTCATGACTGCAATGCAGTAAGTTTTTACTATATGCTAGGATACATTATGTCTCAGGCACATAAACACCTTATAACTCGTGGCTTCAAAATATTCATGGAATAATGAAATTAAAAGATGATGGAAGTTTTCCATGCACCCTCCTACTCATATATACAGTTTAACTTATTTTCAACATCAATTCCATGAAGCTAAATGCTACTTTCCCTCAATTTATGGATAAAGCAACAGAAGCTCATGAATAACTTGGTCAAGGTTATTTAGTTTGTTTGTTCCACAAATATTTGTCCAGCACCTGCAGTTCATGCTCTAAAGCAGTGGTTCTCAACCTTCCTAATGCCACTATCCTTTAATATAGTTCTTTATGTTGTGGTGACCCCCGACACCATAAAATTATTTTTATTGCTCTTTCATGGTGGTGATTTTGCTACTGTTATGAATCAGATGATCCCTATGAAAGGGTCATGCAATCTCCTCAAAGTGGTCTCGAACCACAGGTTGAGAACTGTTGCTCTAAAGTCAAATACGTAACATAAAAATGTTTTATATATTCATTGTAATATATATAAAAGTAAGGATTATAAATCTAGAAATCATATATATTATGTAAGATACCTTACGTTGATACTGATCGTTATCAAAATGACTCGTTCCTCTTCTGATTTGTCATCTTTTTCTAAATTACTCAAGACCTGGACCTACGACTTCCATTGGAAACTCTGTCATTCTCCACATCAGTGGATGTTAAGAAGGAAGATGCTGGCCCAAGTTGTCACTGGAGGCAGTTCAGTCACACTCAGCTCACAGCACCCCTAAACAAGAGAATGAAACACTTCCTGGCTCTGCAGTGTTCTTATGACTGTGGCTTTCCTAAGTGTCAGGTCCTTTCCCAGAACTGGGCTTTCCTGATGACACGTCCGAAGTTCTTGGAGCGAAGGCTCCCTCTCCTCCCTTCTCAGGAGCACGCTGGCTGGACTTTTTCAAACACAGATTTGCTTGTTCTTCTGGCAGCCCGTGTTACTTTCAATATTCTTTCTCAACATCAGAAAGTAGGCTTGAGTCTTCTTGAGTTGTCTGGACTTCTTTTCCAACTTCCGCCTGCCTGTGGAGTGAGGGAGAATGCCATAGCTTGCCTCGTGGCAGCTTTGTGCTCAAAGCGACAGCCACCTGTGAAACACACTGAGCTTGTGCAGCCAATTTGCTGCTTCCCTAAGAGTTGATTATGAATCCAAGCAAAATGAAAATCTTGACCATTTAAACCACTTTCATGCTTATCATGCTGCTGCTGCTTGGTCTTGTTATGAGGATTTTGTTGCCTTTACATTTAGAGGTATGATCTAAACTAAAGACGTCAATCTTGATTTTCATCAAGTGCTCAAGACACCCTGGGTTTTAGCAAGCAAGATTGTGTCATCTACACAGTTTGCTAATAAACCCTACTCAAATCTCAGCACAAGAGGAATATCAAAACCATCTTTATTAATAAATACCACAGAAATGCAAAAGATAATGCAGTGATGTCTCCTGATCTTACATCATTATCTAACATCATATGCTTTTGTATGAATTATTTTTCCTACATACAGCAAGCAAAACTATTGATAAGCTACCTATTTCCAGTTGAAATCCTTGCATTAGGCACTATATTTGGCCTCTGACTTACACACGGTGACCAATATAACTTAACTTACTGTTATGAAGTCAGGATCAGTGTCAGAAAATTATTCTCTGATTTACTAAAATGTAATCACCGTAGTAAAGTACATTTCTCAAAAAAATAACTTTCATCTCAGAGCCTTATCTATTTTGTCAGCATGTTTGGCTCTGGAAGGCTACTCTGTGAAAATGGGATGTTCCTTGTACTTTGGAGTGTGGGAAAAACACTCAAGGAGGGACTGAAAAGTAAGAGTAAACTGAGTCTGAATACAGAGACATAAGATTTAATAAAAAGGATTTAATAACATCATTTTCACTGTTGATGAGATTTTTAATCTACAATTTTTGAAATTTTGTGGGCTGGGTCAAGAAAAAGAATTAGGTTGGAATTGCCACTAACCTCAGTCATGTAAAATGGGACATTTGTTTACATGTTGCGGAATTATCATCTCTGTTTTAATGATGGTAAGAGTGTTTTACTAGCCATGAGTCTCCTCTTCTATGTTTTATTACTATGTCTTTTTTAGTTAAGTATGAATTAAATTTGAATCATTGATAAAATGAGAGAGGGCATTGTGCTGGAGGGGAGACAAATGGAGGTGATGCTAAAAAGTTCTTTATCAAAGCTAAGGATGAGTTGGCTCTCCTTTGTGTACCACTTCATATTTCATTTGGGGAAAAATAGAATGAAATTTGAGCTATGGCTTATTATTAGCTTCCATGGTTAGTTGGAAATCAGATTCAGAACGAAGCCTACAGAAATTCAGGTCCATTCAACTCCACTAATCTTTGCTTAATGGAGTCATCATAGATTTCATTTCTTTGAGCAATGACAGTGTAATCATGCTTTATTGTTGGTTCCCACCACTGTATGCCATTTGTTCATAGTAGAGGCTAAGCTTAGGTCTCAAAAGAACAAGGAAACCACCAGAGTATTATAAAGAATAAAAAAAACTTGGACAGTTCATGGAAGCAAGTCCACTATATAATCTTTTCAGCTCACCTCTGTTAGTAAATGTTTTAGCAAATATCTCAAAGTATATGAGATTAAATGACTATGAGCAACTCTTCTTTATTGAAAACACATGCCTATATAGTGTGATTTACAAAGCTAGCCTCAGTATCAGTGTCACTAATGAATCCCTCCCTCATCCAAGAACATGTCATGAACAGCATTTAGACTGCCTGCACCCTTAAAGATATTCAGTTTCAGAGGCTTGATATGGCAATGGATTTGGTTGGGTAGTAGGCACTATGTTTCCAGACACTGTCCTGGGGACTTGCAATACACAAAAGACACAAAAGCTCCACCCTAGTGGAGTTTATTCTCACAGTGGAAAAATAGTAATGAACCATCAGTGGAATAGGTGAGTAAATTTCTGAAATGATCTTCATTGAAGATTCAAAAGTACATTTGATATTGCCATTAAGCCCACCACCACTGAACTTGAGTTTCTATCACTTTATGGAAAGATGCTGATGAAGACCCAAAAAGGGCTTCACTTTAGCCAGAAGCCAGAGCAGGAGGGCAGCAGAGTGGGTAGTGCTTTAGGCTGAGATGACTCGAGAAACAAATCTGGAGAGACTCATATGGATAGGAAATAATTTTATATCAAGAAATAATTGTATATCAAGAAAACATCCTAGCCCAGTCCAGATCAAGTACATAAGTCCAATACCCATCCCTAAGTCTGATCCTAGTCCCTTAGCCCCTCTTCAAACTTATTCATGCAACCACTTGCAATGCTACAGGATGCAGGAAGACCACGGACTGGGAGTGGAGAGTTGTGTAGATTCAATGGTGGTGGATCGTCACAGGACTGGTGCAGGTCTCAGCATAGCTCTGGAAGCTCTCCCAGTGACTCAATAGCCATAAGGTGACGAGAGAAAGAGAGAGAGAGAGAGAGAAAGAGAGAGAGAGAGAGAGAGAGATTGCCAGGACCCTCATTATGAGATGGTCATGCCCACAAGGAGGAACCATCAAACTGTGATCTGATTGACAGGCTAGATGCCATCCCTACATTCTTTTTTTTTCCAGGAAGGTCAATTGTGTTTGGTGGGTACAAGTCAGGCAGCAGAGGGCTACCAAGGCCTTCATAAATGCAGGGCCTGCCACGTGTCCAAGGGGCCACGATGAAGGATATGTTTGACTCCACAGCCATCCAGGATGAGGTGCTTCTCAGTCACCATGTCCTCAAACTCATCGCTCATCACCACTTCACTTGGTAGAGCTCCACTTCTTGGATATGTGGATCTTCTGGTACACAGGGAATTTGAACTTGGTCCTGCGTAAGGTGCCAATCACATGCTTCTTGTTTTGAAGCTTGTTGTGGATGGACATGATAACTTGGCCTATGTGGACTATGCCTTGAGGTTTCCCAAAAGTGCCTCGCATCCCAGTTTGGAGGCTAGTTTAGGGAGAGCAGAAATTAGCCAGGTCCAAGACATCGAAGAACAGCCAAGGGTTGTTTGTCTCCAAGGTCTTTTAGGGCAGCCTCTACAGGGCAAGAGGCACAGGAGGCTTCCTGTCTGCAGCCAGTGCACACTGGTCCCCACAGGAGGAGGATGGAGATTCTTATATCTACAAGTTGGCATAATAACATGTGACCACCCCAGGTAGTTTCAAGTCCAGAAGAACACCTGAAGTCCTTAATGTCAACAATGGTTAGGAAAACCCATGACTAAGTTTTCCATCATGCAAAGGATCCTGGAATTTCAGCACCTGCTGTAAAAGGTACACCTACTCTCCTACATGGCAGGATTATCAGGCTTAGAAGAACGAAGTGGAATTTCACAAAATCTAAATATGACTCCAGGCTGCACCTGATAGCCTCAAAGACAGCTTTCCTCGGTTGAGACCATCAACATAATCTGGTGATGTCAGATAAGATGTCACTCAGGGGGGGAGAAAGTGGTCTGGATTTCATAACTTTTTCATCTTGCACCAATGATAGCAGTCATCAAAACTCACATCCATTGAGTATTGAGCATGTGTCAGGAGCTCTTTGAAGTGCTTTTCAGCCCTTAATTCGTTTAATACTTTAAACATTACTACATGGCCAGAATTCTTATTCCTTACTTTTAACAGACGAGAAAGTCTGAGGAAAAGAAAATGAACCATGATCACACAGAAAGCCTTAGAGACACAATGCAATGAGTTTCTGGACTCTCAGATTTGGGGAGTTCCAAAGACGCAGGCTCTTCCAGGTATCATCCGTGGGTCAGCAGCATTGGCTTCCTCTGGGGTTTTTGCTTGAAATAGGGTTACCTACATTTCACCCTAAACGTCGAAGGCCAGCAGCATCTGACTTTAAGCGTAACTCATAGAAAACCATCAGTGTTGAGTGAAACTTTTAAGCACTTCCCCAATAACCTTCTCAAAATATTGTCCTATGCCATCCAGAAATTGCTTACCTGGTCTTTCCTTGAATGATTCCAACATAGCGGTTCATTAATACACATCTTGTTGTTTCATAGGAAGGCTTGCATGGATTTTAAAAAGATCCTTCAGCTTCCCCTTTTCCTTTTAAGTCCATTTTTTGTTCTCTGTTCTTCATTCACAAACTGCATGTAAGGGAAACGGCCCCTCTTCTCTCACCCCCTGAAGTATTTGAGAACAGCTATCAGTTTAGGTCTGAGATTATCACTCTCATGCACCAGCTGTGCCCTGGACTCGGACTCTTACTTTGTCACTCCCACCCTCTGATAAAAACCCCTCATGCATTTTTAAGCCCTTCTCAATCCGTCCTGAGACTTTGCAGCTTACCAATTTCTTTAACCCACGGACACTGCCAGCAGGTCAAGTCCAACTAATAGCAATCCTATATAAAGTTTCTAAGACTATAAATCTTTTTTTTTTGGGGGGGGGGGCATCACTGCCCTCTGATGGTCATGGGAGCTACCCAGCACTGCTCCTGAGAGCTACAGCCGTATTTGAACCGCCAAGCCCAGGCACTACAGTCCCGTACTCAACCACTTACCACCGCGGTTCAGCCAAGGCTATGAATCTTTATGGGAGCAGAAAGGCTCATCTTTCTCCCACCGAGTGGCTGGTGGGTTTGAGGCACTAACCTGGCATTTAGCACTTCAGTGCTTACCTAGACTCGACATTAATTCCTTCCAAGAGTAAATGTAATTCCAGGTGTGATCCTTGAACTCCTTTACACTAGGATCAGGCTTCCTTCCCAGATCACCTTCTTAGGGGCTTACTTTTATGTGTAAGGGATGACAAACAGTACGAGGAAGCCACCTTCGGATGCGCTAAATTCTAAAAGATCACCAGTGGCATTCTTCACACATCTCCCACCGGTCATGGTGAAATAGGTTAAAGGTTTCATCCCACATGGCCGTGTTTTCTCTTCTGGACCTCTGCATTATTGAAGCCATTTGGAATTTTCCCTTTGTGCATTCATCACCAGATTTGATGATATAAAAGTCCTTATTCAATTTTTAGTTGAAAAAAATCAACTCCTTCTCAAAAGCCAAAAAACTGCCATTGGAAAGATTGCTCTTCTCTGTTCTATTTTTAAGAATTACGTAAGGCTAGCTTAAGACCTTGTGTCCCAGATTAGTATTATTTGCAAAAATAGAAAATCATCTTCTTTTTAATCTTTTTCATTTCCATATTGAAATTAATACAAATCTTCTTTTAAGAATAATAGACTTGATGGTTAATGGGTGTCAAAGATTAGAGTACCAAAATATCATGAAGACAAAGGAAAACATGGAACAAAGAACCCCTTCCCCTCCTCACAGAACGCTGTCAATGGGAGCTGGCTTCATTGCCACCCCATGTGTGTCTGATGGAAACTAGATTCCGTAGTGCTGGCTTTGCAGAAGCAAATCGCCATGTCTTTATTCCAAGGTGTCTCTGGGTAGCAATATCACCAAAGACATTGTTTAAAAAAATTAAAGCCCCCATGACCAGAGTTTCTCAATCAAAGGGCAGGGCAGCACAAAGTCTGAACTGCCTCTATGGCAGTGAGTCCTACATTTATCCCCACAAGACAACGGTTCACAGAATTCCGTTCAGAAAGCACAGATGTAGGTCATTACCGACATAGTCCATGTCTCTCTCCAATGTATCAAGAGCTACAATGTGTGTAACATTTAATATTATTTGGCAGGAAGTGGTCACCATTAACCAATCATTACTAAGTGCTTTCTGTGTACGTGGCTCCAAGACTTAATCAAACACCTAATTAAAATCAGGTTTTAAAATGTTCCAAAGGGAGAAAGTTCCAGATAATCAGAATGGTCACTACATTTTACTAAGAAAAAGCTACTAGAAAAAGGAAAAGAAGCAAGGAAGGTCACAGGGTCGCTTGTGCTCCAAGAGTTGCTCATGAGACCTGGGTCTCCTCCAACCAGGCTTCACACACAGGCAGCACTGATGTCAGGAGCTGGGTGTTTGATTACAAACGAGGAGCTCTCCACTTCAAATGGTCGGCTGACAATCTTATGGACTCTCTCTGGGCTCAGAATTTTCCCTTTCCTTTCTAAGATGTGTCCCTGATAAGAAGCTTTGTGAAAGAGGTTTTCTATCTGTGTAAACTAGATCCGAATGTGTTCCCTACCTTCCCAGACAGTCACACATACTATTATCCATTGCAGGATTACCTGTGGGTAGAGGTTGTAACTACCGCTTTGCCTCAGCTCCGTAAAACTCTTGAGTGAATCAAAAGGAAAAACCGCTCACTGGTGAATTGGTTCCCAGCATGTGTGTGCGCCGGGATGCTGAATTTATTCAGGTGTTATCCATTTATTTAATGTTGCTGAGCACAACAAGATGCACATGTGAAAGTTATGGTTTAATTGAAAAGCATAGAGCAGAACTGAGCCAGACCCTCCTGCATCATGCTAAAAGCAGCAGCATGTGGGGCGAAGTTGAAAAAAAAATCTAATTATAAAAAGAACTATGGTAAAGTTCAGCCAATGCCTCCAAGCCAATATTTAGTCTTTTCAATAATAAGTACTGACTATATAGTTGATAATTTACAAAACCTGGCACTGTACAGGATTGATGGCGACAAATCAAACACAAAACATACCCATATGCACACACACACACACACACACACACACACACATAGCTCTTGAAACCCGCCACACAAATCAGCAGTTACTTGATTTACAAATTCTTCCGAGTACATATAATCTAGTTCATGTGTTGTCTGGCTCTCATTCAGAATTTTTATCCTCAGCATAGGATAGCTAAATAAGATTTTCACCTGGTAGAAATCAACCTCAAGTCGTCATTTGCAGTCACTGAGCACTAGGTCACAATGTAAGCTCTCTGAGATGCAGAGATGGCCAGCATGTCACCCAATTGGTAAACATGAGTAAGAAGCATGCTTCTAAGTAGGCTGTAATGATAATGTTGAATGCTGTTGGATGTCCATGAGTGAGTAGAGGCTCTGTTCTTTTTGAGTGTCCTTTAGCTTTCCTTGGGCCAGTCTGTGGTAGCTTGTAGTTTGTTCATTGGGTGGGGGGGGTCTGAACCAGGAGAACACTGTCTCCAGCTTACCCAAATGGCAGCCTCTCTTCACAAGCTGTAAAATGCTGTGAACTGAACATGTATGCTAAAACCCACACTTAGGAAGTTCCATACTGAGATTTCTTGCTTTCTGGCTAGGTTTGTTGATGCTTTTGCTGTTAGTTGCCAGCAATCGACTGATAGTTCATGAAAACCTTATATAGGAGAAAAAATATTACCTAGTCTATATTACCTAGTCATGCTTGTTGTCATATTTGAATCCTTTGCTAAATCTCATGTGCAGTGTAAGACCTTCCACCATAAAAGCTTCACCTTCCAGCATGAGATTAGACTTTACTCTGCTCTTCTCCATGAAGTTTCCATAAATTAATTATCAGAAATAGATATCCAGGCCTCTTCCTAATACAGCTTAGATGGGAGGTTCCACTGAAATTCAACCATGAAGAGTGATCCTAGGAGTATTTGAAATAACAGTGGCAAAGCCTCCAGTATTTGATATGTAAGTGACCATAGTGATGACCTATCAACAGAAGTATGAGGGTGGGCCAAGTTCCTCTTCTTTCTTGGGTGTCATTGAGTCTGTTGGAACTCGTAATAACCCTACAATGTGTAGGATCCAACCTGGATCATCCTCAAAATGGCTGCTTTGCTTCAGTCCATTATTATAATACTATGTCAATCCGTCTCACTGACAGTTTCTTCTTTTCCACTGGCTCCAGTTTACCAAGTAAAAGGTCCTTCTACAGGGACTAAGTCATCCCAATAACATACCCAAAGTATATGACAAGTGTCATATCATCTCCCTTCTAAGAAGCATCATTGGTGTATTTTGTCCAAGACAGATTTGTTCATTCTTTTGACAGTCCATAGTATATGGAATATCCTTCACCTCCACCATATTTCAAATGTATCAGCTCTTTTATAGGTTTTCTTATTAGTTATTTAGTTTTTTTCATGCATATAAAGTCATTGAAAAAGACTCATGGGCAGTCACTGAAAGGGCAATTATTAGTCTCTGGCCATCTGGAGAAAAGAAGAAGAAAAATTTAAAGACATATGGAAATAATTAGACCATTCAACATTGGTCTCCATTATACTGAGAACAGACAAACTAGATAGTAGCCAAGAACCACTATCAAATACTCTGTAAAGGATCACATTAGAAGATCCGGGGTACAATGGGAAGGAAAATGAGGGGAAGCAAAAATCAAACCCACCAAGACTAGGTTTACTGGTCTGATAGAGGCCAGGAGATGCCCAGGAATCTTGCCCTCAGTCGAATTCAATCATCAACCACTTAACATGAAAAGAGCAGCATTTATCCAATAGCTATGGTGAGAGCATTAGGAAAGAGGAGAGTGAGAAATAGAAAACATGGGGAGAAAGCAGAATAGGTAGTGGTACATTATGGGGATTGCAATGCCTGAGTTGAAGTAAAATGTGTATGAATTGTTGAATGTAAGAGTAATGTTCTGTGAACCTTTATGTGATTCATAATAAAAAAAAATTTTAAAGCAATTGAAAATATCATGGCATAGGTCAGACACTCTCCAGTTCCCAAAGTAATATCTTTGCTTTTTCAAAACTATAAAAAAGCCTTCTCAAGCAGATGTGCCCGATAAAAGACCCTGTTTGGTTTTCTGACGGTTATGTCTCTGAACATTGACTGCTTTTTATCCAAGCAACACGGAAAAAAAATGTCTCCATTTTTCACAATGTTGCTTATCGATCCAGTAGGCAAGCATGTTTGTTTTCTTTATGTTGAGGTGTAATCCATACTGATGCCCGGAGTTACTGATCTTCGTCAGAAAACCCTTCAAGTCTTCTTGGCTTTACAATCCGGATGTTGTGCTCTCCTTCACGTGGTTGAACTCCTCAGGCTATTTGATCAGCCTACAGCCTAAAGAAACATGATGAAAGAGCACAGCCTGATTCTAGGCCACGTGGTCTCGCTATCTCCTTGTTTATACAGAGGTTCCGCAAGAACACAATAAATCTTTTGGGATTCTCACTCTTCACAGTGCATATTAAAATTTGTTATGATCCACACAGGTAAATGCCTTTTCACTGTAGCTCTGTGTAAGATATGCTATTGGGCAATGTCTTCCTTGATTGGTGTGAAAGAGAAAATGCAAAGCTCCACCCACAGTAATATCCTAGGTTACAGGTGCCTTTCAGTAAAGATATGGCATACTCTGCCCTCAAGTTCAAAAGGCAGGGATAAAACAAATAGTGATTACCATTATAACACACCACCAAAAATCCTTTTGAAGCACAAAACTCCTTGTCATCACTACACATCTGAGCCTAAGCTGGCCATGAATTCTGATTAATTTTTCAGCACATCTTGCAAAACTTTTTGAGGATTTTTGGACAGAACTGTAAAAAATATACACAAAACTTATTGATTCTTATCCCAGTCACATAATCAGTTAAAATCTCTTGGTAGAATGTGTTTGTATCCAAAACAGTCGTTACATAGTTCAGTGTTACAATAGGGTGTGAGTTTCAGCCAAATTTTCATCCCATCATCTAAACTTTATAGAAATATTTTCTTTCAAAATTTTATTTAACTGTGAGGGTGGAGCAGAGGGGGAGGGAAAAAATGAGCAGCTGATACCAAGGGCTCAAGTAGAAAGCAAATGTTTTGAGAATGATGATGGCCACAAATGTACAAATGTGCTTACACAATGGAAGTATGAATGGAATGTGATAAGAGTTGTATGAGCCTCCAATAAAATTATTTTAAAATAGTATGGATTATAACTCAGTGCAAAGAAAACCAAAATCCTCACACGTGGGACATGATAAATAGATAAAAGATTGAAGTTGTCAAAGGTTTCATCCTGCTTAGAATCCATAATCAATTCTCATGGAAGCATTTGTCATGGAAGTCAAATTATGCATTACACTGGGTAAATCTGCTACAAACAACCTCTTTAAATTATTGAAATGCAAGGAGGTTACATTGTGAATTAAGGTGCTCCTGACTTAAGCCATGGTATTTTCTTTATTTTTTAAATTTTTTATCTTTTTTCTTTTCTTTTTTTTTTTAAGCCATGGTATTTTCAAGAGTCTCATACGCATGTGAAAGTTGAACCTGGAATAAGGAAGATTGAAGAAAAATCCATGCATTTGAATGATGGGGCTCATGAAAATTATTGAAAGTTCCATGGACTGCCAAAAGAACAAACAGATTTACTTGGACATGTTCTGAAGAGAGACCAGTCCCTGGAGAAGGACATCATGCTTAGTAAAGAAGAGAGGCAGTGAAAAAGAGGAAGGGCCTTGGCAAGATGGACTGATACAGTGGCTACAGAGATGCGCTCAAACATGAGAACAATTGTGAGGATGGGGCTGGACCAGGCGGTGTTTTGTTGTGCTGTACTCGGGGTCCCTAGGAGTCAGGATAGGTTTAACAGCACCTAGCAACATGGATTTGTATTACAAACAAAACTCACTGCTATGGAATTGATTCCAACTCTTAACACCCCTGGATGGGTTTCTAAGAACATAAATCTTTAGAGGAGCAAACATCTTTATCTTTGTCTCATGAGCTGGCGGGTTTGAACCTCTAACAGAGGGGTTAGCAGCCCCAAACTTGAAACCACTTGTATGAGATAGGGGGAAACGTTAGAGATGGGAGAAATGAAAAAGAGGAAACAGAACTATCAATATTTGCAAATAATTCTGCTATATACCTAAAAACTTGTGAGGAACTTCCATGCAGTGCGCTATTATTTAATAAGACTCTTGTAGCCATAACCTTCCTGACTCCTACCAAGTGACATTGTTTTTCCTGATGGTCTGGGTAAGAACAGGGAGAAAGATACTAATAGGCTCATGTGATTCTCATGTGAATGGTTGTTCACGTAATTAATTGTGACCATCATCCTTCTGGGTATAAAATTAGTCATCTCGGAAGTATGAAGAGGGATTTTGCAACCACCAAGGCAGAAGATATTGACAGTAAATAATTAGAGAAGCTGGATTGTATAGCAACTCTTTACTGCCTTATAGAACTGGGTTAGAACTGTCCCTGTAATTGTCTGAGACTGTAACTCTTTCCAGAAGTAAAGGCCCAGCTTTCTCCTGTAGAGCCCCTGGTAGTTTCAGATTTCAGACCCTGAGAATTACAGCTCCTTATGTAACCACTACCTCACCAGGGTTCTTCCTGAGAAATAGAGAAATACACAGATGTTCTAGAACTGATAGTTATCATATAGACGAGCATTACAAGTCTGGATATGTGGGTGATGAATCTGTTTTTTAAAAAAAGAAAAATGTACCTGGGACTATCCTTCCTAAAGAGGTTCTCATCGTACAGCAGGGAAATGATCACCCAAATGAGACCCACACCAAAGGGAAGACGGGGCTGGATAGCAAGATCTAGCAAGTCTGAGGAGAGGAAAAAAACACTATCAATGTAAAGTGTCCCCTGAATTAATTAATAAATTTAGCACGATCCTAATAAAAATATCGACATTCGTAAGTTAAGTAATATGACTCAATTAAAGCTTATAGTGGAAAAATAATTGTAAGTCAGGAAGTTGCTGAAAGAGAAGAATGATGATAATAAGCTAGAACTGTGATTTTTTAAGTATAAAACTTGAATAATAGAGCACATGTATAGATGTCAATTGATTGGAATAGGACAGTCATATATCTTGGGACAATTTTTTGGTGAACTATTTGGCTTATACAATAAATGGTGTAGGAACAACTGGATAATCACCATTTTTCAGCATCATAAATTCCAAATGAGTCAAAAATATATATACTATATGATCAAATAAGAAGTTGTTATTATAACTCAGGCTCAAATTCCAAAAGGAATAAAGTAAATACCAATTTGGGAAATCCCATAAATATCAACTATCTTGGTACCAGAAAGAGAGGTTCTAAGAGAAGTATCACCTACACACTTTCCCCATCTTCCTTATTCATTCAGTTTCACACATAGTCCTCACTGCATGCTTCTTTATCCTACTAGAAGTCATTCACGTAAATTTAAGAACATCTAACGATGGATTTTTATTTATGCTCTACCTTATAGAGAAAATAAAGAAGAGTGGATAAATAGTGGGTTACATGATGGGCACTAACCACACGGTTGGCAGTTCAAACTCTCTTAGGGAGAAAAATGAGGTAATCTACTCTTGTATATTTTTACAGCATTAGAAACCCACAGATGTAGTTCTACTCGGTCCTATATGATTGCTATGAATCTGAATCAATTAACTGGCAGTGAATTTTTAAGTTTTATAAAGAAACTATTCTATATACACTATTTTGCATTTTTCTGTTTTTATCATACAGTATGCCTTCCAAATATTCCTGAATCATTATATAGTGTGTTTCCTTATCCTCTGTGTAAATATCCTGCTATATGGATAAGCCTTCATTAATTTAGCATGTACCTCCTTGATGCTATTTTAGGGTATTTCCAATCATTTTTCCCTATCAAAATATTAGAAGTGTAACTGGCAACTTATTTTAAAAATCAACTTGACGTAACTCTTAGGAATATAACATTCTCATTCAGGAAACAGACTTTACAAAAGGTGTTACAAAATCCTGAAGGCATATCATAATTAAACTACTAAAGGCATTGTTGATAAGATATAACAGTTTTCAAAAAAAATGTTACAAGTAAATTTAATGCAATGTGACAGGCAGTGTTAAGAGACTATCTCATAGAAAGTGAATATGAAATTATAATCATTATAATGATCAAATTACAGTAATTAGTACATAGAGCAGAGAATTTATCTGTGCCAATTCCACATACTAAAATAGTTTAGGCAATAGTTATCTTGTAAGTCACAATCCTTCCCAAGAAAGAAGTAATGACAACTCTGTAACATTCTATTTTCAACTTTGCATCACAGAACTTGTTAAATGTTATTTTTATTTCTAAATGATAGTAGCAGAGATGGGATTGTGACATAATGGATTATAATGGATTCATTTACTCGTTGTGGCACATCCAGGTACTCAACCCCCTCTACCAATGACGTTAACCCGTTTACTCATCGGAGGTGAGAATTAATATTTGATACACAAATGTCCCCAATTTTTGTCCAGAGTCTTTAAAATGTTACATTTTGTATTCAAAAAGAAGATGAGAAGTATCATCCCAGGACCAGACAGTCAGTGTCCACTAGGGATTTTGTTTTTCTAAAAGGATTCTTGGTGGGGTGCGATAATGATAATAGTTAATGGCAGTGTTTGGTTTATCCTCAACTTTTGGTTGGGAAGTTACAGGATGACATATTTTTGCTCAAAGGTGCAAGAGACATAAAAGATCACTACTGCTGGTGCCTTCCCTTACATTTTTCACCACTGCCAAGAAAACCATTGTCCAATACTATCAAACAGCATCTCTCACAGAAGCCACTGTTTTTAACAGAGTACCTGTCCTTTTGAAGTTATAATTTCTCCTTTTTACTTGCTATCACCACTTCTCATTCTCCAAAGCGTGACATACCCCATGCTACATTTTTAGTTGATTTAACATTAATACAGCATTGAGCATTTTCCACTTCTCTTCAGACATGTTTAGTCTACTATGGGGTAATCTCTAGCAAATATGTTTCCATAGATACAAATATATTTAGAGGTATACTCAGACAGTGGGTACAGATATGTTGAAGGAGTCCAAAGAGAATTGCCCACTGATTCTCCAAGAAATTGCCTTGCCATAAATATTTGGATATAATGGTCACAGGTGAGCTGAGCAGGAATGTTGAGACAGTCATAACTCAGTGGAAAGGAACTGAGTCATCAGACATGCCTATGCCCAAATGCAAAAGAATATTCTGTATTTTAACTAATACGAAGAGTAGAGATAACAGCCCTTGGTGAAGTAGTAAATTGTCCAATGTTTAATACTAAAATGATTTCAAATGGAATCTCCCATACTTTATGGAATTATTCCAATGGGAATCAAACTAAATGTAGTTTATTCAAAACAAGAGGGAATGAAATGAGTGTTTAAAGACAAAAAAGTCACAGGAGTTCACGGTGGAAAGAGCATGAACTCTGAGGTCAGGCTGACCTCAGCAAAAATCCTGGCTGTGCCATTTTTGAATGAAGGTGATTTGAGATGAGTCACTTTACATTTCCCAGTGTGTTTTCTGATCTATAAAATGAAGATAATGATAACTGCTTTGGGGACAATTGTGTCCGTATTACATGAGGTAATTATCATATAACTGCCACAGCTGACTTGCACATGGTTTGGTTTTGTTTCATGGCAGCTTTATGTATGTTAGAATAGAACCATGTCCCATACTGCAAATCTAAGGTTTGCAGTCACTGATTTGGGGGTGGTAAATATCAAAGTCTTTTTTGTTCTTCTTCGACTGCCTCTGGATGGGCTTGAACCTTCAATTCAGTTAGCTGCCTAGCACATGAACTGTTGGCACCACCCAGAGACTCTGCCTGATGTTTAGGTCAGGACTACCTTTAGTTCACCTTCCCCTGCTCTTAACTTACTTACTTTCTTTGGAAAAGGAAACAATTATCAGCATCCATTTGTTTCTGACTTATATTGCTTATATTTATATACCATAGTAAATCAACTTGATTAAATTTCACCCGAAGCCCTATCCACATCTAAATCATCTCTAAATCATTTCAAACAGCTTTATATGTATCTTTTATTATCATAACACAAAGGATGTCTGGAAAAGCAAATTCCACAACACTTATCAGCTGGACACCGTATTTCACGACCTCCTTGTCATTGGCATTTTCAATACAGTAAAACAAAAATTCTTTGGCCTTCCTTTAACCACATTTTCTTTCCTATCTCTCATCAGTGCAGATGTTGCTCAATTGATTCTTAAGCCACATGATCTTTCTATAGTTTTTATACAACAACCGCCAAATGAAAATAGCATAGAAATCACTTCATTCCAAGCAGAGAGTTTGAGGGTCCCTATGGAATTGCTGAGGTATTTAGTTGACAGATAACTAGGAAAACATTTTGCTTGGAGAAATATGTGGACTCTGAATTAAATTTCCTATAAATAAGGAAATAAAGTTAAGTTGAATACATCCATCCATTGTGTCAAGCACATTTGTATATTTGTTGCCATTATCATTTTCAAAACATTCTCTTTTTACTTGATCCCTAGGCATCAGCTCCTCAGTCTTTTCCCTCCTTCCCTTCCCCACCCTTGTTCTTTCTTGAACCCTCAATAAGTTATAAATTATTGTTTTTTCATGTCTTATACTGACCAATGTCTCTCTTCACCCACTTTTCTTTCATCCACCCCCCTGGAAGGTTGTGATGTTGTGATTGGTTGCCTTTTTCTCTTCCCACCTTCCCCTTCTCCTCCAGGTTTCAATGCTCTCATAATTTGTATGGGCGGGTTTACTGTCCTGGATTCCCTGTGTCTCCAGCTTTTACCTGGACCAGTGTACATGGTCTGGTCTAGCCTGGTTTATAAGAGAAAATTTGGGTCATGATAGTGGGGGTGGGGATAAGAAGCATTAAAGAATTAGAGGAACATTAAATGTTTCAACAGAGCTATGCTACCCTGACTGGATCATCTCTTCCTTGTGACACTTCTGTAAGGGGATGCCCAATAGTCTCCATTCTGCACTCCCCCTTCATTGACAATGATAGGATTTTTTGTTCTGGAATTTTGATGCCTGATACCTGATCCCATTGACACCTCATAATCACACAGTCTGGTGTGTTTCTTTCATGTGGACTTTGTTGCTTATCAGCTAGATGGCCACTTGTTTACCTTCAAACCTTTCAGACACCAGATGCTATATTTTTTGATAGCTGAGCACTATCAGCTTTCTTCACCACATTTGCTTATGCACACATTTTGTCTTCCGTGATCGTGTCAGGAAGGTGCACATCAAGGCATGCCAGGTTATTAGAACAAAATGTTCTTGCGTTGAGGGAGTACTTGAGCAGAGACCCAATGCCTGTCTGCTGTCTTAATACTTAGTATATAAACATATAGCACTTAACATATAAATATAGGTACATGTAAATGCATATATTTAGACCTCGATAAATGCTCTTTGCCTCCTAGTTCTTTCCTCTATTTTCTTTTACTTTCAGAGGACGATTCTTTTTTGTTGGTTTGGTTTGGATTTTGTTTCTTTTAATTATTTCATTGGGGTTCATAAAACTTTTATCATAATTCACCATCCACCCTTTGTGTCAAGCACATTTGTACTTTTGTTGTCATCAACATTTTCAAAACGTTTTCAGAGGATGAATCCTGAAAAAAAGTGTAATTCTCCTAAATACAGTTATTACCAAGTCGGTGCTGACTCATCGCGACCTCCAGGCGGTTTCATGAGACTATAACTGTTTATGGGCATTGAAAACCCAGTATTTCTCCTTTGGAGCTGCTGCTGGTTTAGAACTGCTTGCTTACCACACAGACTTAGCTCAGAACCTAAGCACTACACCACTAAGTCTCCTCTTCAGGTGTTAAAAAAAACCTAATGTATTGTTAACTATAGGGTGAAGGTAAGTCAGAATTGACTCAATGTCAGGGAGTGTATTTTTATTTGGGGTGTTTGTAATTATAGCCAAACACTGGAACACTTAGACCAGAACCAACCTAATTTTAATGTTTAAATATTAAAATTATATTCTTAAAAAAATCTGGCTTGGTTCATCCTACAAAGAAAGGAGAAAATTTTCCAATAGAAGGGGTAGACAGAAATGTGATAAAGACTCAACTTTTTGTCATTGGGAGCAGGGTGTGTGTGTGCATGTTCTTTTCCTCAGTCTGGTTTCTCTCTATCCATTCTTCATTCCCTCCCTCCTGCCCTAAGCATCTAGCATAAGACTGCTTATTAAAAGGGTATTTGCTTTGCTGTTATTGAAAATGTGAAGGCTCTTGGAGGAAGCAAATAGGACTGGCTGTTATGTGATGGGTGTCTGGGGCTAGTCTAATGCCAAGTTCACTGAACTTAGCAACAGTCAGAGATACAGCAAGTTTAATTGAAGAGATATCATTTTTGTGTGGGCGCTGGAATGTAGACAATGCCTGATGTCTGGAAAGGAAAAATAAACAGAGGTAAATGACCAAGCTTATTTTGGCAGGAGGTGCAAAAACACAGACTAAGGGTCTGGCCCATCTGATAGGCTTGAGAGAAGTTCCTACACATTCACACAGTGACCCGAAGGGAAATAGGAACCTCACATGGAGGAAGTAAGAGAGGAAGGCAGAGGGGTGGGAGAGCAAGAAAAACACGTACTTCCAACGGGGCAGAAATGTTACTTGATTGTAGAGCCTCGATTTGAATTAGTTACTGATCAACAAACTCTAGAAAGCATTTCTTTTTCAGAAAGCAAACACCCTGCTGGAGAAACCATGTGATATGGTTGCAGTAGTATTCTCCTAGGATTAGCCACAAATCATGCATTTGCAGGATTTGCAGACAAAGCTGCTTTTTCACCAATTACATACAGGGAACTGTGAGCATCAGATTGAGGAAGGAAGTCTAAGTCAACAATCTCAATCCATTCAGTTTGAGAATACGAGAAATTGGAAGCAGAGGGAAGGGAACTGATGTTCCCACTGCCACCGTGCATGCTGGAGCAGAGTGAGATGGAGAACCCAGGGCTTCTGGGTCCTACTTGATGATGAAGTTCCCTTTCACAGGCCTGATGGTCATAAGACATATGCTTCGCTCCTTTCTTCCTCTCTCTTCCCCTCCCTCCCTTCCTCTTCTCTCTTGTGGTCTGTCTCTTGACTGAAATAGAAATCTAAATCCATTTTCTTAGAAACTATCAATTATTATTCATTAGAAGTTCCTCAGCGGCCATTGTATTGGTACTGAATCGGAGAATAAGTTAAGTTATTGCCCTGAGTAGGTGATTCTTAAAAGTCCAACTCTCCAACATCTGAAAAAAAAATCCTGACAGATTGTTGATTATGGGGTGACTCTGAGTCAAAACTGACTCAACGGCAGTGAGTTTAGTTTATGTTGGTTTGGTCCTGGTAACTCTAGCTATGACATTGGAGATCACAGCCAACCTAAATGTGATTGTCAAGTGCAGGTCACCTCTAGTTGCATATATTCCAGGTGAGTTGGTTGAGATGAAGCAGCGGATGGATGGTGTTGATGTCCTCGGCCACCATCTTATACTCTCTACTCCCTGGGAAATCTTGCTGCTGATGCTCCCTCCACTCAGAAGTTCAGGAGCTTTAGTCTGTATTTAGCTCTCTTTCTTTCCCAAGAATTTTTGGAACTCCCTAGAGATGTTTGTACGCAGCATTGGTTCTCCTTGGTTCTCTCTCCCTAAGGCTAGACAATTGTGATAAGGCCTTGTCCAGAGTTATCATTTCCCATACCTGCTCTGTCCTGAGGTTCCATGGACCACCCGAGCTAATATGCTGGAACTCCTCCCAGGCAAAACTGCCACACACTCAATCACCTTCCCCATGGCCATGCCAGAACACTCTGTGTTGCCCTGATGTTTCCTGGAGAATTTTGGTCGAGACGACTATTTTAGTTTATTTCCTACAGAATGTCTAACTGTCCGGAGATAGATACCATGCTGACTTTGGAATCTCTCAGATGGTTTTACTATGATATGTTGCTCTGGGATTAAGTTTGTCTGCTTCTAACCTTGCTTCTCTTAGCATGATTTATTCGCCATGAGGCTTTTTAGCCACTCATGCAACTAAGAATCCTGGCAGATATAATCCAAGGGTTCACAAAAGCATAAAACACAGAGAGATGCACAAAGATTGGGGCAAAACACCAATGAGGCCCCCAATCTGGACCTTCCTCCAGTCACCATTCTGTGCACCCATGACTGTGTCCACTACTCTGGACACACCTTTCTCTCATTTACAGATGCACTGCAGATCAACTTAAGCTCTTAGAGTTAACCTTCAAATAAGAACTCCTTCTCTATGGAGAACAGGATTATAATTTTTAATTTATTTTTAAATATTTCAGTAGATGACCTAGAATCTGTGGGTGGTGCAAATGGTTAATTCACTTGACTGTGAACCGAAAGATCTGACCTTTAAAAGCCCCTCAGCAGAAAGGCCTGGCAATCTACTTCCTAAAAATGAATGATTCCAATTCAACACACATGAATTCTTCATGAGTCACAGTTAACTTTATGGCCCCTGGAAGAAGAAGAAATGACTTCTCAATGGAAGACAAAAAAACTACTCCAATATTTACTAGGTGAACATTATGATCCCGCTTATGCTGAGCAGCAAAAGTCTCTGTCTCTGGTAGCCTTACTTGCAGATAAGAAAGGTATACAATTTTCTAAAGTACAAAATGTTGGCTGTTTATCAAATTCTACAATCAAAATCTATTTGAGTCCAGGACATATCTTTCTTATTGTACACTGAATTTGAATGAAGTCTTGTGCTCATTGGGGTATCATTTTCAAGACATCTTTGGTACCTCAGCCGAAGTACACACCCCTTCTCTCAGTAAGTAATAGTTTTACCATCTGGGGAAGGATGCTTCATAATAGTGTGATTTAGCTGCCTGATTACTTTTGCTCTGAAGACTCTGAGAGGCCAGAAAAGCCTGTGGCTTTCCCTAATCAGGTGTCCTCAAGCTAGGGCCCACGGGCCACATGTGGCCCACCGAGGACATTTATCTAGCCTGCCAGGTTTTTTGCCACCATTGCCTGTGCTACTTAGCAACCAACTCAACCCAGGACCGCAGTGGATTTGTTCATAGATTTTTGTTTTGTTTTGTTTGTTGTTGTTGTTGTTGTTTTGGGGGGCATCACTGCCCTCTGGTGGTCGTGGGAGCTACCCAGCCTTGCTCCCGGAGAGCTGCTGCTCAATTTGAACTGCCAAGCCAATGGGCAGCAGTCACGCACTCAACAACTACACCACCGGGGCTCAGCCCTGTTGGTTTTGTTTTTAACTATAGTCTGACCCTCCAATGGTCTGAGGGGCAGTGGACTGGTCCCCTGTTTAAAAAGTTTGAGGAGCCCTGTCCTGAGTGAAAGCTACAGCTTCAGACACCCAGTATCCCATCCTCTGTTTCCCACCTCTTTCTTGGTCTGTGCAGCTGGACTGTCAAAGTACTGAACACTGACAGAATCCGTCATCATTTGTTTGGTATCAAATAATCGCTTGCTGTGTAAAACCAGTCAGCATGTCTTCAGTTGCTTTCTCTCATTCAGGGAAAGTCTGTACTTCAAAATAAATATGTAAACATTTCTTAGTTTACCGTGAAAGTTCACCTGTTCAGCCCTTGCCCTTCAAAAAAAATCTTAGAACCCACAAAGATTAAACTCTGCCACACAAAAAGTCAGACAATCCAGCCACAGAACTGAAGTGGTTCCCACCCTTCACACTCGCCACACCCCATCAGCCAACAATAAATCCCCTCCTGACATAAAAGTCCCTCTCCCCGACTCACCAGAGAGTAAATCCCCTGTTGGCAGGAAGCCAGACTGAACAGATGTGTCTGCCACCACTTCCTGGGGTGGGGTCAGGCCGCACCAGCTTTGATCAACCAAAAGGAGGAATTTCCAGTGTCAAGGGCCCTCCACAGAGAAATCCCCAGGGCCCACGCAAGAGGTAAAGGGACTAGGGATTAAAAAGCAACGAGGAGCAGAGTGACACAAAAGATTCCTGTGTTCAGAGAGGTGATGGGCTTGGTTCTTAACCTTGTCTTTTTAGATGGTCACACAAGTGTAAATAAGCCCACTTTTCATAGCTAGAGGAAAGGAAATGCTTTAGTATTTCCTGAGTGTCGGCTTTCCAATTATTTCATCACTTTTGCTCATGAGATAGGCACACATGAAGTAATGTGAATCCTGATGCAACTACAGGTTGTGCTATTGTAATATTGCGAGTATTGACACATAATCAAAACTGGAATTTGAAAACCTCATGGCATAAACGAGTGCTCCACTGCGGACTGAAAGGTGGGGGTACAATCATACCAAGGGGCTCTGTGGGAGAAAAATCTGCTGCCATCAAGATTACATCTAAGAAATCCCCCAGGGACAGGACTATGCTGTTACATGGGGTCACTGTGAATTGTATCCATTTGACAGCATCTCACAACAAAATGTTATGACCTATCATGATAAGTCAGTAATGCAGACTCATAGACACCACCTGCCCCCCGCACCTCCCCCCCCCCAGCCTTCTCACGAGAGTACACATCGCACTCTCTAAAAAGGTAAAAAGGCAAGCCATTGAAGCTGGGCATAGCCAAGGGTATAACTGTGACAGTCTGACAAGATATTGTAACATTACTCACTGAATTTATAGGACATTTTTATGGATACGTAAGAAAAGACCTCTCACTCGGTCAGCCAGGTTTTGATATCTATTTCAGAAAATCCGTGAATATTGTGAGTTATTCCTGGAAGATGCTCATATGATATTCTATTCTCAAAGTTGTGTTCTTCAATGTAGGCTAACTACTATAAGCATAAGAGCCAAATGTCAGCAACTGAGATCTCTGACTTACCTCACTTACCTCACTGTCCTGTGCAGGTTGAGAGGAGTGAGGAAATGGGAGAAGGGACTCTGAATCTGTCTTGGCAAAAGTAAGACAGAATTCTCCTTAGATGTAAGGATATATAGAGTTACTCTCATGTGCTCTGGACATGGTATCAGGACATACCCGTCCCTGGAGAAGGACAACCTGCCTTGGTAAAGCAGAGAGGCATTGGAAAAGAGGAAGGGCCTAGATAAGATGGCTTGACAACGTGGTTACCAAGATGGGTTCAAACATAAGAAGAACTGTGAGAATAGGACCAGGGAGTGTTTTATTCTCTTGTGCATTGGGCAACTGTGATAGTTATACCATCTCTTGTCAATTTGAGACTTGCCAGTGAAGGGGGAGAGTTTAGCCTGTCAATCATGTGGCAGCTTGCTGACCTCATTTGGAGGCACGAAGAATATAA
Organism: Nesogale talazaci; assembly: GCA_004026705.1. Lineage (NCBI taxonomy): Eukaryota > Metazoa > Chordata > Mammalia > Afrosoricida > Tenrecidae > Nesogale > Nesogale talazaci. Next base: position 316,843 of record PVJH01000355.1, read on the forward strand.
AATAATTCTGTGGAGTGGGACACTCCCACTCCCTATGAGGCATCCCTGTGGAGCAGTCACATGGAGCTACACTAGAGTCCAAGAGCTGAAGTAGCCACGTGGGAACCCCTACCAGTGCGGAGATGCCTCCAATGCCACTGCATCCACGAGACTTTCCACCCACTGGCCTGTGATCTTCCTGCATCCAGGATCGTTGCACATGTTTTGTGACTCTGAAGAAGAATGTATAGATTGAAATTAGACATATGGGCTAGTATGAGAATTATGGGACTTGATCTGAACTGGGCTGGGATGTTTTTTCCATATTCAATTGCTCTTGTATATAAAGCTCTTTCTTTTACATAAATGCTTCTTCCTGGACTTTCTCTAGACAACCCAGACTGACACAGAAACTATGATTCAGAACTGATTCAACGGCCCTTAACAACAGTAACAGCATGAAGGCTGTACAGAATAAATTGCCTCATATTCTAGGGGCTTCCTCTAAGTACAAGGGAGACCAGGAAATTTCGTCAAGATCCATTCCTGGTGATAAAAGAAAGCAATCTATTTCTTAATAGTATTGAACATTGAACACTTGTTGTATGGGTTAAAGTCTGGGAAAGAAGTTGTCTTTCAAAAGGTGAATATTTCAGTTATCCATGAAAGGTTTACCATTTAGATTAGAACAAGTGAAATAATGTACAACCTCTCTCCAACATAATTATTTTAGCATTGTTATTTTCAAAATTTTCAGAGGATGGAACATTCAGGTAGAAAAAACAAATGAGCAATCACACACTTTCACACAGTCACACACACACACACATTTTTGAGTGTGAAAGCAAAGAAAAAAATCTCCAGTTGCATTCACAAATGTAATTCTCACTATTAGGGAGAAAAACTTCTAAGCATGATCAAGTTTTTCTAACACCTCTGGTTTTTAAATATATTTTAGTGTATTTTTTCCTGCTGATTATAGTTTTTTTCCTGTTGATTATAACTATGATATTTAAAATGCAAGAGGTTTAAGGGGTTGTGGAGAATGGGGAGGGGTGCCTATAAGGAGTAAGCTTTGGGAGGAGCTAAACTACTGTTTTGAATGACTATATCTTTCCTAAGTGGACAAGAAAATTCAGAGCTATGCATTGTTGTGAGCTTCGGATAAAGATGGCAGTTCTTAAGGCCAGTTAAAGGGTATGAAAAATATGGTGAGCAAAGGAATATGGAAACAGACGTGACTGTCCCTTCCCCTTGCCCCTTTCTGGTTGAAGGCACAGACCAGCAAAGCAGTGAAGGCCACCGCCTGTGGCAGAGAGTAGCAGAAATGGACGGTTGAGAGAAGAACCATGGTAGTTGGAAACTAGTTATATTAGGTCAATAAATGCATGTACTGACCACCATAAATACATCCAGGACAATGAAAGTCCAATTTCTTGCTGTTAGATAAGACATATTTAGAAGCAGACGAATATAGTGCTGGGTGGGAATTGGAGATACTGCTATACAAGCATTCATATACAAATTATATGTGCATCAGCGGTGGGATTTAGCAGGCTCACACCAGTTGGGCGGAATAGATTCCTGATTTTTGGTTGAGTTTGCTTTCAGGTGGGAAGCTGTGAGAAAATCTGCATTGAGCATTAGGATTGGAAAAGACTTTCCAAACATAGTGTTATGGCACTGTTTAAACCATTACCCCGGTTTTGTTTCAATGATCACATACAGGAAATTAAGCAAATAAATCATTTAAAATACTCATTGATTTGATATATACTCTTTTTCATCAATCCAGTAAGAACCAAATGGAACTTCCCAAATCTCCCAACTACCTGGAAAAGAAATAATAAAGATTATAGAGTTGAGAACAAAGATGGGCTGCGTGTAGTTTCAGGTCCACCTTATCTATGTGGTGCACTTGTCCAACATTATCTCTCTCTTTTTTTCAGTGAAAAAAGATACATAGGACAAAAATTGTGACCACCTAGGAATTGATACCAGATCATTTTAGTAAAGTAAGGAAAGCGGTGTTCAATCAATCAAGGGTTCCCAGCTATCAAAAAATATAGCATCTGGGGTCTTAAAGGCTTGAAAGTAAATGTGGGGCCATCTAGCTCAGAAGCAACAAAGGTCACATGGAAGATGCACACCAGCCTGTCTGACCACCTGTCAAATGGATCAGTTACCAGGCATAAAAGAACTAAAAGTGATATCATTGTGTGTCCAACTTCCTGATATGATCACTGAAGACAAATGTGTACATAAGCAAATGTGGTAAAGAAAGTTGATGGTGCCTGACTATCAAAAGATATATTATCTGGGGTCTTAAAGGCTTGAAGGTAAACAAGTGGCCTTCTAGCTCAGAAGCAACAAAGCCCACATGGAAGAAGTACACCAGCCTGTGAGACCATGAGGTGTTGAAGGGATCAGGTATCAGGCAAAAAAGAACTAAAAATTATATCATTATAAATGAGGGGGAGTATAGATTGGGGACCCAAAGCCCATCTGTAGGGGCAGCAACGTCCCCATTTAGAAGGGTTGTGGGGAGGAGACAAACCAGTAAGGGTACAGTGTAGTAATAATGAAATAGGCAACTTTCCTCTAGTTCTTAAATGATTTGGCACTGATGATTGATATATATTTTTTGTGGGCCTCACTGCCCTCTGGTAGTTATGGGAGTCACCCAGTGCTGCTCCTGAGAGCCGTCGCTGGATTTGAACCGCTATGCCCACAGGCCGCAGTCCCACACTCAACCACTTACGCCACCCGTGCTCAGCCCGATGATTGATATTTTAAATAAGATTTCTCTCCTTTCAAATGCACTGCATGCAAGAAATATAATTATAATCAAGACTGGAAAACCTATGATAAACTGTATTAAAGTATTTCAAATGCTTGAAAAGGAAAAATGTCCATATGAAAAAAGATGATGTACGCTGAGCCCCGGTGGCGTAGTGGTTGTGCGCGGGACTGCGGCCCACTGGGATGGAGGTTCAATTCCAGCTCCATGGAGCAAAGGCTGGGCCTCCTACTCCCACCAACAGAGGGCAGTGATGCCCCCCAAAAAAGAAAAAAGATGATGTATTAATTACTTCATAAATCTTCAAAAATATAGCATTTGTAGAATATCATCAATTTGTCAGCTTCTTCTGAAAAAAACTATTAGAAAACTTGGTAACAAGATTGAAAATAAGACTAGCAGATTGTAAACATTTAAATGCAAGTTATACAACAATGATTGTATAGCATGAAGAGTATAATCAGTGACACTGAATTATATATGCAGGCAAGGTTGTATTGGAGAATGTTTTGTTATGTATATATGCTAAAATTTAAAAAATAATGACACGAATAACAATGTGTGTTATTCCAAGTAGACTAGAGAAACAAATCCAGGGAGTCTCATATGTGTATAAGAAAGAGTTCTGGACTGAGCCCCAGTGGCGCAGTGGTTGTGTTTTGGGACTGCGGCTCACTGGGTCGGCGGTTCAAATCCAGCAGCAGCTCTCTAGGAGCAAGACTGGACTTACTCAGACCAGGGCAGTGATGCCAACAAAATAAAAAGAAAGAGTTCTTGTAGAGCAGTTGAATATTGAGAAAAACATCCCAGCTCAGTTCAGATCAAGTCCATAAATCTGATATTAGCCCACATGGCCAACACCAATCTGTAAAGTCCTCTTCAGATTCATGAAACATCAGCAATAAGACCAAATGAGGGAAGATCACTGGCCAGTGGGTAGGAAGTCTTGTGGATCCAGTGGCATTGTAATCATCTCAGTACTGGCAGGGGTCTTGATGTTCTCTGGCTCCAGAAGTCAAGCTCCATCAGCCTCTCTTCATGTGTTTTCTTCACAAAAATGTCTTGCAGAGAGAGAGAAACGGAGAGAGAGAGAGAGAGAGAGAGAGAGAGAGAGAGAGAGAGAGACTGTTTCTCCCACCTCCAGCAAGGAATACAGACGTTCCCAGAATCCTCAGGAGAAGGCCATGCCCACACAGAGTCCTCCTTAGCTAGGGCCTGACTAAACTTTATCCCTTCTCTCCGAATCCTCAAACTGACACCAGATGATGTAACTACCACACAATGAGTACAAGAAAGAAACAAATGTTCTAAAATTGATTGTGGTAATGGTTGTACAACTAAGCTTGATATAATTGAATTATTGAATTATAAGGCATGTGGAAGAAATACCAAAAAAAATCTGTTAAAGAATAAATAGTAAAAGCAAGTTGTAGCCAATTTCAATATAGGAATAAGTGATAATTTTGCCATTTTGGGCCAGATTACTAGAATATTGAATATTACTAGTTCCATGGGAAACAATTGAAGAACAATTGCTCATATTTAATGAGATTTTTAATGTTCAAATTGATATTAATGGCTATCAATATTTTCTTGGAAAAATTCTAAAAAATTCCCAGAATAATACATTTTGGGGGGGAGACATCACTGTCCTCAGGTAGTGGGAGTAGGAGGCCCAACCTTTGCTCCGTGGAGCTGCAATTGAACCTCCATCCCAGTGGACCACAGTCCCGCGCACAATCACTACGCCCCCGGGGCTCAGCCCCCAGAATAATACATTTTTTAAGTGTTCAAAGAACTAAAAGTATTCTCAAAATAATTGCTGTAAGTTAAGCAGAAGCAGAAAGGGATTTTACAATGATGAATAAAGTATATTCAGAGAAGAGAAGTCCCCTACTTCTTATATACCCAAAACAAAGACTATTAGCCTAACTGGCCTACCTCTAAAGGAACAGGACCCTACTCCTACAAAAGAGAGTTAAGGATAATTCATACAATTGATTATGATTGGTTAAAAGTAAGAATATTGCAAGTGTAAATTCCAATCAAAAGGCAATAGGGGGGAAAGCAATAGGGAAATGTCTCCAACAACGCTATTGGGTTTTTTTAAATCAGGTATCATTTAATATTCTTTTCTCATTTAATATTTTATTAAATTTTAAAACTCTCTTATAGTATTATCTAGTCAGGTGTGGTTTTTATTGTTCTTAAGTTTTAACTGTATGAAAAATTTTAAAACTTCCTTTTTATCTTTTTAATATTTTATACACAGAAATGTATACATAAATTACTAAAGATGTATGTTGTGAGTATTATATATATAGTATATCAATTTATCGGTATATATACACATATGCTGCCTTGGTTTTCACCAACCACATAGCATCTAGATCCTGACTAAATACCATCCTCCACTCAAAATAACCAAGTTTCCTTTAAGGAAATTCAACTTTCATGACGGTGACAGAAAAAATTCCAAGATGTCTCTGGAATATCTTGTAACAGAAAAGAAGGAAATGCTCAAAGAATAGTAGGTGTATATCCAAAGAACATAGAAGGCAGAGGGGAAGACATTTAACATAAGAAGTATTCGAGGGTCAAAATAAATAATGATGTTACTATGTAGAGATTTACAGATATAAATACATTGTTGGGGAGGAAGAGAAAGTTCTTCCATGAGTAGAATGACAATTAACAAACTGGAAAGGATGGTGGAAAAGGAAAATCACCATTTGGGAAGTATATTGGAAATAGGTGATTCACCTATAGGCTAACGCTAGAGTGAAAAACAATATTAGTGTAATCTCACGTATATCTTCATAATCAATTATGGAGAGAAAATTTGTGAATTTAAGGTGGCAACACTTGGCATCAAGTCAAGGTTAACAAAACCCAAGAGTGAGGGGATGAGTTGAAGTTTTTTGACTCCTATGATGATGTAAAAAGTGGAGTTAATCCCTTCTGTGTCTTTCAGGTGCAAATCTATGATCTATGTCTGATCATGAGGAAATATCACATGGATCCAGGTAGAAGGTCAAGGTAGTCAAAATATAAAATGAAAGGCCTATCTTCTTTTAAAGTATTGAGACATGGAAACAGAAAAGAGCTAAAGAACTGTTCCCAAATGAAGTAGCCTAATTGGAATGATAATTAAATGCAAAAACCACTTCTGGATAGAATCTGGCATCAGAAAGGAAAAGAAGATAGTTTAAATGGTTACTGAAATTTAAAAGGACTCTTAGGTAGACAACCATGCGGTATCAAAATGAACACTAACTTGGAGTACGTATGCTGGTTAGATAAGAGAATGTTCTTCAGAAACACACACTGGAGTGTGTCCAGGTGAGGGATATCAGTTTTGTAAGTTTGCATTCAGAAGGTTCAAAAAGCAGCAAATGACAATATGGAAATATATGAATGGTGAAGCAAATGCAATGAAAAAGATGTGAAAATTCTCTGTACTAATCTATACCATGATAATTTTAAAACGATTTCTAATAGTGGCCACAAGAAAAAGTACTTTTTCCATTTAAAATAAAGTATTCTGGGTTTCTAATTATATCTGCTTCGATGTGTTTGAGAAGCTCCAAAAGAGTTTTTAATGGCTCTTAACAATTTTTCTGGTTCCAGTGCTTTATTTATATGCAATCTCATTTCAACACAGCACTCAAAGAATCCAAGTTTTTATACTTAACTTTTATTAAATGCACATCAACCTTTATTTAGTGACAATATGTAACGTATTAATTTTAAAAAACAACAATTTTATTTTGAGATGTTTTATATCAGATGGTTGATTACTCTATGGTGAACATACTTCCCTAGTGTCTTAGTTCTCTTTAGAGGCCTGTCTATGTTTGACTGAAAATTGTGCCATTGGGATCGATTTAGTTCCAACCTAAAGGGTGACTAAGGGTGATAGTCTTCAGGTTCCATCAGTCTCAGTCTTAAGTGTGCCTGCTCCTTTTCATGATTTTGAGGTTGTTCCACATTTTTCCTCTCATCTCTCAAGGAGCTAATATGATTCCTTTCAGAAAACTTGGTTGTGGTAGCTGAGCACTATCTAGGTCTACTGGTGTCAGGATGTAAGAAACTGATGTTTGAGTGGTCCATTCAATGCTTTAGACTAACTGCTTCCATGTATCTTCAACTTCCTTCCATTTGCTTTCCTCTTGGATGGTGGCTCATACATTTTTAAGACCCCAGATATAACACACCAGAATAAGATATAAAACCTTCTCTTTGTGGACTACATACCAATATATTATATCAAAGTCAGCAGTTCAAACCCCTTTATGAGCGAGAGATGAGACTGCCTGCTCCCAGGAAGACTTACAGCTTCAGCAAGCCCTACATAAGTTTACTGTGAGTCCAAACCCACTTGATGGTAGTTTGTTTCCTAGTTGGGGCTTTAGTCTCCCATGGTATTTTCACATTCCAAGAAGTAAGTAAACAAACATGTGTACCTGTTCCTGGCATTCTCTGGGAAAACGAATTAAGATTATTACCTTTTCTTCAAGGTCTTCCAGAAGTATTTAGAGGTAGCTCTGTGGGAGACTACTAGATGCAAATTGTCTGAAACTAGACAATATGTCTTATTCTATCAAGGCATCAGGGGTACACCAAAGTCCCTGTTTGAAGCTCTGCTTCACCAGCCATTAGGCCCCATGAAGCTAGAAGAGAACTCAGAACTAGCAAGCAGTGACATTTATGTTTGTGCTACTCAAGTCTGGGAGCTGAGAGAAGGGTGTTAAGTTTTGACACATTCTTTGTTCCCTGTCTACATAATTTCACTTTCATAATGAAATCTTTCTATGTTAGAATAGGAGATGTGTGTGGAGCTGGGGGTGGAGGGTGGGGTGGCAAGTGTTCCCAAATCGTCCAATGTGGAATTGCTTTTGGCTATTTCCAAACCTAAATGAATCAGCCAAGTGCATTTCAGTCCAATCTTATTCAAAGAAGCAACAACAACAATAACAACAGTAATGAATCTCCCTCCTGAGTGTGAGACTATGAGAGCCAAGGTCTAACTTGTTGTAAACAAATCATCTCAGTAGAGAGGAGGTAGAGGTTAAATAAATGTCTCTAACAACTAGGATTTAATATCAGACTATTAAAAACAGATTTAGTTGCATGTAAAAAGAGAAGCAGGCAATAGCTGTGTGGATGCTTTTCTCTGGGTTCTGAGTGGGAAATATAATTTTTTTTGTTCAGACACTTTATGTTGACTCATGGTGAGAGAAATATAGTTATAAAAATATTCTAGGGCCAAGTAGATGCATGGCTAGAAATCTCACTGAAAATATCTATACATGAACAACACCTAACAAGATTATAATTCTAAAGTTAATTATATCATAATTATTTGAGTAGAGTATGGATGTCATCTTTTTAATATGCAATGATCCTTTCCTCCAATGAGTCACTGACAGAAATGAAAACTTTGAAATGTGTAAGCAAAAACTAAACATTTTCCCTAATCCCAGACTGTCTCATCTCTGACTCATGGAAAGGGTCTGAACTGCTAAGCTTGATACCCTATATTGTTATGTAGTCCACAAAGAGAATACTAAACATTTGTCATACTTTGGAGAATTTTCCCCATCAGTTTATGTTCTGTACATATGCAACCATCCAGTTATAATTGTCCCATCAATTAGTATTATATTGCACACACTACTCTATAATGTCTTTTCTCACATAGCAAGTAAAGGAATTATCCTATATCATTAAATATTATTCTAAAACATGGTTTTGAAATTGCTGCAGATTATTCCTTCTTATGTTCCCACATCATTTCCTTGACAATCATTTTATTGTCATATGAACACTAAAATTATTTTTAAGTGTTTGTTATGACAAGCTGGCTTGCAATTTATAAAATTACTATATGAAGTGGCAAGATCACAGGTAGTTATTTGGAACTCTTTTGGCAGAATGCTGCTTTAACAAGTGGTACAAATTCTTTTCTGACAGCAGGTAAGTTTCCAGATCTCCCAGTCTTCGTTGGTATAAATTCAGATATGTATCTTAATGTATCAGACTATTTTAAGAAAAAGTTTTAATGATAATTTTCATTTCTTTAACTACTCATAAAGTTAAATGATTTTCACATTTTGCGTATCTAGTGATGTTGGTTTTTACATATGTTGCTTTAGTTTATTCCTTCCTCAGTTTCTTTGAATATTTTCACAAAGATCATATTTTTTTTTTCTAATGAACTTGCTAGGACTCATACTCAAGGTGATAAATATTTCCAAGGTTTGCATATACCTGAAAATGCTGTTTATGGTTCATTTGTTGTTGCTGTTTTGTTAGACAAAAAAAAAGTTCTTATGTAGTCATAACTTTGAGGTGTGCTTTTGTAATATAAATTCTCCTGCAAGTTTAGAAAAGCCCTATCCTATTATGCTTTACCCTACAGGATAGAATAGAACTGCCTTGTAGGTTATCCTAGACAGTAAATCTTTTCAGGAGCAGAAAGCCTCATCTTTCTTCTGGAGAGTAGCTAGTGTGGTTGAATCACTGACCCTGAAGTTAACAGTCCAAAGTTTAATCCACAGCACCACCAGAGTTGCTTTAGGGTCACGGAGTGACAGAACTAACTTGATGGTCATGGATTGTTTATCTTATTCCCAGCAAGATAAATGTACAGGTTGGTTTGTAGTTGTGACGTTTCAATTTAAATTGCAGTGGTCCGCTGATTTTGGCATCCCAATTAAAAGGTACAATCCACTCACGGAGGGCATAGTCAACTGAAATAACTGGAAAATCATCTTAGGCTTCTGCAAATAAAGGAGCTTCTGGTGTTGTCATACAGGGAATAGAATTAACTAAAAGACTTGGGACAATTGGAGACATTGCCTCTTTCAGGTAAAAGTTAAAATGCTGTTTTATCACTGGTACCATAGCCAGTCCCTAAGATCTATCTGAGCAATAGAAATCAATTCAGGTAGCAGGAAACTGCAGTAGGCATTTTGGATAACAGGCATAGGAAGAGGTTATCAAGGCAAATAGAAAAATGAAGAATAATGTAAAAAAGTATGGAGATGACTTGTTATAAATTGAATTGCATCAAAAAATAAATATTTAAAGCCTAGCATTCCTACCTATGAATGTGACTGTGATGAAGTGAAATTCATCACGTAGGCATATTTTTTGGAATAGATACAAATATGGATCTCTTCCAGTTGGTTAGCCAAATAGTTGTCTTCCAATTTTTCTAGCAGTTTTGAGTGAGTACTTCCAGTGCTTCACCAACTTGCAACATCTCCATTGGTATTCCATCAATTCCTGTAACCTTGTTTGGAGCTAATTCTTTTAGTGCCTTCTGGAATTTTTCCTTCAGTATGCACTCAAAAGCAAGATAACCCCATAGAATGTGCAAATTATAGAACACTGATATTGAGGTCCTGTGCAAGAGAAATTTTGCTGAAGATCATGATTCAGCAATGGGTGCAGCAAACATGGACATAGATTCAGGCCAAATTCAGAAGAGGAAGTGGAATAAGAGATATCATTGCTGACATCAGGTGGATCTTGGTTAAAAGCAGGGAATACCAGAAAGACATTTACCTGTGCCTCATGAAAAGGTATTGAAGTATGTGCATTGTAACAAACTATGCACATGCAGAAACTGTACATGAATCAAGAGACAGTTGTGAGAACAGAACAAGGGGATAGTGCCTGCTTTTAAGTCAGGAAAGGTGTGCATCAAGGTTGTAGTCTCTCATCAGAGAATCTGGATTATATGAAGAGGAATGAGATATCAGGATTGGAAGAAGGTTTCCTAACAACCTGTGACATGCAGATGACACAACCGTGATTGCTGAAAGTGAGGACGACTTGAAGCATTTGCTGATGTGTCAAGGGCTACAGTCTTCATTACAGATTGCAATCCAGTGTAAAGATGACCAAAATCGTCACGGCTAGACCAATAGGTAACATCGGGATAAAGTGAGAAAATGTGGAGGTTGGCAAGGATTTTGTCTGGCTTGGATTCACAATCAATGCTCACGGAAGCGGCTGTCAAGAGATCAAAAGATGAGTTGCGCTGGTCACTCTTCTGCACAAGACCTTTGTAAAGTACTGAAAAGCAAACATGCTACTGTGAAGACTAAGAGTGCCTCCTACCATGGTCTTTTCAGCTACCTCAAATGCATGTGAAAGCTGAACATTGGATAATGAATGCCAAAGAAAAATCAATGCATTTGAATTATGATTCTGAGGAAAATACCACGTACTACAAAACGAACAAACAGATATGCCTTAAAAGAATTACAGCAAAATGCTGCTTAGAGGCAAGGATGGAGACACTATGCCTTGGATACTTTGGACACATCAGGAGAGACTAATCCCTGGAGAAGAACATTGTTCTCAGTAAAGTGGAGAGGTATTAAAAAAGAGGAAGACCCTCAATGAGATGAGGCTCATTGCAACCATGGGCTCAAACATAAGAGAGTAAAAATAATTGTGAGGACAGTGCAGGACCAAGCAGTACTTTGTTCTGCTATGCATGGTCAGTGTGAGTCAGAATGGACTTGATGACACCGAAAAACGACATGCCTCCTCCATCCACATCTCTGTCCTTCCCACCAGGTGATGGGCGGTACCATGCAAATAAGGTGTAGCGAATGCTAACGTTGTTTCTCAAGAAGCAGAAGCCCCCAATGAAGCATGTGTTAGATTCCTGTCTACAGTGGTAGCAATCCCATGAAACAGTGAGGTAGAGAGGCAGGCAGGTTCCTGGCTCAAAGAAAGAGAAGCCAAGGCACCACATGATTCAGAGGTTGAGATTCAGAGAGAAGTTGAGAAGAGGTGCTGTTCTGAACTAAAGTCTATCTTCTGAAGGTTTGCAGATCTTGGTTTGTGTACCCTGTTAGCTTCCCTTAACAAAGCCTCGTACTTGCCAGGGTTGTCACTGATTCTGTGTGGCCATTGCAATAGAAGATGATTGAATCCATCAGGGAAGTACAGCATCTTGGGAGGAACAATGGATGTCAGAACAGGGTAGAAGAAGGGCGGAGGGTAGAGGCATGTCGGACCTCTGTCCTGTGGCATTAGGCCCTCAGCTGGTGAAGAGTTGAAATCTTCTGATTGGTATAGTCAGAGGAAGTCAGATGTGGGTGGTCTCCACACTATTTCCTTAATGTGTTCATATCTATACCATTTCCAGTCTTGGGTGGGTCCGTAACAATTTTGTTCTACTCTGTAAGACCTTTGAGAATGAAATTCAACCAATCGTTTAAATGGCTGTTTTTGTTAACTGTCCTCTACTCAGTTCTGACCCATAGTGACCCTATGTATAGCACAATAAAATACAACCCTATCCTGCACCCTCCTTCACAAGTGTGCCTATGTTTGAGCCTCTCTTTGCAGTCCATGGGCCAATCCATCTTGTCAAAAACCTTCCTCTCTTAAGCTTCCCCTCTACCTTATCAAGCATGATGTACTTGTCCAGGAATGAGATGTAGGGACATGTGCTAAGGAAGCAGCAAGTCAGAGGGAGGTGGGATGACTAGACTCAGCCTTTGTGTTGAGATGGGTGTATCCCAGTATAGGTCAACAGACCTGAAGACCGCCCCACAAGATTGAGATGTCCCCTAGAGAGAAGCCATCAAATGTGAATGTTGTAACTATGTGGCTCTTTGTCATGAACTATGAGCAGAATCATGTGTTGTGTTCAGCACCATCATTTATAGCATAATGCTTACTGTAATTTTATGGAGGAACACTTGGGAGAGAAGAGAGGGGTAAAGCTATCGGAGTGAAAAGATCCACACCATGTTCAGATCGTTGTTCTGAGGTCCCCCTATACACCGAAACACAAACACATACAGTCTAAAACACAAATAGAAAACCTACAGCCATTCGGTGGATTCCATCTCATAGTGAATGTGTACAGGGTTTCCAAGGTGGCTTCTGTATGGAAACTCATGGAAAACTTGTCCTCCAAGAGTCCATGCTAACTCTTAGCAGCCTATGGGACAGGGTTGAATGGACTGCCCCTCTGCTGGTTTCCAGGCTCCAACTCTGTGAGAGTAGAAATCTCATTTCTTTCCTGTGGAATAGTTGGTAGATTTGAAATGCCTTACAGTTAATGGTCCAGCTCCATCTCTGAAAGCACCACTAAGCCTTCTTATGTCTTCTAGCAATTCTGGGAAGCTACCCTAGGACTCCAGCTAAGATAGAACCATCAATGGGAAAGAATAACCACCAAGAAGAAGGAGCCAACTGCCCCCTCCTCACCCCCAAAATTCTAGATACAGGAGACTAACAAGGAGCAGGGGAAGAATGGAAATTAACTTATACTTAAAAGAAAATTGGCTAGTACTGACCACAAAGAGGTCTGTCTCCTCCAGATGTTAAGCAATGCTATCTACCGGAAAATAATCTTGTGTCCACAAGAGTTGGAACAGCAATCACAGTTAGTGAGAAATAAAGTTCATTTTGAAAATTGCCAACTAAAAGAACCACTTTAAACCTGGATTCTGATCTTCCTCAACTACGTGGTGTTTTTCTCCTTTATAAAAGACAACAAAATTGACCCTTTGGTCACTTCCACAGAACATGAAAGGCCATCTAAGGGAAAACAGGATATGGTTAAGGACAATGACAGGTCTGCAAACCACAAACAGAGCCAACAGATGCATAAAGCCCTGGTGTTTTTCAGCAAGTGGAAGAAAAGCAGGCATTCAAGAGGAGAACAATGGCGTGAAAATAGTACGGTTAATTGTGCCCAAGCCAAATAGTTCTACCTTTCCACTTGTGACAGTTCATTGTCACGTGAGGAGAATGCCTGGAAATGAACTTTTGTACATCGGATGCCCTCTTGCCTGTGTTCTGAAGCCCGCTATGTGGTTTTCAGTGTTTATCATTATTACTGCAATCTTAGAAATGACAAGAAATTATTCCCAACAGGGAATCACTAATCCTTCTCACCACAGATTATACATTTATATATACAGATACACTCTCACACGCGTTACCTAAATTACATCTATTCCAAACCAAACTCACTGCCCTGAAGCCGATTCTGTTATAAAAAGATAGTGAAAAATTACTATGTATTCTTTTAGGTTGGGAAACCCCTTGTATTTATATGTCTCCCATAAGCATTTAATGCCAATCAGTCTGGAAAAACTTGGTTGAAGCAAAGAGAATGTAAACAGCTCTTCAAATCAAATCATATTTGGTCTAAAGCACTGGAAGACTGGAGATTTCTGCTACATGTTTAGAGAATGAATTCAGAAGACTTCAAGTAGGTATTCTGCAGTTTCCTCAATTGCTGTCGCAATGTAGCACCTGTGATCAAGGGGAAAATGAACAAGGGCAAAGATCGATTGCAATCAATAAAGCAATAGCAATGCATTAAGATATTACTCTCCATAGCACTCAGCTTTTTCCTCCTGCTGCATTTCCTTTAAATGCCCTTAATCTAGGAATGAGGATTTTTAGAATTTGAGGCAGATTGTAAAGAAAGACATAATCATTTAAACTTGACTAATTTAGAAGAACATTAGCTCCAGAGCAAAATATTAAGCACAATCTATTAAATTTACTATTTCTGCTATTCATCAATTTAGCTGATCGTTACAAATAAGTACAATATAAAGGCTATAGCCAAGGCACTTAAAGTAAATGAAAGAGAAAAGTGAGACTGTGCAGTTTTTAAGCAGTTTATTTTGAAAGTTCTTTTACTTTCTCCCTCGACCCACATCTTTTGTATCACTTGTAAAAAATAATTAGAAAGGGTAAAAGCCAGAAGAAAGGTCCAGGAAGCAACCTATGAATAGGCTATTCATGAAAAAGTTGGCTTGCTCATTTAAAGAGCCACAAAGTGCTTAACAGACACTCCTGTAAAAATTGTGAGGAAAATGGTGGCAAGGATATTCCTTCTTAGATCCTGGAGATGGTTGGGCTGGTGGTTCTTGGCACATAATCCTATAGGTTTATAATGTCTCCTCCAAATCTGTAGATTCCTATAGGTTCCCATGACATAACTCACAGCTTCATTTCAATTGCGCAACTTCAAAGGTTCTTTCACTGCTCCTAATCACAAGAGTACTACATAATCATAAACACCTTGAGGGCAGAAACTAAGCCTCATTCATCTTGTCTTTGTTCCTAGTGACTCACAAAGCCTTTGGACTATAGAACTGTAACTGCTTAATATTGGAATGTTGAGAGATGAGCTCAAAACCTTGATTTAAATTTTTTTTTGAACTTGGCCCTTAATTTATGCTTCCAACTTAACTCATCTTCACTTTACCATGTAACACCTAGGTCACTGACCTAGAATGGCATAGGTAAAGTGGTTACCCAAGAACACCCCTATTTCAAATCCAGCTCTACTCCTTACCTAGTTTTATTCGATTGTATATCTTGGCACCTGGATATCCTGACTGAATTTTGTTACAATAATGTTGCTGACATAGGTAGAAAACACTTGAAATTTATGGGTTCTGCCATTTTTATGTTTTTTACATTTTGAGTGATGGATCGCTTTGAAATTCACTGATTTTTACAAAAACTGTCAACGTAAGGGACAAAGCAGTGATTTATAGATAAACATATGAGTCTACAAGTCTAAGTTGCCAAGCTGCCCATTTCAAAAACATAGTGAATTACAGGAGAAGCAAATGGGTGGAACTAGAATGCGTCCTTTCATTTCCCAAAGTACAGTGATAAGCAATGTCCCTTTGCAATGAATGCTTCTTGTTAACCTCATTGATCACTTGCACTGGGGTAGGGGAATGTCTCATCCAAATCCCTAGTCATGTCTTTAAAAGAAAAATGAATTAGAGTAATCTCTTACAAGTATGGCACATTACACACTTGATCCTTTCTTTAGAATTTTATGACAACCTCTAAAATTTTACACCAATAGTGTAGCTGTGGTTTGGAGATGAATTGCTCAAGGAACATACGAACGGAATCCAAATTGGAAATTATTTCTAAAATCCACATTATATAATAGTGCTTATGATTGTAAATGATGCCAACTAAGAAATGGGGAGTCACATCTACCTTCTTTAGAAAATAAAAAGGAATAGAATTTTAAACTCTAACCCAGGATCATTGAAAAAAGAGCTGTGGTTAAGGTGGTATACTCAGGGAGAGCTATGCCAAGAAAACTAGTCATCAGAGAGGAATAATGTAGACCTCTGGGAAAATATGAAGAAGAACTTGGCTTCTCTTGCTCAGTATATCCCTGCTATATTCTGTAGCCTCTTTCCTTGCCTTCGTGCTCCGAACACTGAGATAAAAGCCAACATAGCACACACACCCTTGTGTCATCTAAGACTTTGATTCATCCTTTCCACTGCTGGTCATCTATCACTTTCGAGTTCTCCACCCAAGTTATTATTTTCTCCACTCTTATTTGACATTTTAGCCATAGTACGCCTCTTTGCATGATGATCTTCTCTGGGAAAAGGACATCATGCTCGGCAGAGTAGAAGGACTGTGAAAAGGAGGATGACCCTTGACTAGATGGCCTGGAACACTGGCTGCGACAATGGGCTCATGCATAATAACAGCACCGTGAAGCTGGCATTGAATGAGACCGGGCTTTGCACTATTGCGCAATGGGTTTCCATGAGTTGGGAACAACGTGGTGGTGCCTGACAATCACAGCAGTTGCTTAGCACTAGTTCTTAGACATTTGGTTTTCTCTAAACATTAAACATTGTTCAATAATAAGTGTTTCTAGGAGGACTACTGCCCCCAAAACCCAATGCTCTCCCACCAAGCCAGACTGTTAACCAAGCGTTCTATCTAGCAGTTCTGAAAAGATGGTGTAACAGTGAGAACAACAAAAGGCCTGGTTTGTGGCAGATGGGGGACTGGTTTTGCCACCAGAATGATGCACCTGCTCGTGCACCCAACTCAGTGCAAAAGTTTTGGGCCCAAAGCAGCGTACTCTTGTCCCACGCACCTTACTCACCTGACCTTGTCCTAAGAGACTCCTTTTTCTTTCTGTGAATGAAAAGGGACGTAAAAGGACATTGATTTGATGCAGAAAAAAAATGAGGGAGGTGTTGCTGTCAGTCATCCAAGCATATGATTTTTAAAAATGTTTCCAAGAATGGAATAGCAGGTTTGACCAATGTGTTATGTGTAATGTAGAGTACTTTGACGATGATATTGCTGTTTTGTAAAAAAAAAAAAAAAAGAAAGAAAGAAAGAAAGAATAGAATCCACAGTAATACTCAACATAATCAGATTTTGACATGAAATGTCAAGAAATTTTGCATCGGAGCTTGAACAAAACATCAGAATCTGACTGAATACAAGTGATTTTTGTAAACAAAAGCATTTCGTGTTTCAGTCACTCTGCCTTAGTTGGCGTTGTTAGTACACATCTTGTTATCCTTGTGTGGCTGTTTTCCAAGTATTTTGCCATAACTTTATTAGTTTCTGTGGATTTTTGTCCTGTTTTTAGATTAAAAAAAAACATGAGTACTAGAAAGAGGTTTTTGAAAAGACTCATCATGATAAGAAACTGGTTAACTGTGTTATTGATATTGCTGAAGATAATTTAGCAAACACTTTTAGAGAACAGTTAAGGAAATGCCAACAGCAGACCACATGAGATAGGTTTTGTTTGTTTGTTTGAAGAGAAATCTAGCCAGGTCCTAGTGAAAAAAGGCAAAGAAGGGCATAAGCAGCTCCCAGATGATTTTATAGAAGGGGATTTCCCTTCCAAACAATGACTTTCTCTCCATCCCTCCTGTCCACATTCACATCCACAGATCCAGCTCCTCTTCCATGCCAAGGAATGGGTCACACTATAGTTGTTTAAACCTTTGTAAATGTCTTTCTTGTTTAAATTCTATTATTTAACTCTGAACTTATTTACTTTGAAATTTCTACCTAGTGTTTTGTCTAAGAAGGCAAGGTTAGGGTAAAATCTTGGTGGTCGAGAATGGATTGATCCATTTGAACTTCTTTCTCTTTTTTTGCTTTTTAGTTATTTTATGAGAAAAATTGATTCAGAATTTGTCTGCATCACATTTCACCATGCCTTCTAGAATGGATTAGTGTTGAAGTCTGGGATTCTACTGCATATAGCTTTGAAAAAGGAATTCTGGCTTTGGGGAGGGCAGGTATCCCCTCAGACATCTTTGGTTCTCCTTTAAAGTTTTCACATGTAGGAATTTATTCAAACATCACATCATTCTCTGAGGATGACTATTAGTATTTCATTTTCAGAAATGCAAAACTAATTCTTGTTCAAAGTCACAGGCAGCAAGTAGCATTAGGATTTGGGTTCGGAGTCTGCATTCTTCCTCAGAATGCTGTGTGGTATCATTAAGTTAGTAACAACCCTGCACATGACAGTGAAATGTGGCCCAGGTGTGAGCCTTCCTCACAGTCGCTGCGATGTCTGCATTGTTGAAGCCACTGTATTAATCCATCTCATTGAGGGTCTTCTTTTTCACCAATTCTCTACTTCAGCAAGCATGAGGTCCTTCTCCAGAGGCTAATCCATCCTTGTAACACACCCAAAGTAAGTGAGAACTGGTCTCATCGTTCTCCTTTCTAAAAAGAACTCTGGCTGTACTTTCCTTAAGACCAATTTGTTGTTCCTCTAGCAACCCATACTTAATTTTCTTCATCACTACCCCAGTTCAAAGGCAAGCACTCGTCTCTTCTCTTCCTTATTTACTGTTCAGTCAGCTATATTCCCTCAAAAACGTCAGAGTTGCTACAGGCAATTTTTCACTCCCTCAACTCAATTTCCCTCAAAAATGTCAGAGTTACTTTAGGCAAATTTTCACTCCCTCTACTCAATTTCCACTCCATCTTGTTAACTATGGATCCCCATATCTGGGTACTACTCTCTAAAGCTTAGCAGAAAGGAAGTGCCCTAGTAGACCTGAATCACAGATTTTAAATAAATTTGTCTTTTGGACTCAGATTTGGATGCAGAGGAGTCCATAGAGAAATGTCACTCACTCTTGGAAGGAAAGAAAGTAGAACACATCCTGGTCCACCAAGCCCCAAGGACAATATTCCTGCTTAGAGCAGCCAATGCACAGAGAGGACCATAGAGCCGACCTCACCATAAGACAAAATATCCCTCATTGACTCATTGGGCTACAGGAGAAAACACTGGAAATACAGTGTGGAAATTGTTCCCGATCTAACCACATCACAGCAGGGCAAAACACTAAGAGCATGCAAGAGAGTAGCAAAGGGAGCAAAGCAATGAAGTTTGTGGATGATACCCAAAATAGACTTTGGGGTCAGGCTGTGACACTCTATCAGACTTGACCCGAAAACACTCCTAAAGGTCAACAAACAGACCTCGAACTATCTATAGGCTTTTCTTTTACTGTTGTTGGTTTTTTGTTGTTTTTGTTATTCGTTTTGTTGTTTTGCTTTGCTTTGTCTTATTTTTGTGTCTTATTGGCTCTGCATGTCTATCTAGATAAGATCGGTGGGATGAAAAATCCAGAGGAGAAAACAATGGGACCAACAATTCTGGGAGGACACAGAAAAGGGGGAGGTGAGGGGAAGGAAGAGGGGTTCCAACAAACTCAGGGACAAGAGAACAATAGTGATCTAAAATTGGTGGTTAGGAGGGTGTATGATGCCTGTTGGGGCTTGATTAAGGGCAATGTAGAAGAGAGGAATTACTGAAAACTAATGGAGGCCCAATATGATACTGGGACAAGAGGAAAGTAAAAGGAAATAGAGGAAAGAATAGGAGACAAAAGTTATTTATTAAGGTCTAAATACAGGCATGTACACATGTAAATATATTTATATAAAGCTATGTGCATATACTTATATGCTAGGTATTAATCAGAAGATGGACATTGGACCTCTACTCAAGTATTCCCTCTACCCAAGAACACTTTGTTCTAATAACCAGGCATTCTCACCTTCCCAAAATGATCACTGAAGACAAAATGGGTGCATAAGCAAATGTGGTGAAGAAAGCTGATGGAGCCTGGCTATCAAAAGATATAGCATCTGAGGTCTTAAAGTCTTGAAAATAAACAAGCAGTCATCTACCTGAGAATCAACAAAGTCAGTGTGGAAGAAGTACACCAGCCTGTGTGATCATGAGGTATGGAAAGTATCAGGTATCAGGCATCAAATACCCAGAACAAAAAAATCTTATCTATGTGAATGAGGGGGAGGGCAGAGTGGAGACCCAAAGGCCATCTGTAGACTATTGGATATCCCCTTACAAAAGGATCACAAGGAAGGGACAAGTCAATTAGGTGCAGCATAGCAATAATGAAATATACAATTTTCCTATAGTTATTCAATGCTTCCTCCCCACCCCCCACAACCATGGCCCAAATTTTACTTTACAAATCCAGCTAGACCAGAGTATATATGATGCTGGAGAGAGAAGAGCTGAAAACACAGGTAATCCAGGACAGAAAAATCCGTCAGGACCAATAATTAGAGTAGCAATACCAGGACAGTAAGGGGAAGATGGGAGGGAGAAAGGGGTACCAATCATAGGATCAACATACCCCCTCAGGGGGACAATCAACAGAAAAGTGGGTGAAGGGAGTCAGTGGATGATGCAAGATATGAAAATAATAGTAATTTACCAGAGTTCATGAGGGAGGGAGAGTGAGGAAGGGAGGGGGAAAATGAAGAACTGAAATCAAGTATTCAAGTAGGCAATTTGTGAAAATGATAATGGCAACATATGTACAAAAATGCTTGACACAATGGATGAATGTATGGATTGTGCAAGAGCCCCCAATAAAATGATTTTTAAGAAAAGATACATGAACAAAAAAAGAAAAATGTCACTCTTGTGATATTTCATTTGACCCCAAATGAGTTGGGCATGGCCAACTTTAAGCATGGACAATAGAAATAGTCTATTAATATGTTTCTATCCATAATTCCCTATGTAATATATTATAACTTTGGGTGTGTCTGTAGTTATAATCTCCTTTCGAAGAAAGTTCTCTGCTATACTAATGGAAAGGGTTAAGGTAGAATTAGTTCCTGATTTTACTAGAGGGTTTGAACCAAGTCACACTCTTTCTTTCATTGGAGGTATGGTCTGCTAAAAGAACACAAACATACACACACACACATCTCAATGAAAACCATTCCTCTTTGTATAAGAGCCATTATGGACAGAGAGAGATACCCTGAGATGGTCAGAAAAGCACGTTCAAGAGCTCTACCTGGAGTGATAGAAGCTGCATTCGTGCGGGTAGCCTCTGTCATGGCTGCTATAGTGTGCTTTCCACCACCTGTCTGCCTGCTAGTTGGTCGTACTGTGGTGCTTGTGGGCTGCTGTGATGCTGGAAGCTATGCCACTGGTATTTCAAATGCCAGAAGGGTCACTGAAAGTGACAGGTTTAGTGGATCCCCCCAGGCTAAGAACAGGCAAGGATAAAGAGCTAGAATCCACACTTTGAAGGAAGGATCTGCTGAAAACTTTTGTATAGCTTAGAGACATTGCAAATACTTAGGGCCTAATGAATGGAGGCAGAATATTGTCAGATAGAGAGCTAGAGGATGACCCTCTTGGGTGGGAAGGTACTCAAAATTTATCTGAGGAGGATTTTATTTCTCAGAGGAGCTATTTCTCATGGAGTTGACCATGGTGACCTGAATCAGAAAAGCCTGTGGGAATAGAACCTTCAGGAACTTCATTTGCTGATGAGGCATGGCTCATGGTAAAGAGAAACAGCTGCAAAAATCCGCTGATGACAGGAACTTAGAATATTTGAAGTATGAAGCTAGGAAATTTGGAAGCAGTCAAAAATGAAATGGAACCAATTACATGGCATGTAGCAGCAAAATGTGCTTTTGCTATTCGTTGCCTTCAAGGAGTCCCATAGTGGCTTGTAGGAAAGCCATGCACACCAAGATAAAACTCTGCCCGGTCTTTTGCTTTCTTTATGATGACTAGTATGCCGGAGTCCACTTTTGTAGCCACTGTGTACTGTGAGTACCTTATAAACTAAGGATTGCAGGTGTGGAGGCTGATTTTTATACATAGAACAGCAGGCTTATCTTTTTATTCTGTCTCAGGTGGACGTTCTCTTGTACAATCTGTCCATCACAGACAACCCTACTGATATTTGAAACACTAGTGACTTTGCTTCCACAACCATAGAAATTCTATGCAAGCCTCAATAGCAGAGGAAATAACATGTGCTGCTATAATGTAAGTTTCACAACAGTAAGGAGTTTTCTTTCTTCACTGGTGGAGCTCAAAGTCCTAGAGCTATGTTTAGCACATAGTGAGCACACATGAAATATTTGTTGAAGAACAAAATTTCACTTCAGTCAGATCAGTAGAGCTGCTTATAGTAATGGTAAGACTGGCCTTCCTTAAACTTTGAATACCTCAAAACTACAGCACGTGGGCTTTCTAAAATCATGGGGAAATGTTTAAGTTATTGTACTTTTTGGGGGGGCATCACTGCTCTCCGGAGGTGGGAGTAGGAGGTCCAGCCCCACTGCTGAAATTGAACCTCCGTCCCAATGGGCCGCAGTCCTGCGCACAACCGCTACACCACCGGGGCTCAGCCCTATTGTACTTTTTAAGTAAAAGGACTTGAGCTTTTCCTACCTTCGCATGCTGATCAATTTACTTTTTTTGGACCAGTCATTACAAAAGAAGCAGATAGCCCTGAAATGAATGAAAAGGTTGTTTAATGAGAAATGTAACCAATAGTTTAAAGAAACCTCCCAGATAATCATAAAGTGTTGACTTACATGTGAGTTGATTGTCTAGCAAATATATGGATATAAAATAATGTACCACTGAGATATTAAAAACCAAATTAATATTCCTAATTATTTTCCACAAGTCAAAAGGGACTACATTTTTAAGGATTTTGTATGCTCAAAAAAAGCAGCAATTGAAACAGTAAAATGGTAGTTACATAGTCGCTAGTTTCATTTCACAGAACTGAACAAATACATTTTATGGACCTCCTCTAAATGCGTGTTTTATTTCACAATCGCCCCAAACTCACTTCCATTGAGTTGATTCCAATTCCTAGGACCCCTAAATCTACATGTAAGGGTTTTTAAGGCAGTAAATCTTTATGGAGCCAGACAGCCTCATCTTTCTTCCATATATCCCAAGATCCAAAACCCTAGCCCACTGCCTTTGAGGCAATTTCACATACAGAGACTCTAGATAGAGTTTCTAGGGTTTTGTAAATATTTACTAGAACAGAGAGCCTCGCCTTTCTTCCTTATTTACTCAGGAGAGGTATAAAAAATGGCTTGAAAATGATATGCAGAGAGATGTTCATGAAATCAGAGATGGCAAACAAATGGAGGTGCAATCTTGGGCTTGGTCACACACATTGCAAATCTCCTCTCCTCCAGGAGGCAGGATCCACTTCGTGGTGTGCATGTTTTGTAGGGACCCAGAGAGGGTGAACTAGGGGGCTCTGGGAAACTCCAGGCGGGGGCGGGGGGGGGGGGGTCACGCTGGTTCACTCAGTAGGCAGGCAGCAAAGAAACAAAGGCTCGGCAGTGTTCTCTCTCAGACAGGACAGGATCAAACTCCCTCTGAGTGATTAGCCTCTGGGGAACCCAACAAAAACAGACTCATGCAGGTTCTTAAAACAAAGTAACAGCTTTTCCAAAGCCAATAACTTCTAGCGTGTGTGAGCCCTGGGAATCAGCTCTCTCCTTCAGGCAGGCCTCCTCTGAATGCCTGATTGCCCAAGACCTACCGAAAGTTAAAGCACTCTTCCTTAAGACGCCGGAATAAGGGACAGATTATTCCGGAGCACAGATGGGACACTGCTGGAGGAACCTGGATGTGAACTTGAAAGAGAGGCAGAAGAGAATCAGTTGATAACTTGCTGACTGAGCAATGACAAAGTGCTAACAGGAAGGGAGAGGCCCCGTTCAGCCTGAAGGCAAAATAAACTGACATCAGGCCAGGAAGACAGGACCGAGGGGGAAGAGAAAATAGGCATACCAGGAGCTGTCTCAGCAGGCCTAGACTGAGAAAAACCCAGCCTGCTCAGAAATCCATATTGGTTAAAGACTGTACAATTAAATAAGGAGAATAAATGAGAGCCATAAGAATACTGCACATTATTCTATGTAATAGTGTCTTCAACCACAACATAGCAGATAAATATAGGATAAAGTCCTTGGCCTTAACTTTCCACCACCCCACCCTACACTCCTGAACCTTCTTGTCCATCCACAAGAGTAACTCCATGATTCTAAAGCACCATCAAGGTTTGTAAAAAGTCACATCTCCCTCCTTCTCTGCTTACATGCTAGGATTCTCTCATTCCGTCTTCCACCTCCCCTAAGCTGGTACCGCAAATGGTTAGCTTGGCCACTGGTTAAAAGTTTGGGAGTTCAAACCCACTAGGGAAAGTTCAGAAGGCAGACCTGGTGACATGCATCTCCAAAGACCTCCGGGTTAAGAAACCCAATGAAGTAGATCTCCTTCCTACCTTCAGGGTGACATTGAGTCAGAATTGACTCCGTGGTGATAAACAAACACACCATCATCTAAAGGTAGGTTAAAAACTGCTTGTGCGGAATAGCCTTAAGATGTAATTGTAAGGTAATTTTCCATTCATTTGCCATTAAAAGACCTGTTTCTTCTTCCCACCCCTACTCCTACAGAGACACTATCTTCCTGTTGCTGCTTCCTTTAGCTGTACTTAACTCCAAGGAGGAACTGAGGGTGTGTACCAGAGAGAAGCTGATCCTCCTCATAGAGCATGATGATGACACTTCTTCCAAGACAGATGTTTGTTTTCCTGAAAATTTATGATCTATTTACTAGTCTTTCCTAATGCCATCATTCAAAGGTATTCCATTTTCTTCCCCAGTCGTCCTCAACCATTGTCCAGCTTTCACATACATATAAGATGATCGCAAAGACCATC